>VWZO01007158.1:35107-64557 GCA_013396975.1 Bucco capensis
GCGACTCCATCAGCCAATTCTTTTAGAACTCTGGGGTGCATCTCATCAGGTCCCATAGACTTATGCATGTTCAGGTTCCTCAGGAGGTCATGAACCTGACTTTCACATACAGCAGGAGGGACTTCACTGCCCTGGTCCACATCTTGTGGTTTTTTAACTTGGGAGGTGTTGGGAGAGAGGTTGCCAGTGAAGACGGAAGAAAAAAAGTCATTGAGAACCTCAGCCTTCTCCTCATCTGTTGTTATTAGTTCTCCATTCTTGCTCTTCAGGGGGGGAATGTTTTCTTTGACCTTCCTTTTTTCATTGATGTGCCTGTAGAATCCCTTCTTGTTATTCTTTGTATTCTTTGCTAAATTGAGTTCTAGCTGTGCTAGAAAATAATCCTGAAACTTCCTGCCTGTTGTGCACAAAGCTCCTGCCAGTGAACTGCTCCTGGCTAGAATTCTTAAAAGCACTTCTTTTCTTAGCAGGGCAGTGTTTCTTGCCTGGACTCAGCTTCTGTAACCTGAGCTCCCGCACTGGGCGGTTGCCGCAGGAATGCTGTGGCCGCAGGAATGCTGTGGCCGCAGGCAGGTGTCTGTCTGCTGCTGGAGCTTGTATCCCAGTGCCCTGGGATCAGTGCCCTGAGAGGCTGTGTGCAGGCAGTGGGGAGAGTGCTAGTCATGGAGGAGCTGTGCAAGGGAAGGATCTGGTGCTGGCAATGCCCTCCTGGTGCTGGCTGGGGCTGTTTGCTTTCTCCCTGCAGGTTGGTTAGTCTTCCTCAGCAGTGAACAGCAGTGGGAGTGCATTCCACTGCCACCTGTAGCTCATGCTCAATGCTCCAGGCAGGGCAAGGGGAGCGAGGCTGTCCCTGCTGGTGACAGGAGATGGTCTGGCAGTGCCACCAAAGTGCTTTCAGCTCCATACTGGCCCTGGCCTGTGTTTTATTCAGTCTAATTATTCACTCTAGGGAGACTGGCTTGGAAGTGATCTTGGAGTAGTTTCTGCAGAGCTTGCTCAAGAGGAGAGATGATGCTAGGAGTAGATCTCTGGAGTGACAATATCCTGGTGAGACCTTTCCTTGGTGTTTGAGGGGCTGGTGCACCTAGAGAAGCCAGTGTGTGCTGCTAGAGCTGCAGCCTGTGAGGAGCAAACCTCTGGTGGGTGGCAGCCTCCACACCTTGTGTGTGTCTCACAGGTCAAGGCATCCTCTAGTCCTGAGCTGGGTCACAAGTGCATGCATGGTGAGACTTGTGTAGCCTGAGGCTAACCAGAGTCTTCTGTGTGTGTTAAGCAGCTCTGTGTGGAAAATGGGATCACTGGAGCTTCTCACTGGGAGCTCTGCTTCTCTGCAGCTGCTGCTTGTCCTACCTGATTCATGCTTGTTTAAAGCAGCCCAAGATTCCAAGATTGAGAAGTGTTTTTTTTCCCCTCACCAGGAAGAAGATCTCTTAAATGATGTTTGCAGGGAAGTGGTGAAGAAGTGGGCTGAGTCCCAGACTGTTGATGCCAAAGAGAAAAAAGAAGGTAGTATGCTGCTTGCTGTGGCTCTGCTGGTGCTGGCAGTGGGGCTCAGGGCTCACCAAGTACCCTGTGGGAGTTCAGAGCAGCACTGCTCCTGTACTGCAGAGCTGACTTCTCCTTGCCACTGCTGCTTACTGAGTGTCTTTTGTCTTGAGATATCAAATGAAATAGGAAAGGAGCAGTTTCACCTCTGGCTGTCCCTAGTCTTCTGCTGCTCTTTGGGGTCTTGTTGTTTGTTTTTATTTGGGTTTGTTTTGTTTGTTTGCTTGGGTTTTTTTGGTGGGATCTACTCAGTTTCCTTTCCAGCCCCCAGGGCTGTGTCTCTGTTCAGCACTAACAGCCATGGCAGCACTGCGAGGGGAGAGGCCCTTGGGATGGCACAAAATGTCTCTGCTGCTTTGGGGAGTGTTTGGAGAGCTGTGCTGTCCCTGCTGCTGCTGCTCACCCCAGCAAAGCATCTTCCTCTCTCAAAATCTCTTCCAAGTGTCCTTTATTTGCATGCATGCCTGGGGGAGCTCTGTGAGGCTGCTGCTGCTGCACTATAACTGCTGCCAGCCCAGCCCTGGGTCCTGCCCCTGAAGTCCTCCCTCATCTTCAGCTGCTGGCTCAGGAGCTGAGAGCTCCAGCTCCTCCTTGTTCCTTAGGGGAGCTCCTTCTGGTCATTGAGCAGAGCTCTGGACTACAATGAAGTCACACACTGGAAATATTTCCCTGGTTCTGGAACCCTCCATGGATCAGTTGTGACAATGTCACATCCCTTTGGGCTAAATCCTGCTTTTGGGTTGCTTTGCATTTGTTTATGTGGTTCTGATTGCAGAGAGAATATTGTCAGTGCCTGGTGTCACTGTAGGAATGGTTGTGCAGGCAGCTCTGTGTCCATACAGCACATTTCTTGTCTAACGCTCAGCATTTCACAAGGAGCACTCCTCTCCTCCTCTTCACAGAGGTGACTTTCCCCTGAGATCCACTGAAATCTGTCTTAACCTCTCCTTTGGCTGGGGACAGGGAAAGGTTCCACTGTTCTGGGCAGCAAACCAAACCAATCCCTCTGCTGGGGAGAGGTGCTTGGGATTGCTGGAGCTGCTGCCAGACTCCTCCTGCTCTGAGGGTTGCTGATCCCCAGGGATTCTTCTGAGTGACCACCAAAAGAAGGCAGCAGTGTGTGTCCTGAAGGCTTAGGCTGTTCCAAAAGCAAGGGTTTAGTTCTGGCAGTGGAATGCCATAACAGGATAAATCCCCAACAAAGTCAAATGCCTGCTTAAAATAATCCAGAGGAGAAGTTAACAAACACACAAATGTGGTGTCAAACCCCAAATGTGATTTCAAGCAGTGGGCAGCAGAGCTCTGGGGTTACAAAGGGAATCAGTTCTTTGGTCCCTTGGGGGCTGGAAGAGAAAGAGAATTGAAGTGATCAATTTAACTGTATTTAAATTTAATTGAATACTGTCTCAGTGTTAAATGGATCAGTTCTGGGCTTTCAGAACTGGGTGTGATGTGGTTTTTAAGTGTGTGGTGAACTGCACTTAGCTTCTTGGAACAAAGATAATGCAGTTTGGGGTAAAATGGATTTTCATTAGCCAGAGTCTGTCTGGTTTCAGAGTTTCCTAGTGAAACTTCCTTTGCTCCTGGAGCACAGTGCCAGGGCACTGCTGTGTGCAGCAGGGGAGCTTCCTCCTCCCTCAGACAGCAGCCCCTTCAGCAGCTCCTGCTCCCTCAGGCCTCAGGCTGGCTGCTTGGCAGCACCACCAGGGCCCTGTCAGGAAGCTTGTGGGAGGCTTTGGGGAGAGGCTTCTGCTGCTGCTCAGTGTCCCCAGTGAGCCCTGCCTCCCTGTGCCCCCTGGGCACTGCACATGTGGCACTGCCAGCTGGGCCTTGCTGCCCTGGCTGCAGGGACTGACTGGTGCTCTGCCTCTGCTCTTGCCAGATGAGATCCAGGCCATTGCCAGCATGATGGAGAAACAAGCCAAGATCGTGGTGAAGCCCAAGGAGGTGTCCCAGGAGGAGAAGCAGAGGAAGGCTGCCCTCCTGGCCCAGTATGCCAATGTGACAGATGAGGAGGAATATCCTTTTGCTGAGCCAGGGAGAACTCAGTGCTTTGGAGGATGATGTTCCTTAGAAGCCTCCTGAAGCACCTTGCCAGCTCTGAGGAGTCTGGTGAGGAGAGCTGGGGAAGCTTTTCAGTCTTCTGCCCCAGGGTAGAACAACTGCCACGGAAGAAAGCTCCTGGATTGTGGAGTGCCAGGAGCTCCTTCAGGGCTGTTATCTCCATTTCCACACTGCCCACCTGGGAACCTCGGTAAGGTTTGCCCAGTGCAGGTGTGCTGCAGTGTTACCTGGGCACAGTAGTTAATCTGTTTAATTTATCTCTTGCTTTCTAGTGAGAAATCTGCTGGAAAATTCCTCTTTAGAGAGTGTGTGCAGAGTGGGAGATATTAAAGCTCCCTTTTCAGAGTGCCGAAGAACAGGTTCTTCCTTGCAGAGCAAAGGGGAATAGGAGAGGATGGTGGCTGGCACTGCAGCAACAGAGGGGAGCTGAGGTGGGCTTTGTGCTTGCCTGGTTCTTGGATTGTCTGGGTTAATTTTCAGCTTCTTCCTCATGGCTTGATAAAATCATTGCTTTGAGTGGAGTGTGAGTGTGCAGAGACACAAATTCCTCACTGATGTCCAGGTTTCCTTAACCCCCTCACTGGGGAGAATGACCAGGATGGATCAGCTGCCACAGTGAATGCTGGATCAGAAAAGTGTATCCTTTGAATTCCCAGAGACTCAGGCTTTTGGGGGGAAGGCAGCTCCCACTGGGAGTTTCCTATCCTTCCCTGTCCTTGTTGATTCTCCCTCTTTCTTCAGGGCTACCTTTGCAGTCTGCTGCTGAGTTTTTCTTCTCATACAGCCTGACCTTGCTGTCAGGGAAGGTTCAGTGGAGGCTGTGAGCACTCTGTCTGCAGGTACATGTGGGTATCACAGAATGCTAGGAGTTAGCAGGGACCTCTGGAGATCATCTAGTCCAACCCCTGCCAGAGTAGGAGAACCTAGAGCAGCTTGCACAGGATGTGTCCAGGTGGCTTTGGAATCTCTCCAGAGATGGAGACTCCAGCAGCTCCCTGGGCAGCCTGGGCCAGGGCTCCACCACACTCAAAGGAAAAGTTCCTGCTGCTGTTCAGCTGGAACTTGCTGGCTGCTAGTTTGTGCCCAGTGCCTCTAGTCCTGTCCCTGGGCACCCCAGCACAAAGCCTGGCCCCAGCCTCCTGCCCCCCACCCTTGAAGGATTGCTAAGCACTGCTCAGCTCTCCCCTCAGGCTGCTCTGCTCCAGCCTAAGCAGCCCCAGCTCTCTCAGCCTCTCCCCAGCACACAGCTGCTCAAGTCCCCTCAGCATTGCAGTGTCCCTTCTCTGGGCCTCTCCACAAGTTCCCTGTCCTTCTGGAACAGAAGAGCCCAGAACTGGATCCAATGCTCCAGCTGTGGCCTCCCCAGGGCAGAGCAGAGGGGCAGGAGAAGCTCCCTGGCCCTGCTGGCCACACTCCTCTTGCTGCAGCCCAGGATGCCATTAGCCTGCTTGGCCCCAAGGGCACATTGCTGGCTCGTGGGCACTCTGCTGGCCACCAGCACAGCCAGGGCTTGTTCCACTGAGCTGCTTTCCAGCACACCAGTCCCTAACCTGTCCTGCTCCATGGGGTTATTCCTCCCCAGGTGCATCACCCTACACTTGTCCTTGCTGAACACCATCAGGTTTCTTTCTGCCCAGGCCGTGGACAGGTCTGTACCCCTGCTGCAGGGACCCCACCTGAGGGCTCTCCACTCTCTGTGTTTTTCTTCCTCTTAGGTTTGGAAGAGGTTTTACAAACTCTTTCAAATACCAGCCTTAACCTGTGGGCAACTGGATTTCTTGGGGGAAAACTCCCTTTTCTGGGGATTGTGTATTTACTGTGTGACTTTTCTGTTTGGAAAAACAGGCTGAGATTCCTTTTTCTTCATTCCTCATTCCCAAATCCCCTCCCTGCTTGGTGAGCAGAAGCAGGAGTCAGAAGGTGAAGGGGGAGGTAGACTAGAGACCCCTCCCTATGCTAAAGGCAGTGTCTGCTTCAGAGCTGTGTCCTTGACCCCTGGCAGCGCTGTTCCGGAACACCAACCTGGAGGATGTGCTGAATGCCAGGAAGCTGGAACGGGAGCTGCTGAGAGACGAGTTCCAGAAGAAGAAGGAGCAAGATAAACTCCAGCGAGAGAAGGAGAAGTTAGCCAAGCAGGAGAGGAAGGAGAAGGAGAAGAAAAGGACTCAGAAGGGCGAGCGGAAGCGGTAGCTGGGGGCTTGAGGATTTCCATTGGACTCTCAAGGGATAACATGAATTCTGGTTATGGTGTGTGTTTCAAAGCAGCAGAACTGCTGGGCCCCTGGCTGGGGAGTGGCTCTTAGGAAGCATTTCCTTTTTGTTTTTCCCTTGGTTTGTTTTTTTTTTTTCCTTCCATAGCCAACTGGAGATCCCAAGCACCTCCCAAGCCCCATGTGTGCCATGTGCTTGTGGTGTCAGTGTCCCAGTCAGTGCTTGTGGCCAGTGATCATGTCTGTCTTCTGGGATTGGGTTTGCTCCTTCTCACCACTGCAAGAAGAGCAGATCAGGCTCAGGAGAGAGCTCCTGAGCTGGCTGTGTCCTCCCAGCAGTGTGGCAGGGTGTGAGAGCAGAGCTCTGCCCTTCCTGACGTGTCAGTATGGACATGCTGCTGCAGGGGGAGGGGGAATCACTCTGTACTAGCCTTGAGAAATCTATTTGCTACTGGACATGTTTGTGGTGCCAGGAAGGAGACTGTGTCTGCATCCAGGCTGAGCTGAGAGCTTAGGGTGTGGAGCTGACCTCAGCCAGGGCAAGGGCTGTGCTGCAGCAGGAGAGAGGAAACCTCATGAAATATCTATGAACTGCAGCTCCTAGACTGCACCAGGCTCCTGGGACAGTGAGTGTGGAGCTGATTTCAGCAGTGGCAGCAAATCAGTCAAGACCTCAGTGCTATTTTAAGCCTCCTGCTGGTAGCTCCCTGGTGTTGGGGGGGAGATCATCAGCTCTTGGTTCTGCAGTGGTTGCCACAGTGAGTGCTTTGAGGCAGGCCCTGCCCTGAGCAGCTGTGAGCGAGTATGAGCGAGGAAGCAGTGCTGGGCTTACAGCCTGGGTGCTCTCACTGGGCACAGCAGCAAGCAGGAGCCACTCCTGGAGGCTGAACACTTCTGTCACAGTAGTAGGGCTTGTTACCTGCTGTCCTGAAGCAGTGCCCCTGCCTCTGGAGAGGAGAACACTGTCTGTGAGCTGTGTGCAGGAGCTGTAGCGTGTTTGGGGGCACTGGAAGATCTGCTGGGCCTTGCCCCTGCGCTGCTGCTGGGTGTTGGCAGGTGAGGAGTGCTCCTGTCCCCATCTCCTGCTTCCAGCAGCAGTCCCTGAAGGGCCCTGCCTCCTGTGAAGCACCTGCTGCATGTCTGAGTGTTGAACTGCTGCATCTTTGGATTGACAATAAAGCTGGCTTCCTCTGTCTGAGTGTACGTGGTGGGCAGCGATTGTGGTGCCTGGGGGTGGTGTGGGGGCTTCCCTCTGCCCTGGCCGTGTCCTGGTGTTCCACTCACCTCAGGGCTGTTTCTGACAGCTCACCCCAGAGCTGGTCCTTGTTCCCCACAGCTGCAGTTTGACTCTTAAGCTCCCCCCCTGGAGTCTTGTAGGGCAGTGGGCAGAGGAGGCTGGGGAAGGACCTTCAGTGGGGATGAGAGGTGACAGTTTCAAACTGACAGAGGGGAGGTATTTAGACAGTGGTAAGACAGTGTGCCAGGTTGCCCAGAGCAGCTGTGGATGCTCCATCCCTGGAAGCACTCAAGGCCATGTTGGACAATGCTTTGAGCTACCTGCTCTAGCTGAAGATGTCCCTGCCCATGGCAGAGGGGTTGGACTGGATGATTAATGCCCCTTCCAACCCAAACCATTCTGTGGGCTGTGGTATATGGTCTGTGAAGAAGCTGTACCTGTGCCCAGGGCTCATGTCCCAGGCCAGGGAGCTGTGGTGCATCCTAGCTGCAGCATTGCATCTATTTCCGGAGGGGGGCAGCTGGTGAGGGACAGGAGTGTCACTGCCCCACCAGTGCCCAGGGCATGCTCAAAGCCCAGCACACCAGGCTAGCTCTTGCTTCCTGCTGTGGCCTGGAGCCCTTCCCACAGCCCCTGGGCCTGAGGCCAGGTGAGGGCACTGCTGTGGCTCAGCACTGCCTGGAGCAGCCCTGGCCACTCCCAGGCTGAGGAAGCTGCTGTTTGTCCAGGGTGACCCAACAGCTCCACTGGTACCCTTGGCAGTGACAGCTTCCCTCCTTCACTGCCAGCAGCTTTGGGCTTTTTCCCCTGTTCCTAAGCTGGGCGCCAAGAGCTCAAAAAAACTGCTACTGACCTTCCCCCAACCTCTGCTTCTGAGCAGAAAGCAAGCCATGGGCTGGAGCTGCCAAGCAGCACCTCACCACCCATCACAGCTTCTTGAGACCTTTGGCTGCATTCACGTCCTCAGGACAGGAGCTGAACCCTCTCTGCCTGCTGCTGTGCTCCAAGAGCCAGTTAAGAACAGAGATCTGCACCATATGTGCCAAAGTGGGTCTGTTCAGTGGAAGTTTGGCTGGATTTAGGAAGGGCACAGGGTGGGAGCTCCCTTCCCTTTCCTGTTTGTACCCCCAGCCAGCACAGGGCAGGAGGTGAAGTTTGTTGTGTCTGGCTGTGAGACTTCCCCCCCCGCAGTTAGGAAGGGCCCTGTGAGGGACAGGGACAGAGGCAGGGCCAGCCCCAGCCCCAGGGTGCTCAGCAGCCAGCCTCGGGCACAGCAGAACCACAAACAACAGTGCAACTGCAGCAGCTTCACCTGCTGGTGATGGTGCTGGGAACCCAGGAGTGGGCTGAGGTCTTGTGGATCAGCTGGAAGGGCTGGAGCTGCCCCTGGAGCTGTTTGGGCACAGTGAGGCTGCAGCTCTGCCCTCAGCCCATGCAGCTGCTCAAAGCCAGGGCCAGTAACTGCCACTACTGCTGCAGCTGCCTCTGGAGAGGGATGTTCAGGCTATTCAGGAGACTGTTACTGGCACCAACAGCAAGAAATGTATGGAGTAGGAAGGCTCCAGACAGACTCCTCCTCCAAATCTGGTTGTGTAAGCTGCTCTGGCAGTACAGACCCTGGAACTCACGAGACATTTGCAGGGACTAGAACCCAGCACTGCACTGAGAGAGTTTTCCCTTGGTTTATCTGATGTCCCCAGAATTTCTCCCTCCAAGTCAGTCATTCCAGGATCCCCAGTGCTTTACACCTCTTCATGTACTTCAGTAACTAACAGAACAGCACAATCCCCATTACCAGATCAGCTCTGAGGAGCTGAGCCTAGGAAGACAATCACAGAACAAAGAAATGCTCTTCAACACAAGGGAATTTATTGCTTACGAGGCTTGAGTCAGCACAGTTGTGGTTAACATCAGCACATCCTAGGTTCCACTGACCAGCCCCAAACACAGTGCCTAGAGCTCTGCAGCTCTGCTTTCTGCTCCTGCCCCCAGGCACTGCTCTGGGCCATGGCAGCAAGCGCTCATACTGCTCTCAGCTTCCTTCTCCTCTGGCTTCTTCCATCTCTGGGTTTCTCCTGTTTGTTTGCAACCAAATTTTTGCATCTCAGGAGTCCCAGAAAGAGGAAAAGCAGAGATATTTAAACCACCAGAACTTCTAGGCAAGGATAGCTGAATAAATCTAATCCAGACATTATGACCCCGAGGCCACATAATACCAACAGTTCATAGCAGTGAATAAGTTACTTCTACTCCATTACAGATTAAGATATGCAGACAAACACCAAGTAGTAAAAGTTGTCAAAACCCACAAGGGCAAACTAATCAGTCTAAAATAAGACAACCAAATCTCAAACCAAACTAGTGAAAGAGTAACCTGAAGAAAAAAACCCATCATTTCAGAACTTTGGATAGCTCTTCTAATTCTGGAGTTAAGGCATTAAAAGTAATCAGCATTATTTCAGCTGCTGCAGAGCTTTTGGCAGGACAATCCTCTCTGAGTGTGGCACATTCTGATTACAGTTAAATTCAGTCCCCTGCATGGTTCCACACCAGCCACTCAGCAGGAGCTGGTGCACCTCCTTTCCCATCCTCAAAATCTCAGATTCATAATTCTAGTTCAAATGTTTCATTTTCCCATCAATATTGGCTATTCTGAGCATTTCCCCCCACTCCTGTTTGCAGGTTTTAGTTCAGTAAGGAACTCTTCTCCCATCACAATTTCATTGGACACTGACTTTAAGAATCACTACTTCATAAAGCAAACCCAGTAACATCTTGGAAGGGTTGTACACCAGGACTTGGGTGCAGAAGTTAAATAAGATCTCAGCTGTTAATTAATTAGTCTGATTATTTTAAGTTAACATTCACCAGTTTGGCTTTACCAGACTTTGACACTGCCTGTCACCTTCAAGGTCTGAAGTAGAACCTGAGAGCCCTTGGAGCGAAGTCGACTTCTCTACAAGATAAAACTTTAAATAGCAACAGGAATACTCTGAACTTTAAAAAGGATTTAAAAACATAAAATCTTAATTAAAAACATTACTAAGCAGAACCTGAGAGCCCTGAGAGCAAATTCAACTTCTCGGCAAGATATAACTTTAAATAAGAAACACTAGGACTTTAAAAAGCCTTAAAAGCAATGTATGGCTTTTCCCTGCACACCCACTGCAGCCTCCCGCCTGCAGCTGGCAGCTGCTGGGCTGCTCACTTCAGCCTGTCGCTGAGGAAGCCACAGCAGCTCCCTTCTCCTCCACCCTCTTGGGCTGTGCTCTCTCCCAGATCACTGCTGCCCTCTCCGGGTCAGGTTTTGCAGCCCAGGGTGCAGGTAAGGTCAGCTGGAGTGCACACCACAGGCTGGTTCGGGTCTTGCGTGTGGCCACGCTCAGCTCTCTGATCACCAGAGCCAGTGCCAGCACCTCTGCAGGGAGAAAATGGGGTTAGTCCTCAGCACAGGGGCATCAGCAAGGGCATCAGCTCCCCCTGGCAATGCCACAGCCAGCAGAACTGCCCAGGCCCTGTTCTGTGTCTGCTTTGGCTGGCTCTTTAGCAGGTTGGAAAAGCTGAACCTGAAGCAGTGATCTTTAGGCCTCCCACAAGGAGGCAGGGATCTGGAACTGAGGTTTTCATTTTTGTATCCCAGACTGGTAGGGGTTGGCAGGGACCTCTGGAGATCATCTAGTCCAACCCCTGCCAGAGCAGGAGAACCTAGAGCAGTTTGCACAGGATGTGTACAGGTGGCTTTGGAATCTTTCCAGACATGGAGACTCCAGCAGCTCCCTGGGCAGCCTGGGCCAGGGCTCCACCACACTCGAAGTACAAAAGTTCCTGCTGCTGTTCAGCTGGAACTTGCTGGCTGCTAGTTTGTGCCCAGTGCCTCTAGTCCTGTCCCTGGGCACCCCAGCACAAAGCCTGGCCCCAGCCTCCTGCCCCCCACCCTTGAAGGATTGCTAAGCACACTGCTCCCTGTGGTGTGTCCTGCTCTGAGCTCCCCCAGCCTTGAGCAGCTCTGCTGTTGGAAGTGTTCCACACACACACTAAGGGCACCTCACCCCAACCTAGGTGAGCTCACAGCAACTCTCCAGACCCAGAGAAGATCCCCTGCTCATCTTGCCTAAGCAGCTAAGGCAGTTGAGGGAAGAGCTCCCTTATGGCACTTCACTAAGGCATCCAGACCTCATTCCACAAACTTATGTCAACCTCCAGCACTTTAGACCAGAGTGAGGCAGTGCAGAGCTCAATGTGCTCAACAGCAGGGACTCAACACACAGACAAGGCCTTGACTTAACTCCAGTTCATGCCCTCTGCTAGGCACTGGAGCTCCCAGGCAGAGCTGGTGTGTCACTCTGGGCTCACTACAGCCTGCAGGTGCCCTGGCCTCCCTGGGGGCTTGGAGCAGTGCAAGACCTTCTCAGAAAGCACAGCTGCAGTTTCACTAGACTGCAACAACCTTGCCTCTACCTTCAGCCAGGGTTACAGACTCATAGAATGGCCTAGGTTGGAAAGGACCTTAAAGATCATCAAGTTCCACCCCCACTGCCAGGGGCAGGGATGTCACCCATTACAGCAGGTTGCCCAGGGCCACATCCAGCCTGGCCTTGAACACTGCCAGGGATGGAGCATCCACAACGTCCCTGAGCAACCTCTTCCAGTGCCTCACCACACTCTGAGGGAAGAATTTCTTCCTAACACACAGTCCAAGTCTCCCCTCCTTCAGTTTGTAACCATTCCCCCTTGTCCTGCTGCCTTCTGACCAGGTTAAGAGTCTCTCTCCCTCCCCTTAGAAAGGCTGCACTAAGGTCTCCCTGAAACCTTCTGTTCTCCAGGCAGGGAAGAGCAGTGACAGGAACAGGAGAATGAGGGACTGGGACAGGGAAGAGGCAAGAGCTTAGTATCATCTCTGATCCCAAAGTGCATGATAAGAAAACCTTACTAACCTTTTAATGACTTGAATAAATGTACTCCAAATTGCTTTAACCCATTTATCTCTAAAGCCCAGGTCTAGTGCCCTCTCAACCCCTCACCTACAGCCCACACTCTCTGCCCTTCCCAAAGCTTTAATACAACTTGTTAACAGCCTTGCAATAGAGGCAGAACTGCTCAGCTACCTGATGGGAGTATACAAGAGAGTCGTACCTCTGTCGTCCTGGCTCCTGGCAGCTCCTTGCCTCCTCCTGTTAGCTGCATTGACAATCTCATCCTTCCTGCGTGCCTGCAGCACGTGGATGAGCTCCAGGTGCTTGTCCAGCGCCTGGGTGATGCCGACGTGCAGCGGGGAGCTGCGCAGGCGCTCCAGCTTCCCCAGCAGGGTCACCACCTGAGGGACATGCACCAGAGCTCCACTAGCCTCTCCTAGGCTTGCAGGGAAATTAACCCCAGAAGCCCATTCATGACAAGCATTTGTTTTCTTTTGAGAACAGTTCATGAACTTAGAGCTGAAGTGGTTTTCAATTCTTACCTGGGCTTTCTTCTTCTGCAAAGCCAAAGCTGAACGATACCTGGGTGTGCCCAGCACAACAGCAAAGCTCCAGCACCCCAGTACGAGGGCAGCCAGCTTTGAGACAACCACACAACACAAGGGGCTTCCATGACAGTGTCTGTTCCTCTGCATCAGGACCACTGTGATCTCCCTCAGCTAGCCAGGTGAAAACCAACCCCCAGAGACCAGCTGGTTTTCACCCTGAGGGCCTCCCTGTGCTCAGCAGATGCAGAGCAATGGCAGAGCAGCAGTCTCAGGCTGGAGGAGCTGAACACAGCCCCAGGAAGGATACTCAATGCTAGAGCAGCTCTTTCAGAGAGTATTGAGCACAAGCATTCAGAAATAACTCCAGTTTGTTTGGTCAGCTGAAAATCTGCATCTTTGCTGTCTGTCTGTCTTGCCACAGCCACATTAGGGTGACATTTCCTCCTCAACCATGGTTCACAGACCTCTGAAGAACCTGGTTACTGCTCTGCAGAAAGAGCTAGAACTAACAATTCCAAGCTTGTAATGCACTCTGGGCAATGGCTACACTTGATGGCCTGGAAACGAATGGTCATCCATTACTGATGATTAATGGTCACCCACAGAGGGCCTGGAAGCACAAAGTTCTTGGCATTTCCCTGCCACAGAACAACTGCAGGGTTGCCTAGGGAAAGGACTTGCATGGAGTTTTTCATAGAAGGGTGTCTAACAAAACATCTGAACCAGGACAACTGGCCCAATCTGCCCCAAGTATCCTCAGAGAAGGCTGCAGGCCAAGACACCACAGCAGTAGAACAGAGCAGCCACTCCTGGCCAAGCCCTCAGGAAGGAACAAGCTCCCACTGCCAGACTTGTCCTACTCTCCCTTAGTCCAGAGGTGAGCATACACCATGGGCTAAGGACTGACAGTTCAGGCCCAGCTCTGGTGACTGTTCTTTGCAGCAACCTCTGCTTGGAGCAGGAACTATACAGACAGACTCACTCCTCTCTCCAGAAAAAACACTATCAGCCCACAGTAGAAGAGCTTCAACAGGACAAGCTGAGAGCAGCCAACCACAGGGTGACTGCAGCATTCCTCAGACACAACAGAGCTCTGGATTTACACCTCCCAGACACTGGCTGAAGTTCTCTCTTTGACTACCAAGTGGTTGTAATAGCTACTGATGGCATTGTGAGGGAAGCTATTGCCACCTCTCCCTCAGCTATGCTTTAGTCTGGAACTGAGAGCAACCACAAGCAGAAGTCTCCAATGAGGAGACCAAAGGGATGTGTGTGACCACCAAGAGGACTCCATTACATGCTCCACTCTATGAAGAGTTAATCTCAGATTCAGCCAGCTCAGCCTCCACTTGAACCTCTGCACCACTGCTTCTCTTTGGCTCTTCAGTATCAGAATCCAGGTTCAGCAGCCTCACTCTGCTTTTGAGCATCCTTACAATTACTCAGTTGCTACCTAACAAGTGCCTGAGCTTCTAAACCCTGAAGTTTGGTTTCTCCAGTAGTTGAATAAAATGAAGTCCTTTTTTAGATGCAGTTCTAAAGCACTAGGAGGAGGCCAGGCAAGCCTTCTGGAAGTGGAAACTTCCTCACACTGCTCTTTTGGGGTTCATAAGCCAGTGGTTGGAGAAGTGCACCCCAAGCCTATCAACACATCTTTCACTGTACTCTCAGCTCTAGGAACAAGGCCAAGCAGATGTCCAGGAGAGATTTCAGAGACTCCATGGCTTTCAGACATGGCTGAACCACTCATTTCTCCTGTAAGAGACTGGCAGGAAAAGGAAAGGCTGCTTTGTGCCTCCACTGCCCTGAACAGCTGAGTTCAGCAGTTCTGGTACCTCCCAGAACCAGCATTTCTCAGAGGAGCAGCTGCTGCCTCTAACCCCATGTCTCCTCACAGGGGCTAGCTTCAGCTCTGCACTTGCAGCCCACCTTCATCCTCCTCCTGCAGCATGAGCATCCTGGCTCTGGCCTCTCAGCTTCAGAAGGGCCACATCAGGCCCTGCTATTCTGCTGGCAGCTCAGATCAGCTCGCCCTGTGCTTGCCTCCTCCCTCCAGCCTCCCCTGCAGCACCCTGTAAAAGGTGCTGCCTCACACAGAGCACAATACTGCATGCTGCCACCATCCTTTGGCCTCTCAGCAGACACCACTCACCCTTGGCCTACAGGTTCTGGCTGCCTGGCATAAGGAGCAGACTAGTACCCTAGCAATTCAGGCTGAAGCTGCATCAATGATTCCATTCTAGAGCCCTGGCCCAGGCTGCCCAGGGAGCTGCTGGAGCCTCCATCTCTGGAGAGATTCCAAAGCTATCTGGACACATCCTGTGCAAGCTGCTCTAGGTTCTCCTGCTCTGGCAGGGGAGTTGGACTGGAAGTCCCTTCCAACCCCTAACACTCTGGGATTCTCAAGCAAATAGAGATCAAAGTCTTAAAAACTAATGAATGAAACTTGCTTTTTTCCTCCACAAATACCTGCTGTAATGCAGTGTCCACAGCACTAGAGTGAACATTCCTCTGCTAAGCAGCTCAGAAGAGAAGAGCTCAAAATGCAGGTACACCTTAGAGCAGAGCAAGCATTCAGGCTGGATGACTCCCTTCTGGCACCTCAGGCACACTCTGTACTAGAAACCATGTCCTCCTGGCACACAGAGCTCTGAACGTGAGCCTCAGCCACGCAGTGAGCTCCTTGGAGACAGCAGCAGTGAGCCCAGAGCTCTAGAAATCCTAGCAGGGGCTGCTGAAATGTTATTCCCTGCACAGCAGCTAAGAACAAAGCTATTTTGGGCAAAGCTCTCCATCCTACATCTCTTCCACTGTACTCTAGGCTCCCCAACTCACCCTGGCATGTTCCCGGAGCTCATCCACAATCAAGCGATCAACTCTTGATGGGTTTGGTGGCAGCCTGGGAATTGGAGTGTTGTTAGAACTGGAAATCTTCTTCCCTTGGAAATTCTTAGCAAGAATCGATTCAGTCTGCAGGAAAACAAAAGAATACTCCCTAAGAATGTGAGCTGCAAAGCGTGCTTTGTTCCAGACACAAGGTAAAAGAGCAGGTAGGTAATTTCTTTCTCACAAGCAGATCACGAGGATTGAGGCATTCAGCATGCAACCACTGGATAAATAAATCACCTGCTCTAAGTGAACAACCACTTCATCCACAGCAGTTCAGCTAAAGTAACTATGCCAACACCAAGTGTTTCAGGAGTGCTAGGTCTGCTCACACTCTGACTACAGCCTGGACTCAGCTTGCCTGTCATTGAAATGCAGACAAGTCAGAATTACAAGGCAAAAAAACAGCAGAGAGATGTGGACCTCACCCAGAAAATTAGAATAGAATTAAGTCAGACACTGACCTCAGTTTTGTACAGATTAGTCAAACTACAGAAAGCTTTTTTGTTTTAAAATGAAATTAGATTTCACAGAATGCTAAGGGTTAGAAGGGACCTCTGGAGATCATCTAGTCCAACCCTCCTGCCAGAATAGGAGAACCTAGAGCAGCTTGCTCAGGGTGGGTCCAGGCAGCTTTGGAATCTCTCCAGAGAAGGAGACTCCAGCAGCTCCCTGGGCATTCTGGGCCAGGGCTCTACCACCCTCAAAGGAAAAAACTCCTCTTCATGTTTGATGGAACTACTTGTCACTGGTCTCCACTCATTTGCACGAGTCCAGGTAGATGACGTTGGTTGCTCTTCCCTTACCCCCACAATGCTGTAACCCCATCAGAGAAGGCCACCAGATATCCTAACCCTAGCCCCAGTGACAAGTCATGTCCCTCAGGGACCAGTGCTGCCCAGCACCCTTGTCAGTGGCATGGAGAGTGGGGTGAGTGCCCCCTCAGCCAGCTGGCCAACACCGCGCTGTGTGGTGCCATCGACACAGGGAGGGAAGGGATCCATCCAGACAGAGCTTGGCAGCTTGAGAGGTGAGCCTGGCTGAGTCTCAGGAAGTTCCACAAGCTCCTGCACCTGGGCTGAGGCAATCCCAAGCACAGACACAGGCTGGGCAATGAGTGCCTTGCCAGTAGCCCTGAGAAGGACTTGTGGGTGTTGGTGGGTGGAAGACTGAACATAAACTGAACATAAGGCAGCAGTGTGAGGTCACAGCCCAGAAAGCCAACCGTGTCCTGGGCTGCAGCCAGCAGGCCAGGGAGGGCATTCTCCCTCTCTGCTCTGGTGAGACCTCACCTGGAATACTATGTCCAGTTCTGGGGCCCCCAGCATAAGCCAGACATGGACCTGCTCAATCAGGTTCAGACAAGGGCTACAAAACTGATCCAGGGGCTGGAGCACCTTCCCTGTGAAGACAGCCTGAGAGAGCTGGGCTTGTTCAGCCTGGAGAAGACTAGAGTCCAAGGGGACCTTATAGCAGCCTCCCAGTACTTAAAGGGACCTACAGGAAAGCTGGGGAGGAACTCCTTATCAGGAAGTGTAGTGGCAGGACAAGGAGTGATTGTTTTAAACTGCAAGAGGCTAGGTTTGGATTAGATATTAGGAATAATTTTTTTACAGTGAGGGTGCTGAGGTGCCTGAGGTGCTCAGGTTGCCCAGAGAAGCTCTGGATGCCCCATCCCTGGCAGTGTTCAAAACCAGGTTGGATGAGGCATTGAGCAACCTGCTCTAGTGGAAGCTGTCCCTGCCTATGGCAGGGGAGTTGGAACTAAATGATCTTTGGGGTCCCCTCCAACCCAAACCATTCTGTGATTCTATAACCTCCAACAGTGAGCACTACCCATGACCTCATGAGACCTACATCAAGTCTCTGGTATGGCAGATTAATGTGATTAAATGTTTTACCTTCTTTCTTTCTTTCTCCAAAGCTCTCCACTGCTCATAACATTCTTCTAGCCTAACATGAAGTTCACTGGCAGGCCCAGTATGGCCTTTAAGCTGCCTTTGAAACGGCAGTGCTGGTACAAAGACGGGGAAAAGTCTGTCACCACAGAGCTCCTTGTTCAAATAAGGGTATAAACATCTGAAATCATCCTGGGAGAACAAGTCCTGAGACGCCAGCAGAGGGATAAAAGAATGGTCCAGGTGCCGAGGTGCCCTCCAGGGGAAGGCTCTGGCCCCACGCCGCTCCTTGCGCCTCAGCTCACCCACAGCACAGCTGCTGAAGAAGCTTGGAGCCTGGAGGCATGCCCCAGAGTTGAAGATGTTGCTGTCTCTGTTCCTCTGCTCTAGAATGAACGGACCCTGAGACTCCATCAGACC
The DNA here is from genome assembly GCA_013396975.1 of Bucco capensis. NCBI lineage: Eukaryota > Metazoa > Chordata > Aves > Piciformes > Bucconidae > Bucco > Bucco capensis. The sequence continues at coordinate 52,829 of VWZO01007158.1, forward strand.
TTGGTACATGCTGCGCAGCAAAAGGTCTACCTGTTTGTGTCTCTCCAGCTCATAGTGCTCGTTCTGTGGCTTCAGCTGCAAGCTGTGCTTGTTCAGGTTCTCAATGATCCCCAACTGCTGAGCTGAGTAATTCCCACACAATCTGTTGGGCTGCTTCAGTTTCTTCTCATTTAAATACTCCACAGGGGTCTCTTCTCCACCCCTGACCAGGGCTCTGATGCAAGCAGCAGGGTGAGCTTGTTCTGCAGTGTTATAACCCACTTCAAGATTTGAAACAAAGGAAGGATTCTCTTGAGAGTACTTCTGAAACATATTATGATTTAAAGGGAAATTTGAAGCTGGCAACTGAAAAAAATCATTAGCATGAATGGAACCTTTTGGAAAAGCAGGTGAAGGATTGTTGAGTTTCAACAGCGCATTTGGATTCTGCAATGGGACAGGAACAGTGGTTTTGGTTTGAACATTCATCCAAGCTGGCCTCACACTAGCCCCTGCTGAAGTGTTTGTTGTGCTTGATAACAATGGGAGTGGCTTGCAGTATTCAGAGTTCTGAACATCAGCCTTGGGAAAATGCTGCTTTTCTACCCCACTTGCAGAGTCACCATTCCCTGGACAAGCTGCAAAAGGTTTCAGTCCACAGTCAAATTTCTGCCCTAAATCAGAGCAGAATGAAGCTTCACTTGCAGACTGTTTTTCTGATGGAAGTTCAACAGCCTTGGAAAAGGTGAGGTCTGGCTGCTCTGAAAATCTGTCTCCTAGTTTCTTCTGAGTTCCTGTTTGTACTTGAAATAATTTAGTGAAGGGTTCAGTGTACAGATATGGTGCCTCAGTGGTTCCACTCACTAACTTATTCTCTTGGAGGCTACAATTGGTGCTCTTGCTAGGCTTTGCTATATTAGCATGAGAATATTCAGTGTATCTACTATAATCTGTGCTTTCATTATACCTGTGAAACTGTGGCAGAAAGCTTTCTGCCTGCTTCAAGTGCAACTGCTGCTCTGCTCCTTTGGGCACCACCTTCTCCCTTCCATAAGGGCAAGCCTCAGCTCCTGAGTCTCTGATTCCTTCTGAATAGGCAAGCTGGGGTGTGAAGGTAGCTTTTAAGCATGGATAGTTCTGATAGAGAGGTGCTGCCTTGCCAGGCTCAGCCTGCAGGCTGCAGTGGTTGGCATGCTCGCTCCTGGCAGGGTACAAACACTGCTCCTGCAGCTCCATGCCTGGGAAGCCCTGGTAACACTCATGGCCTTTGGGCTGTGATCCCAGACTCCCACTTGGCAGGTACTGTTTTTCAGCTGCAGACACTGATTCACTACCAGAAAACCCCTGCTGGGAGGCAGCTCCAACAACTGGGCTGTTGGTGTCTGGCATCAGGTCATGGTGCTCTGTGATTCGGGTTCTGTTTGCAGGCCAGGTGGACTTCAGGTTGGGAGGGCAGCTCCTTGAGAAATAAGACACACAGTTAGGTTCTGATCTGGGGGGGCTCTTCTTCCCCCCCCCCAATGCAGAAACAGCTTTAAGAGCCCTGCTCTAGGTTCTCCTGCTCTGGCAGGGGGTTGGACTAGATGATCTCCAGAGGTCCCTTCCAACCCCTAACATTCTCTGATTCTGTAACCCAATTCTTCTCTAATCCTTTTTCTCAACTGGTTCAACAATGTCTTACTCCAACCTCTATCCACTACTGTCATCATTAACTAGATGAGAAAGCTGATTGTGGCTTGTCTAATCCCACCCATCAACCTCAGGAGCTACCTTACAATGCCTTCCAGCTGCTAGTGAGGTGCACACACTAAGTAATGGTCAGTCAATCCTATCCCTCACCACCAAAATACTCCTACTCAAGCTAACCACACTTCCCAAACTCCCCCAACCCTTCCAAACATGTCCCAGCAATCCAGACAGTAAGCTTCTCTCCATCATCCTGCTCATTGCTGCAGAATCACCTGTGTTTTACACATGCTTACACTGCTTCCTGCAGGTACCTCAGGAACCAGCATCCCAGCACATTTCCTCTCCTTCTAATGACAATGGATTAACCTAGGACAATCAGGAACTGACTGCCAAGGAAAACTTTAAACAGACCCAGTAAAAAATGGAATTGTGGCTGTCACAGCCAAATCTGACAGCACCCAAAGCAGAAATCCAACTGCTTGAGGCAAAGGAAACACTCCTCTTGGTCAAGACTAACTCCTTCTAAAGTTTTCCCTCACTTCAGCAGACACAGAAATCACTGGAATGATTTGGGAAGACAGAACAGAAGAGTGGTGCCTGACTTAGGAACCTTCAGAACTGGGTTCCCCTTTGTATTCATTCCTTAGACCTGGAACACTCTCAGGTTCAGGTAAAAGACTTGGAGTTCTCTAAGGATCTCAGGGATGCTGGCTCTGGATCCTTCTGTGTCACATTCTTATGACTATCTAATAGTTCTTTCTGGTGCTGGAATATAGGCACAATGGATCTGACAGATATGCAAATACTGCTTAGGTAGCACTACCACCAAGAAACATTCATTATTCATGGCATTCTTCTCTCCTGCCAGTTCAGGAATGGTTTGTGTATCCCTTCTGTGAACTGAAATTAAGAGAGAAACCTAAAGCCTGGATTCAATCTTGAGCTAAACAAAACCAAAAATATGCCAATGCATATAGTGACAGCAATTTATCTGAACACAGCATTTCCACAGAGCTGGCTAAGGGCTTAGTTAAAAATGCCAATTAATAAGTTCTGCAAATACCAGAAAGCCAGAAGCTCTGAGTACCTAGAGAAAAGCTGTCAAGTAGCACAAGTGAAATATTAGAAGGTTGGGGGAAGGAAGAAGGGAAACCATCAAGAGCAGGAGGACTTGCCAGCAGCAGATGTGAAAATGAGTAACAGAGCAGAGAGCAAGATCAGCCAGGTCAGCTCTTGTCAGAGGAAGGCAAGCCCAGCAGAGCTGCATGGCACCACACTCACCCCTCAGCACAGTGTGGCTGTGACTTATCTTGCTCTCCCAAGATGTCAGACACAAGCCCATATAAATCTCTTTCACTGCCATAATCATTCCTTTCAGGCTGTAACCTGAAAAAAAATTGCATATTAATTAAAACAATTACTCCATTTGATGTATTTCTTAAGTTGAACAAAATAATACATCTGGTGTATTGTGTCCAGTTCTGGGCTCTTCTGTTGAAGGACAGGGAACTTGTGGAGAGGCCCAGAGAAGGGACACTGCAATGCTGAGGGGACTTGAGCAGCTGTGTGCTGGGGAGAGGCTGAGAGAGCTGGGGCTGCTTAGGCTGGAGCAGAGCAGCCTGAGGGGAGAGCTGAGCAGTGCTTAGCAATCCTTCAAGGGTGGGGGGCAGGAGGCTGGGGCCAGGCTTTGTGCTGGGGTGCCCAGGGACAGGACTAGAGGCACTGGGCACAAACTAGCAGCCAGCAAGTTCCAGCTGAACAGCAGCAGGAACTTTTTTCCTTTGAGTGTGGTGGAGCCCTGGCCCAGGCTGCCCAGGGAGCTGCTGGAGTCTCCATGTCTGGAGAGATTCTGACTGTGACCTGCCTGGACCCATCCTGTGCAAGCTGCTCTAGGTTCTCCTGCTCTGGTTGGACTAGATGATCTCCAGAGGTCCCTGCCAACCCCTAACACTCTGGGATTCTGTAATAGACTCCCTCTCCTCCAGCAACACACATTCTCTCACTGTACAAGATGAGTACCTGGACTTCACATTCATGTGGGAAGCAGCAGATGGCTTGGTGTCATCTCCACAGGTGGACCATGGTGGGTACAAGAGGGAAGGCTCCACAGCAGTGGAGTACTCTGGCAGCAAAAGGGAGGAACCAGAGCTCTCAGGTAGCTCTGCATTCTCTTCATTCTGCAACTTGTGTACAATCAAAGCATTGATTTTAACACTGACCACATCAAATTGTCGTTTCATCACCCTACGTGCTTGTAACTGAGCTCCCCCTTGGAGAGCCCAGAGCATGAGAAACAAGCCAGCCATGTACTGCTGACTCCATGTCACAGGTATGGTGACTCCTGCCCAGTATGTGTACATGTAGGAGTAAACATTGTAGGCCACATCAGTCCAAAATGTCTGCATTTCTAACAGATGAGCACTGACAGGAGCTTAGGTGAGCTTCTCCCAACCATTACAGGTTATTTAAGCTACTGAAGAAAACTCAGGCAGTTCTTTTCTAGAGAAAAGCTCTTCTGCCCACTTTAAGGGAAAAGGAGCAGTGACTTGTTTGGTTTAAACATGATATGCTTCCTTAGCTTGCAGTGAAGGGGAAAATGCATGGTGTTTTCAGAGGGTTAAATGTTAAAGATACACAAAGTGCTCCTCTGTGGAGCAAAGCAGTCTAGCAGCTACAGAAAGAGACACAAACCCAGGTTTTCCTCCTAGGAAGGAAGGAAGGCCTTCTGTCTAACACCAGACAGGGGTCTCAGTTCCCCATGACTGTAAGCAAGAGAAGACACCCAGTTGCTGGGCATGGAAGAACAAGTCTGGGATAGAGCAAGTAACAGGTCTAGGAAGGTGTTGGGAATTACCTTTCATCTGAATCTTTTACTTCAGTCAAAGTTTATGGCTATGAAATGCAAAGATTAAGAGACAGAGGACTTAAGTCAGACTAAGAAGCCTCTGCTCAACAGGCTGCTTCATGGGAGCACGTGGACTCTACAGCTGTGGTGTGCTGTAAAAGAGCTGTGGCAATACCTAAGCTTCTCCTTACCAACTTCCCAGTTTTCCTAAAAACAGTCATTTGCTCCTCACTTTGTCTAAAATTGTTTATGCTAACAGAAGAATAAAGAACACAGATAAATGCTGTTTTACTAACCACCACATACTGCTTCATCTGTGGCTGTTTCAAAAGCCACAGTCCTTTCTGCTGAACACTGCCACCATGGAGGCTTAGCATGAATAAGCCAAACACAGTGATTTATGTTTGCCTAGAAAAGCAACTGTATTAGGAACATTTTTGACCCTTTTGTTCACAACCAATAGAAACTCTTACACAGATGTAAAAAATCTTTTTAGAATCAACCAAACCTGTGATTTGTAGCAACCATAGAGCGAGCCAGAGCCTGCAATTATGCTACTGAAGGCATCAGGCAGTCTCCCACCAGCTTCTGCACTGCTCCAGCAGCAACTGCCATCCCTGAATGCATCTCTGGGCTACACGAGCCAAGGGAAAAGGTGGAGAAGGACATAATTATACACAGACCTGAAAGGTGTGGATTGTATACCAAGATTAACTTCGTTAACACTTTCATTTACCAGTGGATTCTGTTTCACCTGAGTTTTCATTGAATTAGATACATACTGCCATTAAAACACTTTCAGATTTACCCTCAGAGAAAAGCTTAACCCAACCAAGTACCAGAAATTCCCAGGGTGTTCTAGAGAAGAGGTGCAGATTCAAAGGAAACATGCATTCTCTCCCTTTACAGCAGCTGAGCTTCCCAAGAACAGCTGAGCAGAGAAGAACATCAGCTCCAGGAGTGGAAGAATTATCACCCCTTTCACCACCAGCAGCTGAGGAGTCACCTAGCCTTTCACACATCACTGCCCCTACAACATCATTTACATCACACAAATGCAGATTTCAGGAGCTAGAATTTTGCTCTAATAACACACCCTGGGAGCTATGGTAGAAACCTGCCTCATTCTGCAACTATAGGAGAGACAAGCTCCACCTAACCTAAGAACCACCCTTGTCCCCATCACCAGCCTGGAAGTCATTGGAGGTGCCAGTGGGAGCAAGGAATGAAAAGCTGAGCAACCTGCTCTAGTGGAAGATGTCCCATGGCAGGGGGGTTGGACCTACAGGATCCTTAAGGTCCCTTCCAACCCAAACCACTCTCTGATTCTAAAGCAAAACAAAATGTTGGGCATGTTTTCTACCTTTCTTCAGGAGGAAAGGAAAATTTCAAGTGACTAACTAAAAAAACCTTTTAGCTCACAAATAAAAGTCACTTGCATAGTATTTAAAATATTAGTGTAGCAGCTCATTTGAAATGCTTACTACATTCAGAGAAAGTTTAGTTTCACATTCTGAAAGCACTGGCAATAAGCATTCCTCTCTCTAAAAGCTCTTCTTCTACAGCTACCCGACGATGAAAAGAGACTCTACACCACAGGTATGTGGTCCACAGCATGATCTTCCTTCTAGTTTATGTGCTGCAGCTACAGCCATGTGTTAACACACAGTTTTTCTCAGACAGGTTTTACATGCAGGTGAACCCACACAGGCAGCCCTCACGTAGAGCAAGCACAGCTCATGCCTTACTCTGATCACACCACAGCTTCTCCTCAGCTCCTCCTATTCAGTAAGGACACTCAGTGCTGACACCACCAGTGATGGGGAAAAGGAAAGGACCAGTGAGTTGCTGCAGCAGCTCTATGACACCCCCTCACCCACACAAAGGGGAAAAGGAAAGTGCCAGTGAGCTGCAGCAGCTCTGTGACACCCCTTCACACCCCCCACGCCCACACTCATGCTGAGTTTTTACCCAAATGGAACCTTTCCAGGACACTGAGTCGCCACCACGAGCCAGGGTCAGGCCTCAGACGGCCCCCCGCGGCCCCACACCGGAGGGCGCTACGGCACTGAGAAAAGCCCGAGGGAGGCCGCAACCACTCTGCGGAGGGAAGGCCACGACCCGAGCCCACTCTCAGGCCTGCTCCGTTACCGGGTCCCAGGCCTAGGGACAGCGCTACCCCCCCCACACCGGTCTCCTGCTGGTCGGGGCTGCACAGCGGCTGCACAGCCTCTCCGCAACCTCCCTGCAGCCTCCCACCAGCCTGTGGCACGGCCCCGTTCCTCACCTCCATGGCCGGGCAGCGGCTACACCTCCGTGGGCCGACAGCGGCAACCGACGGCTCCCACCACCCGCGTATCGCTACGGGACCGCCTGAGGCAAAGCGAGGACGTTTGCCTCGCACCCCGCCAACCACCGCCCCGCCCAGCGCGCTCAAGCGGATTGGCCGACCCGCGAGCCGCTCAGCATTGAGGAGCCGCGCTGCTGCCTCGTAGCTCCCCACGCCGCGTGACCCTTGGCGTGTGCTCCACGCGGTTATTCCATTTCCACAGGCCGTGGCGAGTCCCGTGGCAACACAGCTTTATTTCGATTGGTTCCATTCGCCAACCCCTGGCCAATCAAAAATCGCCTTCGCTCACGCCTCCCGCCAATGAGAGGACGCGGAGGTGTTGTTAACCCGGAGACGGCGCCGCGCCTTCTCTTGCCACAGCCCGGAGCCACCCCCACAGTGCTGCCCCGGGGAACCTCCCCTCAGAGCCACTCCTACAGTGCTGCCCCCACAGTGCTCCCCCGGGAAACGTCCTCTCAGAGCCACTCCCACAGTGCTGCCCCCACAGTGCTGCCCCGGGGAACCTCCCCTCAGAGCTGCCTGGCTGCCCTGCGGCCGGGCCTGAGGCAGCCCTGGGTCGTGCTGCCCCTTTAGAGCCTGTAAGCTCTTGGCCCTGTCAGCCCTGGCCCCTGACAATCCCTTGGGCCTGAGCCTGGTCACCTGCCCAGGCCCCGTCACTCCCTCAGGCCCTGTCCCTCCACAGCCCCTATCATCCTCCTCAGGACTGGGTCCTGCCACCTCCCCCAGGTCCTGCCACCCCCACAGGTCCTGTCTCCCTCTAGGTCCTGTCACCTCCCTCAGGCTTTGCCACCCCTGGGTCATGTCACTCCTGGGCCATGCCACCCACCTCAGACCCTGTCACTCCACTCCACCGTGTCAACCCTGACCCTTGCCACCCCTTCAGGTCACCCTTGGGCCTTGTCACTGTGGCTGCCCTCATCTGCTGCCACCTCAGCTCCATGCTAGGACAGCTGTGCCTGCAGCCAAACTGCCCCCAGGACTCTGCAGTCACCCACAGGAGCAAGAGGAAACCTTTATTACCCATTAGCAGTGACAGACCCAGCCCTTCAGTGTGCCTCCCTGCCTGCTGGGCTGAGATCCTGCTTGGGAGTGTCCCAGAGTCCAGGGGCTGCAGGGCTGGAAGGAGAAACCACAGGGAACCCGAGGGCAGAGGGAGCCCAGTTCTAGCAGTGTGCTCCCTTGTGCTGCCAGCTCTTATTTCCTCACACCTCTCATCCCTGGGGCTGGTGTAGATAACTCTGCTATGCCTGTGAGTATTGCTGTTTTCACTCAAAAGGACTAGGGAAAACCTCCAAGCCCTGAAACCAAACCACACTCCTGTTTCCACTTCCCAAGCTATTTTAGTTTTCACTTCCCAAGCTATTTAATTACAGAACCCAGGGACAGCACTTCTGCTGCTCTCTCTGTTTGGGTGGATAAAGGCAGGATGCTGATAACTTCATGACAATAGAGACACCATTATTTGTATGAACTGGGGGCATTTGAGTTGTGATAGAGCTCTCTCATTTCCTGTCACTAGCTACCCTCCAGCCTTCTTCCTCCCTTCAGCATGCTGCCAGGCAGCAGGTTCAGAGGGAGAGGTTAGTGTGGCCTGGGGGTCAGACCCTGTCCAATGTGCCTTCTTCAATCTGCCCAGGCAGCCCAGGGGCTCAGAATACAGATGTTGTGTCTGCTGGAGGCTGGAGGTTTCACTCCAGGAGACCATGGGCAAGGGAGTGAGAGGTCTGCAGTGAAGGTCTTGGCTTCACAGTGTGTGCTGTCCTCAGGCTTCACCCCTCACTCCCTGCCCCAGGAAAGGCTGGCTGAGGGACAGGGCTGTGGGGCAGAGCTGTGGGACATGTCCTGTTTCAGAGCCATATGCCCAAAGCTCCTTGAGGTGCAGACTGTGCTAGGACAAGGGGGAATTGTTATAAACTGAAGGAGGGGAAATTTAGATTAGAGATTATGAGGAAGTTCTTTACCCAGAGTGGTTAGGCACTGGCACAGGTTGCCCAGAGAGGTTGTGGATGCTCCATCCCTGGCAGTGTTCAAGGCCAGGCTGGATGCGGACCTGGGTGACCTGGGCTAGTGATTGGCATCCCTGCTCAGTGTGGGGAGGTTGGAACTAGATGATCTTTGGGGTCCCTTCCAACCTGGCCATTCTGTGATTCTATGATTCTATGCAGTCCTATCACCAAGGCAGAGCAGTGGTGGCCAGAGCTCAGGGCTGAGCAGGAGGGGGCTGGGGTCCCTTTCAGTCCTGAGTCTGAAGGGGAACTGGTGTGACCTTCACCTTTTGTTTGGGGATCTTTGCTTTGCTCTTTTCCCACCTCTGAAATGGTGAAATTGGGGGAGTGCAAGCACTGCAGCCTCCCTGTCCCCTCGGCTACTTCCCTCCAAATTCAGAGGTCCTATCTCCTGCATTTGCTTCTGTAAGAGACTCCTGCCACCTGGCAGAGATTTTGGGAAGCTCAGAGCAGTGAGAATCTCCCCAGAATTATATCACTCAGCCAGAGTTCACTGCTTGGGGTGCCACAGACTCCTCCAGGGCAGATACCCTTACCAACTGCAGAGGAAAATGTAGTTTTCACCTGCTGGTTTCACAGAGGCTGGGAAGCAAATCCCCTCCCGGCAGCTTCCTGCCCAGGGATTATCTGCAATCCTGAACAACAGCTCCTCAGAGATGTTTCTCCAGTGCAGTGATTCCTGTTGTGGATGGGACATAGACAGAGACTCTCTGCCCAGCTGCTGTGCCAGGCAGAACACAGCCTCACCAGGGCACTGAGCTCCTGCACTCCTCAGACCTGCCCACAACACACTCAGGTATTGACCAGATTTCTTTACTCACTTACTGCTGTACTCACAGCCTGCACTGAGGCACATCCATGTGCCAGCATTCAGGTACCTCCCCCCCTAGTTTTTCACGGACATGGCATACCCTCTCTGTCTGTGCTGACACTGGTACCTGTTCAAGGCAGCAAACCCACAGTTAAAATCACTGTTAATATTTTATGATGTCATTTATTCTTATTCCTTCCTGCACAGGAAGCTGCTGCTGCTGTTACACGTTGTTAATCCAGCAAAGCTCATTCCCTGGATTGATTTCCAAGCTGTTGAGGTTAGCTTTGCAGACAGTATTGAACGTGGCTTTGGAGTCCATGTGTTTGCTGCTTTCCTCCCTGGAACTGGATTTCCATTCTCTCACAGAACATCATCCAGGGGGATGCAGCTCTGTGAACAAGTTATTTTCATCTCTCAGCACAAGACAGCTTCTCCAATTTGACCTGTTGGACCCGTTCAGCCAATTCCCAGAGTCACCTCCCATCCGAATCCACATCCAGCAGTCTGGCTGCAAACAGTCAGAAGTGCTCCAACGGCACCAGAGAAGCAAGAGCTGCTGTGAGTAGAAGACACCCATGATGTGATTGGAGCCTAGCAAGAAGCTTTAGATGCCCCAAACCCTCCTGATTACAGAGCATGGTTAACTCCAACCTTTGACATGTGCTGAGAGACCTCAGCAGCAGCTCTAAGCTCCTGTTATCTGGCTTTCAGGCTCCCAGACACCTGTAACTTGTAGCACAAAGCATGAAAACATGGAATCACGGCATCATCTAGGCTGGAAATGACGGTTGCCATTAGTATGAGCCAGATGACTCTAGTAGGTGATTTCCTGCTCTCGTGGGAGGTGTCCCTGCCCATGGCTGGGGGTTGCCACTAGCTGATCTTTACCCCTTCAAGCCCAAGCACTCTGTGATTCCGTGACTGGAAAGCCACTGCAGGGCAAAGCAAGCTCTCGGAGGAGGCCATGGAACGGCTGCTGGGCCGATGCACAACCTATCCGGGGCAGATCCACAGCTCCGATGTCTTTCCTTCCCCCACAGCACCGTGACCTGCTCACCGAGCGCTGCTCAGGGGCTCACAGCCCCGAGGGCTCCCCAGGGCCTGCCGATGCCGGTCCTGCTGCTCTGCCCGGAGGTCTGTCCCCACTCCACCACCGGACTCAGGACAGCCGCAGCCAGCCCGAAGCCGCTCCGGACACGGCGGCGAAACCTTAACAGGGATCGGTAACCCCCAGGGTGCAGCACGGCTCCTCCCGGTCCGCCCCGCGCACAGCCCAACCGGCCAATCCCAGCACCGCTTCCACATGACGTACACAGAACGCCCGCCCCCTCCTGCCGCTAGACCAATGGACAGGCGGTACCGGGAAGAGCTCGTCAGCGCCTGGGGGGAACGGCCAATCCGCGGCCGTGGTCCGTGTAGGTGCGGTCCCGCCCCCGCGGGCCTCAGGGCCCCGCCCAGCCCCGCCGCGGCGCCTGCGCTGCCTGCGCTGCACCGCCCCCTGGCGACCGCGGGTGGGACTGTTGCTGCGGCGCTGCGGGCCAGGAGCAGCGGCAAGATGGCGGGGAGGGTAAGTGGGGGGGAACGGGGACAGATCCTGCCCGCTCTGCCCCACACTGCTCCGCCGATATCTCCCTTCGCTACCCTCCTCTGCTTCTGCTCCTCGCGGGCGTCGGGATGGTTCGATGGTTTCTTGCAGTCCCGCTGCTGGGCTGGTCATTCAACCCTGGGGAGGGTCTGGAGTGTCCTGAGGGTGCTGTTAGGCTGTGGGAGGGACCCTGAGGGTGCTGTGAGGCTGTGGGGGGGACCCTGAGGGTGCTGTGAGGCTGTGGGGGGGACCCTGAGGGTGCTGTGAGGCTTTGAGGACCTCTGCAGTGGTGGTAGTGGGGTTCCTCAGGATGCTGCGGGTCTCTGGGGACCACCCCGGTGTTGTGTGGGGATCCTGAGGGTGTTGTGAGGCTGTGGGGACCTCACCAGTGATGTGGGGAGACCCTGGGGATGCTGTGAGGCTGTAGTGGCTCCCCCAATGGTGTATGAGGACCCTGGGGG
>VWZO01007159.1:0-14413 GCA_013396975.1 Bucco capensis
TTGACCCAAGGCCCTAAAATCTCTCTTGACTTACTTCACTTTTCTTTTTTCAAGATCATCATTGCCTGCCTGAAAAGTCAACAATGGATAATAATCTGTAATATGTAGCTGGTCACACTATCGTAGAAGGCTATCAGATTGGTCAAGCATTATTTCCTCTTTGGGAATTCATCCTTACTATTCCTGATAATCTTTTCTTCCACATGCACATACCTGCAGAATGAGCTATTTCATCACCTTTCCAATCATGGGAGTGAGGTTGACTCGCTTCTAATTTCCTAGGTCCTCCTTCTTGCCCTTTTTGAAGATCATAGAATCACAGAATCATAAAATGTCCAGGTTGGAAGGGACGTTTAAGATCATCTAGTTCCAACCCCCCTGCCATGAGCAGGGATGCCAATCACTAGACCAGGTTGCCCAGGGCCACATCCAGCCTGGCCTTGAACATTGCCAGGGATGGGGCATCCACAACCTCTCTGGGTAAAGAACCTGTTCCAGTGCCTAACCACCCTACGGGTAAAGAACTTCCTTCTAATCTCCAGCCTAAATTTCCCCTTCTTCAGCTTGTAACCATTCCCCCTTGTCCTATCACAATCTGACCAGCTAAAATGTTTCTCCTCTTCTATTTTATAATCCCTCTTTATGTACTGGAAAACTGCTATAAGATCCCCTGGAAGCCTTCTCTTTTTCAGGCTGAATAACCCCAACTGTCTCAGCCTATCTTCAGAGGGGAGGTTCTCTAATCCTTTAATCATCTTTGTGGCCTCCTCTGGACTCGTTCCGACAGGTCCACATCTTTTTTATGCTGAGGAGCCCAGAACTAGATGCAGTACTCCAGGTGNCCACCTAGAAAAAGAGCCATTGACCACAACTCTCTGGTTGCATCTGTCCAGCCAATTTCTCATCCACTGAACAGTCCACCCATCAAATCCATACCTCTCCTATTTTGAGATAAGGATATCATGAGGGACTGAATCAAAGGCCTTACAAAAGTCCAAGTAGATGACATCAGTCGGTCTCCCCTCATCAAGTGCTGCAATCACTCCATCATAGAAGGCCACCAGATTGGTCAGACATGATTTGCCCTTAGTGAATCCATGTTGACTTCTTAGTATCACCTCTTTATCTTGCATGTGCCTTAACATTACTTCCATGACAAACTGCTCCATGATCTTCCCAGGCACAAAGGTGAGGCTCACTGGCCTGGAGTTCCCTGGGTCGTCTTTTCTACCCTTTTTAAAAATGGGAATGAGATTACCCTTTCTCCAGTCACCCAGGACTTCACTTGACCTCCATGACTTGCCAAATATGATGGAGCAGTCCTGCAACTATGTCAGCCAATTCCCTTAGGTCCCTAGGATGTATGTTATCAGGGCCATATACTTGTTTTGGTCAAGTTTCAGTAAATGGTCTCAAACATGTTCTTCACATACAGTGGGAGGCCCTTCACTCCCCCAACACTTATCTGGGGCTACCAAGTCCTGGTCGTTGGGGGAAGTTTGGCAGCCAGTAAAGACTGAAACAAAGAACTCATTGAGCAGCTCTGCCTTTTCCATATCCTTCATGACTACATATACTTCCTTATTCCACAGAGGTGGAACACTTACCCTGACCTTTCTTTTCTGATTAATATACTTATAGAACCCTTTTTTATTATTTTTTACATCCCTTGCCAAGTTCAGCTCCATCTGTGCCTTGGCTTTCCTGATCCCATTCCTTCACTTCCTAGCCATTTCCCTGTTCTTCTCCCCAGGCCACTTGTCCCTGCTTCTACTGCTTATGCATTTCATTCTTATGCCTCAGCTCAAGAAGCAGGTCATTATTTAGCTACACCGGTCTTCTTCCTGCCCTGCTTGATTTATTGCATAGAGGGATGGAGATTTCTTGTGGTCTAAGAAGGGTATCCTTGAAGAACTGCCAGCTATGATGGGTTCCTTTGTCCCTAAGGACAGTGTCCCAGGAGACCTCACCCAGCTGGAAATTTGCCTTCCTGAAATTCAAAGTCCTTACTTTATTCTGTGTCATGCCTGTGCTTCTAGTGATTATGAACCTGACTAAGGCATGATCACTACAGCCTAGACTCCCCTCTATCTCAACCTCTTTAATGAGATTTTTCTTCATTGGTCAGCAGCGGGTCTAGCAGTGCATTGTCCCTATTTGGCTTATCTAGAACCTGTGCCAAAAAGTTATCATCCATAAACTCCAGGAGTCTCCTGGACTGCTTACATCTTGCTGTATTGTTTTTCCAGCAGATGTCTGGGTAGTTAAAATCCCCCACCAGGATGAGGGCTGGTGAGCTCAAAGCTTCCTGCAGCTGAAGCAAGAAGGCTTCATCAACAGGCTCCAATTGGTCAGGTGGCCTATAGTAGACCCCAACCACAAGCTGGCCTTTGTTTGCTTGACCTTTAAGTTTAACCCACAAACTCTCAATTTGTTCATGCTTGTTACTGAGAACCAGTTCCTCACAGTCTATCCATTTTCTAACATAGAGAGCAACACCCCCACCCCTCCTTCCTAACCTATCCCTTCTGAATAGTCTGTAGCCCTCCATTGCTATGTTCCGATCAAGTGATTCATAGCAATCAGATTAAAGTTATCCAATTGCACCAAGGCCTCCAGCTCATCCTGCTTATTATCCATGCTGCATGCATTTGTATAAAGGCACTTCAGTTGGGCTATTGATCTTACCACCTTCTGGGAGGTGCCTTCATCACCTTCTTTGTAATTCACAGCTATTATCCACCTGTCTCTGGGAGTGTTAGCAATCACATTACCACCCCATTCATTCAGAGGCAGATCTCCTTCCCCTGACACACCTACTTTAAAGCTCTACTGGTAGGTCCAGCCAGCTTGCTCCCTAGAACATTCTTACCCCTCCTGGGTAAGATGAAAGTGACATTGGCTTTCCTCTAGCCCTCAGGTAACTCTCCTGTTCTCCATGACCTTTCAAACCTGATGGAGAGAGGCTTATGAACTCTAAGTGCTAACCCTCTAAGGAGAGTGGCTTATGGACTCTTGAAAAAACAGAGGTTGGAGTGGTTCTAGAGGAGGCCACAAAATGACCTGTCCTGTGAAGAAAGGCTGAGAGAGTCAAGGTGTTTCAGCCTGGAGGAGAGAAGGCTCCAGAGAGACCTTAATGCATCCTTTCAGTACTTAGAGAGGGCTACAAGGTTAAGAATAGACCAAAGGATGTGAGAAAAAATTGCTAAATGTACTTCTGTTAGCCCCCAGAACCCACTTCTGTTGGTGCAAAGCAGTAGCAGTGAGAAAAAATCTGGACCCATATATATGGAGTTTGAAGAGAAAACAAATGAAAAAGACACCCTGAATTTTAGAGCTACTGGTGTTTCAACAAATATAAGGTAAAGTAAACCAAAATAAAATAAAGAACAGTAGATTGAAGGCATCAATGCTGGGAAAGAACTGATTCCTCTAAAAAGCTGACATATCAGGGAATACTGAAGCACTGAGTTGTTTGGAAAGTTCCACACTCGAAATGGCAAAAGTAGAATGAATAATGACTAAAAAAATACAGAGTTTGTTCTTTCTTCCATCAGGTCTTGCCGAGGACGAAAAATAAAATAGCTTCATTTTTGTATATCAACAACTGGGGAATGAATGTTCTTTCCTGGACATTTTTTTAAGTAGAAGGATTCATATCTCACTGAAAATTTCACCGTTCTGCTTTTTTCCTGATTCTCAGCCTGCAATCAAGCAAATTAGAGAGCTGTATGTTGTTACTATAGCAATACATGCTGTAGTGTATAAAAAGAACTTGGGCAGGCTAAGATAAATATCTCCCAGGGAAAAGGGAATACAATTTTTCATCATTTTGACCACTCAGTACTGCTGTAGCTGTGGATTCTGAGAAATGAATGCTCCTGTGTCAAGGCAGATATTTTCCTACTCATTTGTCATTTTCAAAAGGAACAGACATTTGAATCAAAGCTAAAAGTATTTTCCATGTTGCCGGTGTAAGCAAGGAAGCAAGGCTTACACTACAATTTACAGTGACATGCTGTTGGGCATAACTCATTATATTTAATGTCTCCTGTACCAGTTTAGTCTTCAAGCTTTGAATTGAATAAATTCATAAAGAAACAGAAATAAATATACAGTTCAGTCGTTAATCTACATTGCATAGACACAAATGGATTTTATGCACATTTATAGGTAAAATACATCTGTGCTTCTGAATCTTCATGCATGGGTGTTTGTTTTGATAGGTGTGCACACATACATAGAAGCTGGACTATAAGAAGAAATTAGTCTGGATCACAGAATTGTCAGGGTTGGAAGGGACCTTAAAGATCTAATTAAAATTAAGAATTGCTAACATGTCAAATAGAATTAAAAGATAATCCTGCCACCCTTGTGAAATAAATGGAATAAATAAGGATGGTTTAAAAATAAAATTCAATACACAGTTCAAATGACAAGTAACTGATTAATCACAAGTAAAACCCAAGAGGTGACAGAACTCAAAACATTGTGCTTTTACTGTTGAAAAAAACCCACATAAACAAAATTCTAACTTTGGTCTATGTTTAGAGTTAAGTAGAAATTAATGCAGCAGTACTGTGAACCCCTTGGGTTAGTGTGTCTTGTTTGGGGAGATGTAGAATAGGTACTGAAAAAAGATGTATAACTATGTAGGTGATGAAGGTGGTAATCAACTAACAGATACATTTGTCTCCGTTTTAGCTGGTCATCTAAAAGCATCTTCTATTCAATAGGGAGGTACAGAAAGAATATTTCTAGTCCCATGCCAGAGCAGATGTCTGAAGCAAGTTAGATGTATAATGGCCTCCACATCTTTGTTCTTCTCATTGATTTAACAAAATACCCGGAAGGACTGACTGAGCTATCAATGCCTGTGCTATACATGTGTGAAGTTAGGTGAAACGAATCTGATCCTTAATGCCTGGGACAGCTACCTACAATGATGGAGGAATTCCTATTCATGGAGACTTTTAAGAACATGTCAAACTTACATCTGTCAAGAATGACATTGGGGTGCTTGATCTCATTCAGCATTTCAAGATTCACTAGATGATCTTTGCACTTCTACTTTTCACTTCCACTTCTACTAAAACACTGGAAAAAGTCCTTGTTTTGGATATATGTGTGGCAGAGGCATTAAACATAGGCAAAAGACATCAAGCAGATATCGTATACACTCTTCATTCATCACGCTTGTGAAAAGCAGATGTTTTGTTTCTGCATTCACTTTTGTTTTACTGTATGGAGAATGATATTGAAACTCTTAATGTAAGAATCCACTTCTATCAACCAACTGTCCCTCTCTCTGTTCCTCTTCTTAAGTTTTAGAATAATGTTTTAGAAATTCTGTCTTCAACAGCAAAGCCAATGCAAATCACAGAAGAAAAATTGCAATGTGCTTAAACGCAATGTTATTTTGTTGGTTTTGTTTTTGTTTTCCCAGGTTTGTCCCACAAGCTGAAGAGACCCATGGTTTAACTCAGACTGATACATATGTTACAGCAATGCCAGTGTTGTGCCTGTTACATATCCAACCATTCTTATTTGAAGGCCTGAGAAGCACATTACTGAGTCATCCCTACAGCACTTTTCCACGCTGTCTCCAGCTGGGTAGTCTCCCTTGCTCAGATACAGCTCTGCTGGCAGAAATTTTGCCTTTAAATCCAAAATTGAGTTTCAAAGCAAGGAGGAGACTCATAAGATTGTCTTCCTTCTGCAACCTGTAGAAGTGAAGACACAAAAGGATGTTCTGCAATACTTTATCCAGCATGTGCATGGACAAGAGAATGCAAGATTTGAACACACTCAGCAGTAAAAAATATGCCTTAAAATATTTATTAAGGAAGGTATTTGCACTCATCAGAGCTCTCTTTAGAAGAAATCTTTATACAGAAATGACATCATCTCACACCCTGTTCTGGTAAAAGGGACTATCTGTTTGCCAAGTTGAAGTCATGAAGCAGCATATTGCTGACAGAGAAACTGTCAGTTACATAAAGCTATTGGAAAAAAAAAAATAAAGTGCCTGCATGTGTCTGAAGCTAGGGAAAACATGGCACACAACTTACGAGTGCTGACTCCAAACTTCCACATACTCATCTCTGAAGTTGTGTGAAATGGAGTCTTGGTGTTTTTTCTTTAGTTTGTGGTGAAAAACATTCCTCACAACTCAAGTCATGTAACATTGAAAAAAAATAAAAAATGGGGGTTTAGGTTTTGGTTGAGTTTGGGTGGGTTTCTTTCTCATTTCTCTGATGGGAGTTGCCTGGTACTTTGATAACTGGCGTTAGTCTAGAAGTCAAGGAACCTTGGTTAATTCTCTAATCTGCTACAGACTTCTTGCATGACCTTGATCACGGTATATCTCTTTTTTTTGCCTTCTAGGTGCCCATCTTTAGAGCAGAGAATATGATATTAGAATCATTGAATCATAGAATCATTCAGGTTGGAAGACACCCTTAAGATCATCAAGTCCAACCATTAACCTAATACCGTCAGGTCTCCACTAAACCATGTCCCTCAGCACCAATCTACATGTCCTTTAAACCCCTCCAGGGGTGGCAGGGGTTTAAAACATGGTAGGGGTTTCAGTGTGACCTGGACAGGCTGGAGAGCTGGGCGGAAAAAAAACAACCTTATGAAATTCAACAGGGGCAAATGTAGGGTAATGCACCTGGAGAGGAATAACCCCATGGACCAGTACAGGTTAGGGGTTGATCTGCTGGAAAACAGCTTACTGGAAAAAGACCTGGATGTCTGTGTGGATAGCAGGATGAGCAGGAGGCAGCAAGGTGCCCTTGTGGCCAAGAAGGCCAATGGCATCCTGGGGTGCATCAAGAAGAGTGTGGCCAGCAGGGCCAGGGAGGTTCTCCTCCCCCTATCCTCTGCCCTGGGGAGGCCACAGCTGGAGCATTGTGTTCAGTTCTGGGCTCCCTTGTTTAAGAGAGAGAGGCAACTTCTGGAGAGGGTCCAGAGAAGAGCTGCTGAAATGCTGAGGGGACTTGAACACCTCTCTTATGGGGAAAGGCTGAGAGAGCTGGGGCTGCTTAGCCTGGAGCAGAGCAGACTGAGGGGGAACTTATCAGTATTTAAAGGGTGGGGATCAGGCTTTTTCTGTGGTACCTAGTGACAGGACTAGAAGCAATGGGCACAAACTAGCACACAGGAAGTTCCATCTGAACATAAGGAGGAATTTTTTTTACTTTGAGGGTGGTGGAGCACTGGCCCAGGCTGCCCAGGGAGTCTCCGTCTGTGGAGATATTCAAAACTTGACTAGTCACCATCCTGTGCAACCTGCTCTAGGTTCTCCTGCTCTTGCAGGGGGGTTGTCCTAGATGATCTCCAGAAGTCCCTCCCAACCCATGAAATTCTTTGATTTTGTGGTTCTGTGATGTTAACTCCACCACTTCCCTGAACAGCCTATTCCAGGGCTTGACAAGACTTTTGGGGAATATTTTTTTTTCCTAATGACCAAGCTAAACCTTCCCTGGCACAACATGAGGCCATTTCCTCTTGCTAAAGTCATGGTGAAATAAGTTAGCTGTTACAGGGGGCTTAGAAATGGAAGAAAAAGTTGAAGAAATGGAAGTAAAGTTCAATTACTTAGATATCTTCTCTATTTCAGATGTTTGAGGGTTTTTTTGTTTGTTTGTTTTGCATAAAAGTACTGTTTTGGTTATCTATATTTTCTATCAATTGGAGGGAGAGTATTGGTTGTCAACCTTTAGTAAGTAGTCTTATTTGTCTGAAGAAATTTCAGAGCTTTGCTGCTAACACACTTTTGCAAAAGCTTGTTTTCCCTACCCCTGCTGCTTCTTTACATATTCTGTCAGTCTGACAGGCAGACTAATGTGAAAGTTTCAGTAAAACTTATTGTGGTGGGTTGACCTGGGCCAATTGCCAGGTNTCTCACCAGAAGAACAGAAAATTATCCAGCATCTGCTGGACTGGACTGTAAAGTCCATGGCCAAACCCCTACTGTTATGATGGGCTGTTACATGAGGACAAAGATGAAATCAGTGACTGTATCACTGAACCTCTGTGGGAGACAGCACGGCTTACAAGGCTTGGAAAGAATGCCGTTGAGTGCAGGATCGCCACAACAGCAACCACCAGAGATTGGGGATATAGTTCCAGCTTTGCACTTGTGTTATTGTTGTTACTCTTTACATTTATTGTTATTCCCCGTGCGTGGGAACTGCATGGTTTCTCAGGGCAGCATCATGTTGCACAGCCCACGGGATCTGCCCTGCCTCTGTTCTATCCCTGTTTGCTGTTTCCCCTGTCCTTCCCAAAATCGCCACTGCCTCATGGCTGAGCCCCCGCAGACCCAAAATGGGGCCGGAGCATCTCCTTCACACCTGGCATAAGCAGGCAGGGATCACCAAAAGGTCAACCCGCAAAGCCACGCCACTTATTCTGCCATGCAGCTAGGTGGCGTTGCCCCTCTGGCTGCACCAGCGAGTGGACAGGCCCCGCCCACTTCCATCCTTCCGGAATTGGGACCCTACCAACATGGCGGCACCCATGGTCCTGGTATTTCCGAAGTCAATGCCCAAAGTAATCAATGGGCTTACCTCAAACAACAAGCGACAGCAATGGATGATTTGGATCTATTACAGGCATTCCCTGTGTACTACCACCCAAACAGGCCTCCCCTCTGGGAGCCTGTTCCAATTCCATTTCTAAAGGAGACTAAAAAAGCTATTGCTGAATATGGACTGAATTCACCCTATGTGCTAGCGGTGTTATGCTTGCTATTTGAAGCTTACACCTTTACACCGAATGATATAAAAATACTGGCAAGGGCATTTTTTATGAGCATGGAGTTGTCACTTTTTCTAGACGAGTGGCAAGCCCGCATTCGACAGTATGCAGAATGCACCTTCTCCACCAAGGATATCCCAGTCCTGGATTCCTTTAATAGGTTATTTGGGGTTGGGCCGTACATCTCCAACCAGAGTCAAAGCACCATTCCATTGAATGAACCGGATCTATCAAAAAATTTGGCTTTCCAAGCAATTCAAACTATTGCTGAGGCACCTGAGGCAACACCATCATATACCCACATCCATCAAAAGCCAACAGAGCCATTTATAGACTTTGCTGAGAGATTGAGGAGTGCGATCTCCAAATAAATTAAGCATCCAGAGGCTCAAGATGCATTGTTTCTATGATTGGCAATTGAGCAATCTAATGATGATTGCAAAAAAATATTAAGGACACTTAGAGATCCAACTCTAATGGACGTGGTTAAGGCATGTCACAATGTGGGATCCCACACCTACACCACATCTCTACTAGCTGAAGTCCTGGCAGCTCAAATATAACAGAGGGAGGCTACATGTCATCGCTGCCAACAAACAGGACATTTTAAAAGGGATTGTCCTCAACTGAATAGAAGAGCATCTACAATACCACCTAGCTTGTGTCCCCAATGCAGAAAGGAATTGAATTGGGCAAGCAACAGTAGATGACTCTGAGAGAGAAGGGAGACTGCTTTCACCAAAAGATGCACAAAAGCTGGCTTTGATTCAGGAAACAGGGAGCCAAGCGCAAAGGGCAGTGTGATGACAAAAAATGCCCCACAAGTCCACCACACCCAGCTGCTCCCCTCAACCCTGGACACAGACCCAGAGTGAGTGTCTCTAAGGTGGACCTCGATGCAGAAACACCTGTTGCCAGCTTAACCCCTGTTGAGGTGGGGGGGAACACCTCAGACTCTATGGCTTTTGCCCAACGGGCAAACAATCTATTCTACTCGATCGGCTAATGCTGACTTGCACTGTGTTTTTTCCTAACGCTAACTAATCTGTTCGAGTAAAAGGTGTTTTAGATACAAGAGCAGACATCACCATCTTTGCTGAAAGTGACTGGCTGAAAGGATGGAGCACTATGGAGCCATGCATTAACATCCAAGGGATAGGAGGAGCCCAGACAATGCTCCAAAGTGTCTTCACCTTACTGATTGAGGGTCCAGAAGGCAAAACTGCTTCGGCAAGGCCATATGTCCTTAATATCCCAATGACCCTCTGCGGGAGAGATATTATAGGACAGTAGGGAGTCCAATTAACCACCTCAAAGTTAGTTTAAAGGCCACTGGTGAGCCACAGTCTCCTGCCCTCACAGGGCTCTCTAATGGGACCTGGGGGAGGGGGTATGTTTTTGTCTCCACAGGATCTGGTCGTAAGTTTCATCATGCCTGATGACTCTGCATGAGTGGCTGCCACCATGATCTTCATCATCATCATCATCATCATCATCCTGATCTATCCAGCCATGATGTCATCTCAGCCTTCTCCCACATCTCCTCCTCTTCCAGATTGGCTTGCAATATTAAACAAAAGGAATTGTAGGAGACAGCACAGCTTACAAGGCTTGGAAAGAGTGCTGTTGAGCGCAGGATCACCATGACGGCAACCACCAGAGATTGGGGACATTATAGTTCCAGCTTTGCACTTGAGTTATTGTTGTTACTGTTTACATTTATTGTTATTCCCCGTGCATGGGAACCACATGGTTTCTCAGGGCAGCATCATGTTGTACAGCCCATGGGATCTGCCCTGCCACTGTTCTATCCCTGTTGGCTGTTTCCCCTGTCCTTCCAGTTCCCTGGTTTGTTATTGGCTGGCCGGGCCACTTCCTTTCCTCGCAGAGACTTTAAGAACCCCCGTGGAGTTTGAATAAACTGGCTTTCCACCCTTGAACCCTCAGGAGTGAGTATCTCTCTGGGGAACCTAGAGTGGGGACCGTTCACACCCCATCAAACTTCCATTATGGGAGTCAATTATTATTATTGGGAGTGTTAGTCGATAGTCAGCAGTGTGCCCAGGTCGCCAAGAAAGCTAACAGCATCTTGGCCTGGAAAAAAAATAGCGTGAGCAGTAGGAGCAGAGAAGTGATCATCCTCCTGTCCTCAGCACTGGGGAGGCCATACCTAGAGTCCTGGGGTCAGTTTTGGGCCTCTCAGTCCATGAGAGGCATAGAGGCATGAGAGTGTGTCCAGAGAAGGGCAAGGAGGCTAGGGAGGGCCCTGGAGCACAAGTCTGATGAGAAGCAACTGAGGGAACTGGGGTTGGTTAGTCTGGACAAGAAAAGTCTCAGGGGAGACCTTATATCTCTCTCCAGCTCCCTGAAAGGAGGCTGGAGTGAGGTGGGGGTAGGTCTCTTCTCCAGGGTTAACAGGGAGAGGACAAGAGGAAATGGCGTCAAGTTAAAGCAGGGGATGTTTAGATTAGATATAAGGAGGAATTTCTTTCCTGAAAGGGTTGTTAAGTCTTGGCCCAGGCTGCCCAGGGAGGTTGTGGAGTCACCAGCCCTGGAGGGTTTAAGAAATGTTTAGATGCGGTACTTAGGGCCATGGTTTAGTGGTATGGTAGTATTAGGTATGGTTGGACTTGATGATCTTAGAAGTCTCTTCCAACCTTAATGATTCTGTGATTCTGTGAACATATCTAGGCCTTAGGCAAGACTGTAGTTTCACATTAAGAACTCATTTGCACTTAGTGACAGAACTACTGTCTTTGAGCACTAGCAATAACATCATATCAGCTAACATCACTATTTGGACAATAATATCAGTCACAACTTTTTGCAGAAAGTTTGGATGTGGAGCGTAAACTGATGTTTCCCATTTTAAACATGGTCTGTGTTACCTTCAGCACTGTGCTGAGTCAAAAATGTTGAATATAGCTTAGGCATATACATGCTCGATGGCATACTTTAAGGGTTTACTGAAATTCTTCACCAAGTTAGGTAATAAACGCTGGAAAAAACAAAGCTGATCTCTAAGATCAGGTTCCCATGGCTTAAAGCAATCATGGAACTGGTGCAGAGAATAGGATTTTAGCCACCAAAAATTAGGCTAGTCACGTAAATTCCCTTTGAGTTCCAAGGGTGACACAGATCTATTCTGAGTCAGTCCATAATGAAATAGCTGTTCAAAGAGTAATGAGTAATCTTTTGAAGATGTCTGTGCCTTTCAATTGTTTATCAAGGAGCTTGATGGTTAGGTTAGAATAGATGACTTTTAGATAGTTAAATTAAATTGTGACCTGCTAACAGAAAAGTTCTGAAATAAAACTAACATGTTTCAGAGTCATAGAATGATTTAGATTGGAAGGGACCTTTTAAGGTCATCTGGACCAACACCCCTGCAGTCAGCAGGGACATCTGCAACTAGAGCTGGTTGCTCAGAGCCCCAGACAACCTCATCTGGTTCCAGGGATGGGACATCTACTGTCTCTCTGGGAAACTTGTTACAGTGCTTCACCACCTCAGGCATAAAAAAATTCTTCCTTCTATCTAGTCTAAATCTCTAGTTTAAAAGGTGCGACAACCCCAACTCTTTCAGCCTGTCCTCACAGAAGACATGTTCCAGCCTCCTCTGGACCCACTCCAACTCATGTCCTTCTTGTGCTAAGTATACAACACATAGTAATTTCGTGACACCTTCCAACCTTAGGAATAATGTGCCTTTTCCTGGCTTGGTACAGACAACACTTAGTAGCTAAGATGACTGTTTCGCTGTGACAATTTTATGTCTCCATATACTCAACTTGTTGATGCAGAAGACCCTGTTTACTCAGAAAGTAGGACTACCTCGGCATAGCTCCAGCACTCTCATCCCCTGTGGTTCAGGGTGTCTGTGCTGACAAAACTTTTTGACTAATGCCTGAAAATAGTAAAAAGCAGATGGTACTTCCTCACCCTCCATTAGAAACAAACAACAAGCAGGAGCATTCTGGCAGTTCTCACTTTTCGCTTAAGCCCTGGCACAACTGTGAAGATCTAACTGAGCCTCCTTAGTGATTTAATAGGAGTAAACTTGAAATTAAACCAGATTTCGGACAAGCTCACCCCTCTCACTGGGAGGGAAGGCATCTGGTTAAACACATGCACAGCACTTCTGCTTTTGTTTCTTTTCCATTTTCCTTTCTAGGTATACTGAGACTATGCTGATTTTATGGCAAGAGTGTGTAAAGCTAGATCCAAAGATTAATTAAGTGGAGAAGGTCTCCTCCAAGTTAAACCTGTCCTCTGCAGCAGGTGCAGCACTGTTCATGCCACATGATCATTCCCCTCCACACAGCTCCCTTCTGGGTGACACGTCCAAAGCCAATGTTGGTGACACTACATCATTGCCATGAGCAATCCCATGTCCCTTTCTATGGCTCCAGCATGATGTGGAAGTCTCCCCAAGTTCATTCCCTGTTGACAAGCCAGGAGCAGGTGGAATTTTCATCATCAAGAGGTGCAAGGTGGAAATGAAACATTGATACAGGTACTCAGCCATACAGCTGCCCTCTAAAGAGGAAGAACAAAAACCTCCTGTCATCTTAACAGAGACTGAAACAACTACTCTTCCTAATAAAACTGATTTTATGCATTATAAATTCTGCCCATCATTCCTCCAAATGCCATCAATTTTCCTCCTTATTACCTTCCCTTTCTTTTTCTTTTTTTTTTTTTTTCATTTAATGATCCTCAGTTATTGCCATGTCTCCTTTATTTATCTGAAGGATTAGACAGTTTTATGAGACATGACCAGAATTATGGAACAGTTCTCCAAAAATGCTAGATTATCCCTGATGTGCTGTAATTAGATGACAATAAAAGCAACTTTTTATGCATTAGCTAGCTTGTGAAGGAAAAGCCCACAGCCTATTTAGAGAGGCTTTTTATAGCTTTTTCCAAAAGAAAAGCTAAACCATAGTTTGAAACACTTTGATTTATTTCAGTTAACTTCAGATCAGCATAAAACTCCTGAAAACAATGGATTCATTTCCATTTAATAGACTGTGGTTCATTTGCCGTGCATTGTAATATCCACACCAACAAAGAGAAGGTAAGTCAAGCTTTATGAAAAGAGCATTCCTTAGAATAATAGTTTGGATCTGCTCTTCCCACCTCATCCCACTGCCTCAGCAGGCAGTGCCTACTGTGTGGTGAAATTCCAGGAGTCACAGTTTGGATAGAATCATAGAATCCTAGAATGGTTTGGGTTGGAAGGGACCTCTAGAGCTCATCTAGTCCAATCCCCCTGCAGTGGGCAGGGACATCCCCAACTAGATCAGGTTGCTCAGAGCCTTGTCAAGCCTCACCTTGAATGCCTCCAGGGATGGGAACTCAACCACCTCCCTGGGCAACCCGGTCCAGTGTTCCACCACACTCGTGGGGAGGAACTTTTTCCTAATATCAAGTCTAAATCTACTCATCTCCAATTTAAAACCATTGCCCCTTGTCCTTTCACTCCAGGCCTTTGTAAACAGGCCCTCTGCAGCCTTCTTGTAAATTCCCTTTAGGTACTGGAAGGTTACTATTAGGTCCCCCCAAAGCCTTCTCTTCTTCAGGCTGAACAATCCTAGCTCCCTCAGCCTGTCCTCATAGCAGAGGTGTTCCAGCCCCTGAT
>VWZO01007167.1:2151-14049 GCA_013396975.1 Bucco capensis
CAGCAATGAGCCCTTGCAGCCAGGAAGGCCAATGGCATCCTAGGATGTATTAAGAGGAGTGTGGCCAGCAGATCGAGAGAGGTTATTCTCCCACTCTACTATGTGCTGGTGAGGCCCTGACAGGGGCTGACTGGGTCTCCACCCCAAGTCCCCCGGAGAGACACGTACTCTGCGGGTTCCAGGGGGTGAAAAGCCTTTTTTTCAAATCCCTTGGGGGTTCTTAAAGCATTGGTGATGGACGGAAATGGCCTGGCTAGCCAATGAGGGAAACCAGGGGATCAGGAGCTAATACTAAGCCAGGGAACAGGGAAAGACAGCGGAAACAACCAATAGGGTTAGGACAGATGCGGGGCTGGCTCAGAAGGCTGTACAATATGGCACCGCCCATGGAAGCCATGTGGCCAGCTGCATGGAAATGATAACAATAGAACTGAAAGTGAACCAGTACAAACAGGAAATAATACAATAACCGCAAAACTCCAAACTCGAACTGCAGTGTCTCTAGGCTGTCTCCCACAAGGCCCTACCTGGAATACTGTGTCCAGTTCTTGGCCCCCCAGTTCAAGAAGGAGCTGCTGGAGACAGTTCAGTGCAGGGCCACCAAGATTATTAAAGGAGTGGAGCATCTGCCCTATGAGGACAGGCTGAGAGAGCTGGGTCTCTTCAGCCTGGAGAAGAGGAGACTGAGAGGGAACCTCATTAATGTTTACAAATATGTTAAGGGCGAGTGCCAGGAGGAGAGAGCCAGGCTCTTCCCAATGTCATGCAATATTAGGACGAGAATGGGAGCAAATTGGACCATAGGAGGTTTAGTAGTAACATGAGGAAAAACCTTTTTCACCATAAGGGCGACAGAACACTGGAACAGGCTGCCCAGGAGGGTTGTTGAGTCTCCTTCTCTGGAGACATTCCAGAGCTGCCTGGACATATTCCTGTGTGACCTGGTCTAGGTGATCCTGCTGTGGCAGGGGGCTTGGACTATATGATCTTTCTAGGTCTTTCAACCCCTAACATTCTATGATTCTAACTGCTATGTATATCACTACGTATACAAACACAATAATTGCACATATAATTGAACAAACAAAATAATTGTTTAAAGGTATCTGTTCAATATTATTGTACTACTCATCACGCTTTCCTGTATCTATATAGAGAACAACTAATATTAAGAAAGGAACTCAGGGAAAAAAAAAGATTTTCTTTCACTGACATTTAAGAACATTAAATACTTCCTAGTTAACTGCATCAGCAATTATATTTGTTAAAAAAAATCAAACTAGCTCCTTTATAATGGTTTAATGTTGATCATGTAAGTAGCACCAAATAAATTGCTTCTTTAAATTAAGCTTTCAGTGAATAAAAAATTAAGTTTGTAGCTTACTCTAAATATGAATAATTCATGTGCCATTCTTAACGAATGAATTCTTCCTTGTCTTCATCAGTATTTAACATATTTCTCTTGTTTGCAAGCTGTAAACAAGAATAGAAGTGCTGATTTAAAGTACTTTGAAATGTGAATGAATGGAAGACAGGTAACAAATTCACTTCAGCATGATAGTTTCCTCTATCAGGTTTTTTGTTTGGTTTTTGTTTGGGTTGGGTTTTTTGGCTGTTCCTCAGTAAATGGGGATAGGGAGAGTGGGGAGAGAAGGCAGTGGGGATGGAAAATGAAGAAGTGATCTGAAAGTGGTCACTTTTTAATTTTAAAACATTTTAGACTGTGGAGGCAAATACCTAGATTGCTTAGTGCGTGAACATTTTATAGGATCTCCTTTTATTGTGACGAATCCTCTGTCAACAAATACTGTCATACTTGTTGGTTTCAACAGCATGGTTTCTTTGACACTTGTTTATGTGTTCTGACTGCACTGTTTGTAGATTGCATATTCATAGTGACCTTTCTCTCCCAAGCATTAGAACAAATGAGGTTATTGCTAGCACAGCAACTTCACCAAGAGCCAGATTGGGTCCATGAATGCTTTAGATAAACATTAAAGGAAAAAAATCATCTGACATTCATAGTTAACCCTATAGTGTCTGCTTTCTTAAAATAAGTAAGTGCAAATGGCTACTATTTAACATTCATATACACAGCTAGAGAAAGCCTA
Organism: Bucco capensis; assembly: GCA_013396975.1. Classification (NCBI taxonomy): domain Eukaryota; kingdom Metazoa; phylum Chordata; class Aves; order Piciformes; family Bucconidae; genus Bucco; species Bucco capensis. The sequence continues at coordinate 4,263 of VWZO01007167.1, forward strand.
CATCATAATGTGTAGAATGAAGATCTGTGTACTTCAGCAGCAAAGCTGCCCAGACTATGGTTTAATCACAGGAAATTTTACATTAACGTGTTTTAAATGCACCATCTTGACAAGACTACCACTTTACGTGGAGAAGACAGCAAAGCCATATAAGAAAATGCTGTACATCTGAGGGAGAAAACAGCAAAAAATATTTATTAGAAAAGTTGATATCTGATAATGAAATCTTCCCTTGGTCAAAGTTTAGTAGCATTTTCTGCAATAGTTATTTCCAGGCTCCACACAGAGATATAAATAATAAGGTCCAAGCTGATAGTAAAGTAAAGGATTGCTCTAGCTGCTGGTCACTTCAGGAAATGCTGCTCCTCAACTACATGCTCTTCTCACAGTGCTTTATAGCAGTAGCTGGCAACAAAAGGCATCAGATGTTGATGAGTTCAGAATGAATAATTCAGCTGTCAGCAATTGCTATTTAAAACACACAAGACAATTATGGTAAAAGTACATGAACAATTACAGTGCATGAACAATTACTACTGTGTGTGCATAAGCAATCATCTGTGCAAATAAGAAAGAGTACCTCTTCTCATAATAAAATTTAATTGATAAAAACTAGTCTACAGGAGACCCTCACAAACAAAAATACTATGTGAATCAGGTTTAATCCATGTATAATGATAGAACTTGAAATTACAGGAGAGGATGACATTATGGCCAGTCATCAACAATTCCAAGCACTTCCCATTAACACACCTACTTCAATATCTCATAAGTTTGTCAAACAATTCATAACACCTTTCATATAACATGTCCATTAGCTGCTGGATCATGAAAAGCATTAACCAAAACACCTCGGCCCATTTCCTGGGAAAATGCTAAGACTTTCACTGAAAACAGGCTTTTCAGGCTAGAGTGAGGCATATTGACTCTCAGATAGTCTTTGTGTTAGAGAGGCCCCTATCCCTTTTCCCCTGAAAATTTTTTAACAGTATTAATCACCATCAATTTAGAAGTAAATTTTGCAGATGCTTAACAAAGAGACAGTAAATTAGATTCTATCTGCAACAGGCATGATCTGGACTGTGCAAATACATGATTTGGCACCCAACCACATGAAGTAAGAAAATGTAGGTTAATCAGTGGTCCCATCTGAAGTTCAAACCCTACAGAAATATTTGACGATTTGAAAGTGAGGGCTACAGATGCTGCTTATTCAAGGCTTAGTACAGTATTAGGCTAGGGCAAGTAGTCTTGGAAGCATGAAAAGAAACTAAATTTGTCATGCATATGCTGAATGTAGGACTGGGGAAGGAAATCAGATTTGAGCTAAGAGGAGGTGTGTAATGGAAAAAGAGGTAATAAATTACAGAATCACAGAACATTCATGGCTGGAAATGACCCCTAAGATCACTGAGTCCAACCAAAGAAAAAAAAAAAAGAAAGCAAAAAAACAAAAAAAAACCCAGACAAAAACAAACCACACAACCCCTGCCCTCACTAGACCATGTCCTGGAGCACCACATCTACACGTTTCTTTAACACCTCCAGGGATGGTGACTCAACCACCTCCCTGGGAACGCTATTCCAGTGCCTCACCACTCTTTCTCTAAAGAATTTCTTCCTAATATCTAATCTAACCCCACCCTCTCTCAACTTCAGACCATTCCCTCTGGTTCTGTCATTAGTTACTAAGGAGAAGAGGCCAACCCCCACCTCTCTACAACCTNTTGGCCTTATTGAACCTCATACAATTGGCCTCGGCCCATCAATCCAACCTGTCCAAGTCCCTCTGCATAGCCTCCCTGCCCTACAGCAGATCAACACTCCCACACAATTTGGTGTCATCTGCAAACTTACTGAGGGTGCTCTCGATCCCCATGTCCAGGTCATCAATGAACTGACAAAAGGAAGCAGAGATAGGTTTGGAATTGTGTGGTCTTGTGAATGAGAGCAGACAAGAAAGTGAAGTGCCAAGGATCAGAAAGGCAGAAGAGTTAGTCAGAGATACCAGGAGAAACACATCTAGCAGTAAGAAAAGACTCAAGTGAAGATACATGGTGTGAGTGAAGGTAGCTAATGCATAAATATGGAAAAGGAAAACAAGAACAGAAATTAGAATAGGCTCTGGGGGGAAATTAGAATGAAAGTCAACACCTGAGGAGTGCAGAAAAAAGTAGATAGTGTCACAAAATCATAGAATGGTTCAGGTTGGAAGGAAACTCTGGAGGTCATCTTGTCCAACCTCACTGCTCAAGCAGGGCTACCTAGAGGAATCTGCCCGGATCAATATCCAGATGGTTTTGAATAGATGGCTTTGTCACCTCTCTGGACAACCTATGCCACTGCTTAGTCACCCTCAAAGAGAAAAAAAATTGTTTCCTAATGCTGAGAGGAAATCTCCCATATTTCAATTTGTGATCATTGTCTCTGTCTCACTGGGCAGCACTGAAAAGAGCCTGGCTCTGTCTTCTTTATGGCATCCATGCTAGTATTTGTACACATTGCTAAATCTTCCCTAAGCTTTCCCTTCTCTAGGATGAATAGGCCCAGCTCTCTTAGCACCTCTCACACAGAAGATGTTCCTGTCCCCTTATCACCTTAGTATCCCTTCACTGGACTCCCTCCAGTATGTCCATGTCTCTTTTGTGCTGTAGAGCTCAGAACTGAACAGAGCACTCCAGGTGTGGCCTCACCAGTGCCACAGTAGAGCAGAAAGTTAACGTCCCATGACCTTCTGGCAATGCTTCTTCTGATGTAGCCAAGTCTTCTTTGCCTCAAAGACACATATCTGGCTCATGTTCAATTTGGAGTCCACCAGCAGCCCTGGGCCCTTTTCTACTAAGCTGCTTTCCAGCTGGGTGGCCCCCAGCATACACTGGTGCACAGAGATGTTGCCCCCTAGATGCAAGACTTTACACTTCCCCATGTCAAACTTCATGAGGTTCCTGTTGGCCTATTTTTCCAGTCCATCAAGGTCCCTGATGGCAACACATTCTCTGTTGTATCACCCACTCTTCCTAGTTTTGTGTCATCTGCAAATCTGCCAAGAGTGCACTATGCCTCACCATCCAGAACACTTATAAACATACACAGCCTATACTACCTTAGAAGCTCTACTTAAAAAAAAAAATAAAATAAAATGTGTTGCTTTTTCCTTTTTTCTCATCCTGTGCTATCCTGGTCAAATTAACATCTAATTAAAGTGTGACAGCTAAAGACATTTTGCACTGAAGGTCTAATACCCAAGACACCCAGGTGCTCACAGATTCATTAGAACATATTTCATCAGAATAAGTCTTAAAGATCTAGAGAACATAGTTTTTTTAAGGCAGAGGCATCTCTAGCTATCTCCTGAAGAAGACAGCAGATGACAGCTGATGTGTGCTAGAGAGCATGATGTGCAAACAGAGTGATTTAGTAGCAATTAAAACTATGGCAGGAAAGCATCAATTGATTGTTTTCCTACAAACTTAAGAAGAAACCCACATAAAACATCAGAAACTGTTACTGATGATCGCTGCTGGCCTGAAAGAACAAATAGTCATCTTTTATTTTGTAAACTGCATTCCAAATTAAATTGTATGAATACAGAAAATAGAAGTTATACAACTTATCAAATACTCAACATTTAAAGACTTTATTTCATTGCTAGGTAGCCCAGTTCATGATGGGATTTAGAGTAACCCTTTCTCTGTTTCCTCAAAAAGCCTGGAAAAGTAGTAGCAGGTTTATAATGAAAACAATTTAGATTCAAACAACATGAGGAGGGCTGCAAAAACTAAATGATCTTCACAAAGTAAAAATAAAAAAAAACCCTTTATTTTCAAAGCAACCAAAACTTAAACTTAGGAATCATGGAATCACAGTATTACAGAATGGTTAAGTTTGGAAAAGAGCACTGGAGGTCAGCTAGTCCAAGCTCCCTGCTCTAACAGGGTCCTCTAGAGCACATTACTCACAACTGTGTCCAGATGGTTTTTGAGTATCTCAAGGGAAAGGGACTGCATTTCTGTCCAACCAGTTCCAGTGCTCATCACTCTCACAGTAAAGTTCTTCCTCATGTTTAGGTGGGACTTCCTGTCTTCTAGTTTGTTCCTGTTGCCTCACATCCTATCTCTTGGTGCCATCAAGAACCTGGCTCCACCCCTTAACACACTCGCTTCGGTTACCTCTACACATTGATAAGGTCCCCTCTCAGCTTCCTCTTGTCCAGGCTTGACAAGCCCAGCTCACTCAGCCTTCCCTCATAAGAGAGGTGCTCCAGCCCCCAGTCATCTTTGTAGTTTCCCTTTAGATTCATTCCAGGAGTTGCATGTATTCTTTGTACTGAGGAGCCCAGAACCAAACACAGTACTCCAGGTGGGGGACTCAGCAGGACTGAGTAGAGGGGCTGGATCCCTTCCCTCAGCCTGCTGGGAATGGTCTTGTGAGTGCAGCCCAGGATACCATTGCCTTCTTGGCTACAACAGCACATTGCTGGCTCATGGACAACTTCCTGTCCACTAAGCTACATTCCAGCAGATGAGTTCCCAGCCTGTATTGGTGCATGGGATTATTTCTTCCCAGGTGCAGGACCCTGCACTTGCCTTTGTTGAATTTCAAAAGTTTCTTCTCTGCCCGTGTCTCCAAGCTATCAAGATGCTCCTGGATGGCTGCAGAACAAGAACAATCTAGGGTATCAGCTACTCCTCCTGGTTTTGTATCATCAGCAAACTTGCTGATGGGGCATTCTGTTTCTTTATAACACTGGCTCCAGTATTGACCCCAGATCCAGGCCTCCATCTAGACATGGTAACACTGATCACAACCTTCTGAAACCAGCCCTTCACCCAGTTCTCAACACATGTCACCATGTATCTTGATGTTTCAGGTATAACCTTTATTGAAGGGTCTTCTGGCTGACCTTTTATCTCTAGTAACAAAACATGTTTTGCTTTAAATGTTCATTTCCACTTTAGCTTAGCTTAGCTTTCATTTTCTTCAAACACAAACAGCATCTAACATTTCCTTACCTCCTTTAGAACCAAAATTTCATGGTTTTGTGAGTTCACAAATGGATTTTCTCACCCATTGTCCTAGAATTACATCTCACCAGTCAACAGATTTTTCACTGTTTCACACCACACAGCAATGTAAATGCAACCACATCACATTATCTTCAGGTAGCAGGTCCTTGCTATTTTCAATAACAGAAATCTCTACAAATTCAAAATTTTACATTATTCCACACTGTTGTGTTTATCCTATTTTAGAGCCTATATATTCACTCTGACCTGTTAACTATTGTTTGTTATTCTGCTTCTTGTTGCTGCACAAGTGACTCTTGTGCTATTAGAAGAAACATTCAGAAGCTTCTTCCTCACAGCTAGCAAGTAGCAAACTGGTAGTCAGTTATCATAGAATCATAGAATGTTAGGGGTTGGAAGACCTAGAAAGATCGTTTAGTCCAACCCCCCTGTCAGAGCAGGATCACCTNCTAGATCTTTTTCCCCAGGGCTTACATATCCATTTTACCACTGATACATAGACCTTTCATGTACACTTACTTTCTTGCACTATGTCACTTTGGACATAACTCATTACTGTCACTTCTGTTCTTTGTGAAATCTGGATGTGAACTATACACATCATGTAATTACATTTTGCTGTATTGAACACTCCCTGACAGGAAGTACAAGAGGTCATGGAAGAAAAAATTGCTCAGTCATGGCTCGCCTCAAATCATTATAATTTTGAGACATGTATTGCAGTATGTATTGGCACTAGGAAAAGCCAAGTGTAACTAAGATCTGGAGAAGATTTGTATTCAGAATTTAGCAACAAAAAACATTTAGGATAACTCCACCAAATACTGTTGCTTCTAGGTTGCTAAATGAAAATTTTATAGATCTGTGGGATTTGTATAAAGTAAAGTGAAATTCAGGTGCCCCAAAAATCAACATTTACAGATTAACCCTACATTTTATTTCCTCATGGCTTTTTATATCTTTCCCTTAATGAGAGTTATACAGTTTATTCAGCATATTGTCAAGAGTTTAGGGCTGGACCAACCACTAATCCAGTGACAAATGTTCTCTATTGCCCCTTTTTCCTCCACTCCAGGAAGGAAAAAAGGGAATTAGCAGAGAGAGAGAGACGTGTGGATTGGTAATGAAAACTACTTTAACAAAAATAAAAACAATAAAATGAAACATATTCAAGTATATACAAAACAAATACCACACCCAAACGCCCCCCTGATGGCAACTACATCACTGTCACCACTGGCACTGTGGCAGCAACAGACAGGAATCGGACTCAGGTGGCTGGATCCTGGAACTAGATTTGGGAACTCTTAGATTGAGTTTGAAGGCAGAGCAGACAAAGTCCTGCAACAGCAGAGCTGGGCTGATTATTACGATGAGAGTTAGCAGCCCACCACCCCAGATGGCTCAGGTGCTCAAACTTCAGGGAGGATGGAGGCCCAAAGCTCTCTTTTTTTTGTATTGGCTGTTAAGTGCTAAATAGCTAATAGCTTAGTCATGCATCTGCCTTGCTTGTGTCTTAGGCTTTATGTAAGAGACCCTAAGGCCCAAGCTTGGTGTGAAAGTTTCAGGGACTGACCCTCAGTTTTATACAGAATATGATGTATACGGAATGGAATACCTTGTTAGTCAGTCTAGGGTCCTCAAACCAGGACAATAATCAGTAACAAATTGACTTCTTACATCCTAATAAAATTTTCCAGCTGTTGCAGTTCCTATATTGGATTGAATGTCAGTGGGAAAACTGCCCTCACCAGAACACTGGAGGAAAAAAATCCTGCTTAGTCTAATTTTTCTTTATAATAGTTAGACAGTGGCTAGAGAAAGCCTTAACTCTAATATTTACTATGTCTTATTCTTCATCACCTTTGCACATCTCGGAGGCAAAGGTATCTGCTGATAAGTGTTAGCAGTTCTCATTCAAGACATGTTGTTCAGATAAGAATAATTGGTGTTTCCATAAACCAAAAAATTATTTCAACCAGTAGTACCAGTGCTCCTTTAGCAGATTTAGAGTGTAACATTAAAAGTATTGTAACAGTCTCAGTTTTTTATTTTTCCTATATATCAAATTTAATATGTTTATTAACTTCCAAATGTTTCTCTTAGAGCTAAAGAAACAAAGAGTGCTATAGGAGTCATTAGTGGGGTCTGAGACTGAGGAGTTTGAATTCAGTTTTGAGATATCAGAAATCTCATTTGCTTTAAAGAAATCATTTATTCTGTGTCTGCAGTGTTCTACTATTTAGGTTATGTGCCTTTCAATCTACTAGTTGACTGATATCTCATCTAAATACATTTACTAAATATGTCTATACACGTAGTAGACAACAAGCAACAGCCAGCAACAAACTAAGAGATCAGACTCATAACCACATGAGGAACCTTTACATAAGTGTATGCAACTGTAGCAGGGTACAGGGATTACTCTCAAACAGAGTTCTGCCACACAGTATAACAAAGCAAGAAAGGAGTTTTAATTGCTATAAAAGCACTAAGTAACCCTAGCAAGCACACATACAGTTATAAGCATACCATACCAAGCTGAGGGTGACCGTTACAAAGCCAATCATCAGGAGCATTATTGCTATAAAGACACTTAATCCTAGCAAGCATACCCACAGTTATAGTATATCATACCAAACCCAGAGTGACCATTGCAAAGCTGAGCAGTGACCCAAACAGAAGCATCCCAGAGGCATGAGGGAATTGGCTAATGTAGTTACCAAGCCAACCACCATGATATTTAAAAACTCATGGCAGTCAGGTGAAGTCCCTGGTCACTGGAAAAAGGGAAGCATTGCGCCTATTTTCGAAAAGAGCAGCAGGATGACCCTGCGAACTACCAACCTCTCAGCCTCACCTCTGTTCCTTAGAAAATCATGGAACAGATCCTCCTTGGACCTGTACTAAGGCACATGGAGGAGTTGGAGGTGATTCAAGACAGCCAGCATGGCTTCACGAAAGGTAAGTCCTGCCTGACCCAACATAGTGGGCTGCTATGATGGAGTGACTATATCACTGGACAAGAGAAGCACTATGGATATCATCTGTCTGAATTTCAGTAAGGCTTTTGACATTGTCACTCACAACATTCTTCTCACTAAATTGGAGAGATATGGACTTGATGGGTGGACTGTTCAGTGGATAAGGGTTACATCCAGAGGGTGGTAGCCAACAGCTCGATTTCCAGAAGGCAACCAGTGACAAGTCTGGTACCTCAGGAGTACATACTGAGACCTGTACTGTTTAATACCCTCATCAGTGACACAGACTGAGTGCGTCATCAACAAGCTTGCAAATGACAACAGGCTGAGTGGTGCAGTTGAAACACCTGAGGGAGGGGATGTACCAAGGCATGCTTGAGAATTGGATGTTTATGAACATGATGGTTATGAGAAAATACATAAAGTTCTCATATGAATATTACTAATAAACTGAAATTGAAGATTATTGTCCATTGCTATATAACTCAGTAATGTATACTCCTGCTAATATGAGTTTCAAGCCACAAATTCATTGAATAAACATAATATTTCACTGTGAAGATGAGTCAATTAGTATGTAAATGTCTACTGAATCTTTCTTATCTTTAAAGCATATCTAATGTGGATACAGTTTATAGTCCCTTCTTATAAAAGCAGATGAAACAAATCACTTAAAAATTACCATTAAAGAACAGATGGCTTCAATGAAAATGTGAAGTGTCTTATAATTTATGTACTAGAAATTGAAAATTTATCTTAATATTTCCTTGTGTGTTTAGGCTTACAATTTAAAATAAAGTGGCAAAAAATTATAACCATTACTATTGTCAAAAAAGGATTTCAGATTATGAAGTTACTGTTTATATTTATTTGCTTCTTTAGCACCAAATGCTATTAGTCCTGTTTTGGTACACATAACATTTTTCAGCAAATTCTAATCTCGTCTTGTGCTTAGAGGGGAGTTGGACAGCATAATTCTTGTGGATCATTTCCAACTAAGGACACTCTATGATTCTACAATTCTGCCTCTGTGGCCATATGTGTACAGGTGGAATCCATAGAGTTTAGTTAAGAAACATTCAAAAGACTGTACTGATAAAGGAGGGTTAACAGTCAGCCGGCATATGACATCAGAGGGTATCAAATATCTAATTTTAAAAACAGAGCTGATTGATAGTCATTGGATCAAAGTCAGGAATAGGCTGAGATTATTTGTAGTGGATGAGTCAGGTTTTGATTGAATCTGAAAGGGAGAATACGTGCAATTTTGATCTGGGAATCAAGTAGTCATATTTAGAAATAGGGCTCTGAAATGAAGCTTCAGCTGAGATTATGAATTAGGAATAGCTACAGGTTTGATCTACTAGAGCTGCTACTTCTACTGGAGCAGTTACTTAGCTTTGTGAAGGATATCACTGGCTATCACAGAATCATAGAATCGTTGTGGCTGGAAAAGACTTCTGAGATAAGTGGTTACAAGCTGTTCAGAAAGGACAGGAGGGATAAGAGGGGTGGAGGAGTTGCCCTCTATGTTAAGGAAAGGATTGAAGGTGAAGAGTTGTCCCTAAAAACTGGCCAAGAGCAAGTTGAAAGCTTATGGGTTGGAATTAGAGATCAAGGCAACAAGGGAATCCTTGTGGTTGGAGTCTACGACAGGCCTCCCAATCAGGAGGAGTCTGTTGATGAAGCATTCCTACTCCAACTACAGGAGGCATCAGGCTCACAGGCTCTTGTCCTGCTGGGGGACTTCAACCACCCCGACATTTGCTGGAAAAA
>VWZO01007167.1:15630-26373 GCA_013396975.1 Bucco capensis
TTTTATTGTAATGGGGGCTCCAGAACTGGACCCAGTACTCCACATGGGGTCTCACAAGAGTGGAGTAGAGGGGGANAATGATTTCCCCTTGGTGCAGCCATGTTGATTTCCCATGTTGATTGTATCCAATCACCTCTGCATCATTCTTCTGCCTCAGCAGTGCCTCCAGGAGGATCTGTTCAATGATCTTGCCAGGCATGGAGGCGAGACTGAATTTAGAATCATCCCAGTCTTGAAACAGAAATGTACATAATCTTCCCAAATCAAGCAGTCTTAAATTTCATGCAACTAAAAAGTTTCAAATGCATTGTTTACGAGGAGTTATTGGCTGAAATTTCATTGAGAAGTAAGTCAAATAATATTGTTAGAACAATATCTTTGCAAATAATATTTGCAAACAGAAAATGAGGCAAAATATTCAGTATGAATGATTCATCACGTTCTTCTGAAAATTCAGTTTTAAGATTAACTTATACATCAACACCTTTTATATTTTGAGGGACTGAGTAGAGCATAATATTTCTGCTTGTGAAAGTTTGCAAGCTAACTACAAAGGATATGTATACACACCCAGAGACCTCACCAAAATTCAAGTCCTGGAAAGTTTAACTACATTCTGTAAGAATACACCTTCCATAGACATTTTCTTGTCTAAATGTCAGTGGTATACACCCTTGTTAGACAAACCGTCAACAACCAAAGAGGGGTAGGTATTGGTGAATGTCATCTGCAACTTGTTAGGAGTCTAATCTCACCATGTGACAAATGTTCATGGAACAGCCTTCCCAGGGAGGTGATTATCACCACTCTTGAGGTATTTAATAAAGTGTAGACATGGCGCTACAGGATATGCTTTAGTGGCAGGCATGGAATGGTGGGTGTGATTGTCTTGGGTTTTTTTTTTCATTGTTGTTTTTGTTGTTGTTGGACTCAGTGGTCTGAGAGGTCCTTTCCAACCATGAATATTCTTTAATTCTGTGAGCTATACTTCCTTGAACACCTCCAGGGACAATGACTCCACCACCACCCTGGGCAGCCTGTTCCAGTGCCTAACAATTCTTTCAATGAAGAATTTTTCCTGACATCCAATCTAAACAACCCCTGGTGCAGCTTGAGGCCATTTCCTCTTGTCCTCTTACTGTTGACACAGGAGAAGACACCTACCCCCATCTTGTTACAACCTCCTTTCAGGTAGCTGTGGAGAGATAAGGTCTCTCCTGAGCCTCCTCTTCCTCAGACTAAACAACCCCAGTTCCCTTAGCTGCTCTGCATAAGACTTATTCTCTAGACCAATCACTAGCCTTGTTGCCCTTCTCTGGACACAAAAAGATCAAGTGGTAATAGTACATAGTTGTAGCAGGAAGAGTATTACAAGATGGATTAATTACCTGGGAAAGGGGAAAACAAGTGTGGAGGGGAAGGGGATTAGAATTACAGAATTACAGAATAGTTTGAGTTGGAAGGGATCTTAAAGATCGTCAAGTTCCAATCCCCTCTGACATGAACAGGGACACCTTCAGATAGATCAGGTTGATTAAAGCCTTACTCACTTGAACACTTCCAGGTATGGGACATCCACAACTACTCTGGACAGCCTGTCCCAGTGCCTCACCACCCTAACCATAAATCCTAATGTCTAGTCTAAACCTAAACTCTTTCAGTTTGAAACTATTACTCCTCATCCAATCACTACACTCCTTAATAAAGAGTTCCTCTCCATCTTTCCTGTAGTCCCACTTTAAGTTTGATATGTAAGGAATGAATGCTGAGTCATCTTACATCAACAATAAAACTATGATAAACTGTTATACACTTTTAACATTATAACTGTGATGTTCAGAAAACACCAAGATCACAAACCCCTCTTAATATGGCAAAAATACATTTTTAATAGCAAGAGAAAATCAGAGTGAATTCAGTCCCATAGAGTTTATCCTTTACTCTTTATAATGAAACTATAACCATGCAGCTCATATTCACAATTAGTTTCACAAGAAGAGTTAAAAAAAAAACAGTTCCATTTTTGTGGATTGACAGTTTCAGAAGTAATTATTTTAAACAGAGATTTGTTATAAACATAATTCAATAAAGATCTTATCTACTTAGAAGTTGTGGAATTTACAGCTTTCGAGAGACATTATATGCTTAAATTATCATAATCACAGAATCACAGAATCACGAAGACTGGAAAAGACCCCCAGGATCATCAGGTCCAGCCTATGACCCTATACACCCAACATCTAAACCATGCCACTCAGTGCCACATCCAATCTTTTTTTAAACACCTCCAGGGATGGTGACTCCACCACCTCCCTGGGCAGCCCATTCCAGAGCGCAATCACCCTCTGCGTCAGGAAGTGCTTCCGAATGTCCAGTCTAACTCTCCCCTGCTGCAACTTCAAGCCATGGNATCTTTGCTATTACAATTTCTTCTTGCAACTAATCTTTTCTCATTTTCCTCCCTTTGTGTCTGATTCTGGATTTTTATTTTTATTTTTTGCTTTAATACAATTTTATAGCTTAATTCAAGGGCTCTGTTTTTTTTGCTACTGGCCATCTATCTCCTGTAGTTTCTACCTTCAGTTCCTTGGTTCCTGGGGTTTTTTTCCTTCATTTTAAACACCACTGGAGAGAAACAGACAGCTAATAAATCTGAATTTAAACAATTTATTTACTCTAGTTATGTGGAGCTAACAAGATGCCTCACTTGAACTTTTGATTGTGAATCCTTTTTGACATATCTCCCATCACTTTCAGTTTGCTAGGCTCAGATGAGGATAGGGATTCAGCTCTCCATTAACTGATGACAGAAATTAGTAGTTATGGAAATGGTATACAGTGCAAACACTTTCCACTGCCCAAGTCTCTTAGGAATGATAGCTCTTAGATTTCTCCATCAAATACTCACCTGAATGATATTTTGTTTATATGCCAACAATTAGTAAAAAAAAAATTCTCAAAAGCTCTGCATGAAAAAAATGCACTCAAATCATGATATCTTGAACTGATTGAATTCATTTTAATCATTTTAATAAAGTAAGTAAATAATCTTTTGAGAATTACTACACTGAAAAGTTTTACCTTGAACTGGGGAGTTCAAGAGATTTGAAGGTAAAGAAGCACATAATATTTAATATAGGAACCTGTCTCCTAATGAAGGGAAGCGGACTGGAATGCAAAGAGGGACTTCCTAGATGAATAATCTTTTTGAAAACAATGGTAAGAGAAAAAGAGGCTGTTGAAGATAGTGTCTGACTGCAAAGAAAGTATACATAGACAAAAGGCCATTTCAACTAGATCATTCCAAAAATTACTGTCTTCTTCATGTGGGGAAGGAAAAAAAAACAAAGGAAGAAAATTCAAACCATTCCACATTAACATATGGCCTGAATATACCTCCACAATTAATGTCAATTTTCATAAAGAAGAAAAGATATCACAGTTAATATTCCCACAGCAGGAAATATGAAAACAAAAATACCAACAGCTGAGGTGGAAATAATTTGTACTCTGCTCTTCAGGGAATGAAGCAAGGGAGAGGGAAAGAGAAGCAGATAACCACTACTACAAAACTATGGTTACTATAAAATGAGCTTGTGGATCTGCTGCTTCTGAGAATGGCACACATGGTGTTTATTCACAAAACCAGAAAAAAAGAGGTGTAGAAAACTGCAGATCTCTGGCTGAACTCATATCTTTGTGTGGTCTTACAACAGTTTTGAAGGAGGTGGTAATAAAGGACATGGAGAAAAATAGAAAACAGTATAAAATACACTATTTTTATCAAAGATCATACTATTCCATGCCAGACCAACATAACATCCCTTTTTTTGATAATTCTCTTCCTAATCAAGATAAATGCAGTAAATATTAACTATCTAGATTTAAGTAAATAATTTCATTCAGTGCCTCCAGAGACTTTATCCTCTAAGGACAAGGTTGCAGGAATTAAAGCAAAAGCAGTGACATGGTGCATTGGGTGTCCTTGCAAGAAAATGATAGCTGGCGGCTGCAGGGCCACTATGAGGAAAGGCTGGAGCTTTCCCTGGTGCGGGGGATGCCCACAAAATAGTGGCTTNCGCATCTTGAATTGTCCATTTCGCACATTCCAAGGTTTCTTCCGTTTCACACATTCCAAGGTTTCTTCCCAAGTAGTTGGACCACACCTTGCTTTACTGTTGCACATTCACTCTGTCCAGTTTCATCTGTTTGATTCTCTACACCCTTGACAGATAGATTCAGTCCCAGTCAGTTCACTGGTTCCAACAGACCTACTGCAAGACACAGCTGAGCCCCTAGCTAATCTAATGTCATCTGCTGGATAATATATTTAAAAAGAGTAAAAACATTGCACAGCCACTGCAAGAGAAAGACGAGCAAGAAAAACGTGTGAGAAAATGTGAGGAGAAAAAAAGCCCTGCAGACACTAAGGTCAATGAAGAGGGGGAAGAGGCGCACCAGACACCTGAGCAGAGATTGTCCTGCAGCCCGTGGAGAAGAATATGGTGTAGCAGGCAGTCATTCTGCAGCCAGAACGTGGACGATCGTGATGGAGCAGATATCCACCATGAAGGCTCTGCAGTTCCCCTTGCAGCAAGTGGACATGCCTTATAGGAAGCTGCAGCACAGAAAGTTTATGGTAGAGTAGGTTTTTGTTGTAGGAAGTGTGGCCTGTGGAGGACCCATGCTGTAGTAGGGGAAAAGTGTAAGGAGAAAGGTGCAGCAGAGAGGAGCTGTTAAGGATTCTATTTGCCTTTCTCCTGTGCCATTCACCAAGGGAAGTAGAGGAGTGAAGAATGAAGAAATGAAGTTGAGCCTGAGAAGAATGGGAAGAAGTGTAGGGTGTGGCATTGGGCCTGAAGTATCAGGAATGGAAAAGATCTTGTAAGAAATGGGCTGGAAAATGATTCCTAGATTGGCTGTTGGAGGTCCTTGCACTTCTGGAAAATTAACACTGTCCAATCCAGCTGCCTTTATGAATTCTCTGCCTGTAAGTCCCTCCAAAAATCATGCTGAAAGAAGCATTAGCTTCCAAGCAGCCTCATCCTCCTAACGTGTGAAACTCTTCAGAGTGCGTAGGCAATTCCAAGGTTTGTACCCACCTCTTAGATTTTACCCCTCACAGCCCAAAGCGCCTTCTCCACCTAAAGCAGCACAGACCCTTGTCGCTCCAGCACCCCCACCTCCAACTGAGCCACATCCCTTAGCAAAAATGCAACACTTACATGAATTTACCGCACAGTGCNNNTGGCAGTGGGCCTGCAGTATCAGGAATGGAAAAGATCTTGTAAGAAATGGGCTTTTGAAGAAGCTGAAGAAGCTAGCCCAAATGCCTTAAAAACAGAAGCTTTTACTGTTGTGTAAATATATGTTACAAAACGGAGATTCTTTTGTTCTTTTTCCCCTTAGTCACCTTCTCTTCCCAAAATCCCCTGAGAAAACCATTATCTCATCACCTAGGACTGCTTTAAGTTGTCCTTGAAAAAGTTACAGAGTTTTCTTATTGGTCTTCATTTTCCTTCTCCTCTTGGTTGTTATCCCTGGTTCTTTATTGGTTGTTAACTGAATCCCACCAAAACCTATAAATGCCCCCTCCCATGTTAATAAACTCTCTCTCTCTTGCTCCTCTCCTGGGGTCTCTGTGTGGCTCTTTTGGGCATCTCGGGGACCATGGTGGGGGAGGACTAAGAGGGAGCACACCCTGAACCGCCGCAGTAGGGAAGGTGGTTTTGGTTTTATATCTTTTTTTCTTACTATCTTTCTCTATTCTTAATTGGTAATAAATTAGTTATTTTTCCTTAGCTGAGTCTGTTTTGACTGTGATGGTACTTGGTGAGGAAACTCCCTGTCTATACTAAAAACCCATAAGTTTTTTCAACTTATTTTTTTCCCCTTCACTGTTGAGGAGGTAGTTGCTGGTGTGAGTGTAGCATTCAGCCAAGGTCAACTCACATGAGATCACAGAATCGTAGAATTGTCAGGGTTGGAAGGGACCTTAAAGATCATCTAGTTCCAACCCCCTTGCCATGGGCATGGACACCTCTTAGTAGATCAGGTTGCTCAGAGCCCCAGCCAGCCAGGCCTTAAAAACTTCCAGGGATGATTGATTTTCCCTTGGTGAAGCCGTGTTGATTGCATCCAATCACCTCTTCATCATTCTTCTGCCTCAGCAGTGCCTCCAGGAAGATCTGTTCCATGATCTTGCCAGTCACAGGGGTGAGGCTGACTGGCCTATAGATCCCTGGATCTTCCCCCTTTTTGGAAATGGGGGTTATGTTTCCCCTTTTACAGTCAGTGGGGACTTCACCAGACTGCCATGACTTTTGGTATATAATGGGAAGTGGCTTAGCAAACTCATTTGCCAGTTCCCTCAGGACCCGTGGGTTTATCCCCTCAGGTCCCATGGACTTGTATACTTTCAGGTTCCTCAGGTGATCATGAACCTGATCTTCAGCACCTGCCATTATCTTCTGTGACTTCAGGACTGTGGTTGGAGCCCTTGCCAGTGAAGACTGTGGCAAAGAAGTCATTGAGAACCTCAGTCTTCTCCATATCACTCATCACCAGTTAACCCATTTCCTTTCTGAGGTGGCCCATACCTTCCCTAGTCTTTCTTTTACCATTAATATAACTATTGAAATTTTTGCTATTCCCCTTGATCTCTCTGGTTAGTTACAGATAATTACAAACCGGCTAAGTGCAATGAGTAGAATTGAAAGGGTAGTAATTACAGTAATGGAGTTGTATAGGGGGGTCAGCTTGCCCCACCAATATTTTGAGTAGTTGTTTCTTTGTGGCATAGACCTGTGATATTTATAGAAGTCAAAGTTAGAATATACAGCATCTGTTGAAATGACGGCTCAAATTTTATGGTCTTAAAGTCCAGAGTAACTGACATATGATCTGCCAGGTATGACAAGTTTAGGAGCGAGAACACCCTTGCCTTCCTCTGCTCTGCAACATTGCTTATTCAGGAGCCATGTTTCCACACTGCTTCAATAAAAAGAGTAACTTAAAGCCAGCATAATCCATTGTCCTCTACAGTTTTATTCTCCCTGTCCAGTTATACTGCCAGAGATGCTGAGTAACAGCATCTACTTCTTTCTGTACTTTTCCAGAATCATTCTGATTTTCATCTCTATCTTCAAATATATCTTTGCTCCCTCTGTTAAATGTTGTCTATAACTTAAGTAAAAATACCATCTCTCTGCTATCTTCTGATCATTCACAAAAATATTGGAGAGTTTAAGTCCAAGGGCCATGCAAAATTCAGGTTAATAAATCTTTCCCTTTTAAGAAGGAACCACTACTCCTTTAATGTGATTTTCAGTGGGTTTTCAACCATTTAATACTGTCATTCACAGAAGTATTTGGAGACTACCATATGAGGCAATATCTAAAATCTTCCTTAATTTGAGATATATCTTTTACTTAAGGCCTGTTACAAGAGAAGAAAGAGAACTTTCTCTTACAAGAGAAAGTTACATGAGATTACTCGTTCCTGGTGTTTATATATCTTTTAAGCTAGTCATATATTTTGTCTGGAAACTGAAACATCAACCTTGTAATTCATAATCCTTCTTTTCTTCCTTTTAAAATGGGTATTAATGTTTCCCGTCTTCTGGTTGCTTTTGTTCTTAATCTTGTAGGTCCTACATGTGTTTACAAAGATCAAAGTTTTTAAAATAAATTAGATGTTTCCTGGACCTGATGAACTTCATTTTGGACTGATGATGTCGAAGTGCTTTTTAAACTGTATTTCCCTAGTCAAAACTAAAATTTTATTCCTGACTTTCTAATAGGAGTTATAATAGTCTGACTATCTGACCTTTTCAGTGAAGATGAACACAAACAGAAAATGGCATTACACACTTCCACTTTTGCTCAATCATTTGCTGATAGTCTTTTCATTCTGATTAGCAAACTAGTATTTCCCTTGGTCTTCCCCATGCTATTAATGTATGTATAGAATGAATTATTGTGAATTATTTTGTGCATCATCATGAAATTTTACATGTCATAGGATAATGAGATACAGTATTTCTTGTATGTCTTTATGTAACTTTTTTACTGAAAATCTCAGAAAATAAAACTCTCTAACATTATAATTTTAGTATTAGAAAGGAGCATTCCTTTACTCACAGCCAGGTGCATGGTGGACATAACTCCACCCAAGCATGTACACAAAAAAACTGAAGACATCTTCTTTGTATTTGCTAGAAGATTGCATATTCATGTTATTTCTGAGAAGTTCCAGTCCATTCCCAGGAAGTTTAATGCATGTGTGAGCACACGCTACTTTTCACTTCGGGGTCCCTGGTGGTCCAGGGTGGTGATTTCATTCTAATTATGTCATGCTGAAGATGATTGCTGTGAAGTTCCCATTATCAGCCTGATTCTAAAGATTAGGAGATTCTATACATTGTCTTTCCATATGCATCTTTAGCAATCTAACCTGTTTTCCTTTTCATGTATGAATTTTGTGTGTGTGTTTAAAGTAAATGAGTTTAAGTATGGTGAAATTGTCCATGAGTTAGTCGTATCAGCCTCCCTCTTTACAAGCTGTGTTTTTTAGCAGGGTTCAATATACCAGTGCCTAAATCTCAGCCATGAAATGGAAAAACTGCTGAGAGCTTTATGAAAATCTGTGATTCGATCCCTGGCTGCTTATTTTATTTATGCATGTCTAAACATGACCTAGATTGTCCTTTACCTACTTCCTCTTACAGTTCTCCCAACTGCTTCCTGAGCAGTTTTACTTATGAGTGGACTTCTAAAATCCAACTTAAATTCCGATAATAATGAAACAAATCAAGGGGAATGGAAAAGAGGGAAAGCTCTTTTATTGCAAAACCTTTTTTTTCTGATTTAGGTGTTGTTACTCTTTGTTTTTACTGTGGTTGCACAATAGAAATACAAAACATCATTAGAAAAGCCATATTCTGATTTAAAGATGGTATTAGTTTTTCAAACATTGATGCCTTTTTGTTTTGCTTGGTAAGTAAATTTGACTCTTGTAAATTGTTCTGATTTCAGTAGAACAGTTTTGTGGTGGCTAACATTCTGATGAAGTTTGTCTGACTACATCTTGATACTACATATATTCTTCCTACATCTGTTGCTGAAATCAAATAACAGCTCTGGGGACTATTGCTTTATTGTATCTCACACCTCTTTCTAATTCAAAATCATAGTCTCACATTAATCTGAATGGTCCTGAAAAGAGCTTGAAAATAAAAAGTGCATAATTGTTCTATCAATTAATTTTCTTTTCTCTACTTAGGTAGTTGCATAGCCTCTAGAATGTTGATATGACAGGATCTTTCTAGTTCTACATAGTTGTTAGAGAGGGAATTTAACTACAATCCCTGTCAATTTCAGGCTACCAATGAACAGAATTGTGGTCTCACGTAAAATATGCCTTGGAACAAATTGGATGTGACAAGCAGGGAGGATGAGTAGATTACAGTTTTGAAATTGCAAGAAAAATGGCGTACTATAACCCATGCTTGTTACAGATTTTGCCAGGAAAATAGATGAGTCAAGTGTCATCTCTTGTTCCCTTCACTGTCTTTGTCCAGTATAAGAAGTATAAAAAATACGATCTCTAACAATATCATGTTGAGCAAAACAGAATGTAATAATAGAAAGCTGCCTTGACCTTTTCACTTCTCTGCAGTTCAATTGGCTGGTCATTATAATCCTGCCTAATATTTCAGTGCAGCAGTAAACAGGTAAAGAACGGCAGTGCCAGCTAACCTTGTTATTGAACAGGTCAATACATCTTGACTCATTTATGTTCTATTCATCTACTTTTCTCTTGCCATATAAATGCTGGAACAGTAACTGTGACAGACAAATATTTCCCCCTTTTTTCTTTAATTGGATCATAGGCAAAAATTGTGTGTTAACTTCCCTTCAGGTTGAGAACAGTAGATCTGTGATTTCTTTTCATTACAGAAAATGAAGCAATGCAGCAAAACTAGGTATTACTTCCATTGTCCTCTACGATTAGAAAATGATCATATTACATGCAGTTAGTACTTCTATCTTCATATAGCACATGTAAATTTTGCAAATAACAGAAGAGCTGCGGCGGTTGAAGGTGCGCTCCCTCCCCCTTAGTCCTCCCCGCAGTGGTCCCTGAGGTGCCCCAAAAGAGCCACACAGAGACCCCAGGAGAGGAACGAGAGAGCAAGTTTATTTCTCACACAACCTTTTTATATCCTCCTCCTCCCTAGCGGTACAATGCTATAAAACACCTGCTAACGGGAGTACCACACTGTCCTGTTATAATCTGCGAGCTCAGCTAAACTAACAAAGGTCTTCTAACTACTCCCTTGTATCTCAGGCTAGCTGCATACCATATAACCTTGAAGAAACTATCTTCTATGGTTCTAAACTAACATTTCGCAGCTGTGTGAAACTGGGGTTCTTTGTTCTTGCTGTTCTGCTTCAAGCCAATTCTCCAAACTCAGCAACTTTTCCCATGAAGTCAGACATTTCTGCATCTTCCTTTCTGTCTCTCAACTCTCTCATGGCTGCCTGCTTCATTCTAATCCATGGTTCCCCACATTTCCTCCATTTGTGTTCTTTTGCTGCGAAACAAGAACTTAAGAGAAACTACGATTGATCATTTGCTGTACACATGATAGCAAGCAAGGTACACAAAGCAAAATGCAAAAAAATGTAAGGATTGCACACAATACAACTATGAGAGCTTGCTTAAGCTTAGGTTCAAGA
>VWZO01007168.1:6140-18853 GCA_013396975.1 Bucco capensis
ACTGCGTTGACCACAACTCTTTGGACTCGGCCATCCATCCTGCTTTTAACCCAGTGGAGCGTATGCCCATCCAAGCCAAGAGCAGTTAATTTCTCTAGGAGAATGCTGTGGGAAACTGTATCAAACGCTTTACTAAAATCCAGATAAATAACATCCACAGCCTTCCCTTCATGCAGTAAGCGGGTCAGCCAGTCATAGAAGGAGATCAGGTTAGTTAAACAGGACCTGCCCTTCATAAAGCCATGCTGACTGGTGGTTGTGTTTTTATATATAAGCCCAAGACTGTTCAGCTACCTAACAGCTAATTAGCATTTCACATGACTAGGGAAAGTGTTTGTAAGTAATCGAGGCCCTCAGATGTTGACAGAAGCAAAACCAAAGACTGTATTTTGCTCTAAATTGTCTTTATGGAACACAGCCAGCATTTTTTCTTGTAACAGAGGAGTTCCTTCAAAAGGATTCCTTTAAAATCTTGTCATCTGTGGAACAGGGAAGCAAAAGAGGATGGGGGAACAGTTCAAAAATCCCTGCTGAAAAATACCACTTGTTAGAAGTTCTATATACAGTACTGATGGACTTGCTGTACTATCCTTGGTTGGGCCTACTTTTTAGCTTCCATTAGGCTGGCAAGCCTCCCATTAGAGTTTGGCAAGCATAGCATGATACGATACATTTTTTTATGTGACAATTGCAAGAAAAAGAAACTTTAGTTATACACAGACATTATACGCTCTTCATTTGGCTTCCTGTACTTTAAGAGTTGAGATGAGTTTGATTAGAGGCCTTCATATCATGAAATCAAAATACAACTTTGCCTAATTAATAACATCCTGTGAACTGTCTTTTAACTTACTGTATTTAAAGAGAAATAAACTTAGACTCCTGGTATGCTTTAAGTGCTACATAGTGTTTCTGGGGATGGAATGACTGAATTCTTCCACAAGCTTTGAAGGCTAATAGGATGCTTTTGATTAAGGCAAACTAACATTGTATATTTACTGGAAACAGCAAACTAACATTGTATAAATGGAAAATTAACATTGCATATTTACTTGTCATGGAGTGACTAAAATTGAAGAGAAAGAGACATTAAGGATCTTCTGTATGTCATATTCCCTTTGAAAAGAGACATTTCCCCTTTAAGAGATGAGAGCTGAATCTTTTTCTTCCCCCCCCTTTCTCCCCCCACCGAAAGAATTCGCTGGGAGAAGCTGATAAGGGAAGTGAAAGTCGCAGCTGCACACTGTAAATTGAAGTCTATAAGCACCCAGAGACGAATCAAGAATAAGCTGCAGGTCATGTGAAGAAGGACAATTGATAGCCTATATAAGGACCTAGTTGTTTCCTGGTTCGCTCTTTTTTCTTCTTCCTGCTTTCCTGCAGCTTCCCTGGACTCAGCTCTTCCCCTCTGGTATTTGTACGTCTCCCCCTTCCTGGGGTGAAAGTAAGGGGGGAGCGGAAGGTCCTGATAAGGAGGGGTGGTTGATTTATGAGCCAGACAGCTTCTGCCAGTGGTCAGGCACTGTGATTATTAGGAGAGGGAAGGGCTGAAGCCGTCTTGAACTAACAACCTTATCTTCCCTGTCATTTATCCTTTTCATACTGTTGTATCATTAAAATATACATAAAGCTATTATTAAAAATTCATTATCTGCATGTCTGGTGCTTTTGTTTTATTTTGCTGTCCCCATTACAGGAGAGGGGGCATCTCGGAGGCCCTCTCAAAGAGATTGTCCTCTTGACCCTAGTAAATCCTCAGTTCTTCTGGTCAAACCAGGACATAGGTGAAATAGGTGAGACTAGCTAATGGGATAAGCAACAACTCAGCATTCCAAGGCAGAAGTGGACCTAGGGGGGTGGTGTATGACAAAGGGGGTGGTGTATGCTAGCAGTAATATCCCGGAAACTTAATGAATGTATATGTTAGCCTGATGCATATGTAACACATTGTAGCATAAATAGAGCATGGTTTGGACAGCAGCGTGTGCGTGTCTTTGGTGGAGATATCCCCCATGCACTTGGTGTTGAGAATAAACATCTCCATGAGTTTAAACATATATATATAGATTTATTTCATAATTCACTTTGGGTGGAAACCAGGCTCCCTCCAGTTCCAAAAAAACTTTTCTGTCATCCTTCCAGGCTAAGAAGAATCAGTCTTAACTACTGAAGAATCTGAAACCTGATGACCTGATTGTAGAACCCCTCAGAAAATTCAAAATCTGAGTTCTTTCAAGCGGTGTGCAAAGGACAATTGACAGAGTTGAGGTACTTGTTTTATTCCAGTTTTGAACAGAAAAGAGCAATAATTTGCAAAGCTAGCACACCTTTTCAGAAATAAACTGGGTCTTATATACAAAATAACAACAAAGAAGAAACCACTGTAGATTTTTGGCAAGTCATTTGTTACTCCTAACTTTACATATGAAAGCAGAAATTTACCATTCTCTTACTTTGAGACTCCTGCTGTCTTTGAGATTAGTTTACCCACCAAGGTCTAATGCCCCTCCACAAAAG
The DNA here is from genome assembly GCA_013396975.1 of Bucco capensis. NCBI lineage: Eukaryota > Metazoa > Chordata > Aves > Piciformes > Bucconidae > Bucco > Bucco capensis. The sequence goes on from VWZO01007168.1 coordinate 8,658, forward strand.
AAGATCTTTTTTTTGATCTGAATTTGAAGGAAGAAATGAATTACGAAAATATCAGTATTTTATTCACGGAAAGGTTTATTCTTGGTGCTGGGTGCGCAGGGGATATCTCCACCAAAATACACACTCCTTGCCGCTTGAACCATGCTCTATTTATGCTACAAAGTATTATATATGCAACAGGTTGACATACACATACATTAAGTTTCATATACCACCACCCTAGGTCTCCCTTTGTTAAACACCAACCCCCCTCAGTCCATCTTTCATCTTGAAATGCTGAGTTATCCAAGATGTTGATTTGGGAGCCAAGATGGTAGATTGGAGATCAGGTCCAGCCAATCTTCTTCCATCTCAGTCCCCTCCACCCAGTTTCAACGCTTTTGTACAGTTTCAGTGTCTCTGTTCAGTTTCTTTTGGGTTGTACCCCACACCCAGCTTATCCCATTAGCTAGTCTCAGCTCTTTCCAGTAGATATACAATGTTAGTTTTGCCTTAATCAGAATGACATCTTGGCTCTGAATCAGATTTTTAACCAACACCTTTAAAAACTGGGATCAATCAGCCAATTCTACTTTAACTTTGCTTTGAGGCAATAATTAAGAGGACTTTATTAAGTGGAAAATTTAATTTACTCCCTGGCCAGTTTGTCTTTTCCAAGGAAGTTGCTATAAAGCTGATACAGAAATTATTTAAAATTAAGAGGAACAGAGGCGTCCTTCCAATGTATTTGCTGAATCAAATGTCTGCAACATTTATGAAATGCCATACCTACAGGAACTAAACTTCAATCTTTTAACAGTTTCAGTAAAACAGCAAAAAGCTTTAAATTTAGGTGATTTTACATCAAAATTTACCTTTAAGTGAATCTTTGCATACATCAGGAAGCTGTGATTAAAGTTCATTTTAAGGGAAATGCTTCAACTACAACTCAGATAAATATCCAGTTCAATAGATATTTCTGCTTTCTGCTTGCAGAGAGAGTGAGTTCTGCTCAGCGCATTTGACTTCTAGGAGCAGGCTTACAATGATTCTACTTCATTGTAGATTCAAACTGGAATGAATGTTGAAACATGGGAAGTAAATAAAAAACTCCATATGTTTAAAATAAATTACTTCAATTTGGCTAAATCAAAAAATTAACTGAAATTTTAGAGGTTCAATGGGAAAGTTTTTGTGGCAAAATATTTTTTTTTAACAGCTCAGTCTCAATTCATATTTAGCTTTTTCTTCCTATTAAAAAACCCTTCATTTTTACCAGCATAGTTACATACATTTTGTAAATAAATGATATATTACTATGTATCAAGTAATGATAAACTACTGAAGGGGAAAAAATGTCTAATAAATTTTCTTGGAGAGAAGAGTCACAGATATTAACCTGACATTCCTTTAAAATAGATACAACTTTCTGTCATGTATCACAGAATCACAGAATCACGAAGACTGGAAAAGACCCCCAGGATCATCAAGTCCAGCCTATGACCCTATACACCACAACATCTAAATCATGCCACTCAGTGCCACATCCAATCTTTTTTTAAACACCTCCAGGGATGGTGACTCCACCACCTCCCTGCTCAGCCCATTCCAGAGCCCAATCACCCTCTGCGTGAGGAAGTGCTTCCTAATGTCCAGTCTAATCCTCCCCCGCTGCAGCTTCAAGCCATGGCCTCTTGTCCTGTCACTAACTGCCATGGAGAAGAGTCCAACCCCTACCTGACTACAACTTCCCTTCAGGTAGTTGTAGAGGGCAATAAGGTCACCTCTGAGTCTCCTCTTCTTCAGGCTGAATAGTCCCAGTTCCCTCAGCCTTTCCTCATATGGCTTCCCCTCCAGCCCCTTCACCAGTCTCGTTGCTCTCCTCTGGACCCTCTCCAGCACCTCAACATCCTTCTTGAAGTGAGGGGCCCAGAACTGGACACAGTACTCAAGGTGAGGCCTCACCAGTGCAGAGTACAGGGGGAGGATCACATCCCTAGTCCTGCTGGTCACACTATTCTTGATACAGGCCAAGATGCCATTGGCCTTCCGTGCTGCCTGAGCACACTGCTGGCTCATGTTCAGCCGGCTATCAACCAATACTCCCAGGTCCCTCTCCGCTGAGCCACTCTCCAGCCACTCATCTCCCAGCCTGTAGCGTTGCATGGGGTTGTTGTGGCCAAAGTGTAAGACTCTGCACTTGGCCTGGTTGAATTTCATACCATTGGTCATTGCCCATTCGCCTAGCCTGTCCAGGTCCCTCTGCAGTGCCTTCCTTCCTTCCAGGAGATGGACACTCCCTCCTAACTTGGTGTCATCCGCAAATTTACTGATGGTAGACTTGATCCCCTCATCCAGATCATCAATAAAGATGTTAAACAGGACTGGGCCCAGTACTGAACCCTGGGGGACACCACTGGTCACTGGACACCAGCTGGAAGTGGAACCATTCACAACCACTCTCTGTGCTCGATCATCCAGCCAGTTTTTAATCCAGCGAAGAGTGAACCTGTCCAAGCCATGAGCTACTAACTTTTTCATTAGGTAATGAAAGGTAGTTATGTATGATAAGATCCTCCACTCACAGACTTGATTTGGTCACAGAGAGAGAATACCAAATGAATCATACTATTACTTAAGAAATTTAAACCCTTCTCCTCCCTCTCTTGTATCTTCCCTCCTCTCTTTCACAATTACACACAAAAGCACTAATTCTCAGCCTTTTGGTGGACAAAGCATAGCAGTTTTTTCCCTTGATAATTTCTTTGTAAGTAGAGGAAATTGCTGATAGACAAGGAGGATACTTACTCCAAAATATACATTTTCTTCATTTTCTCCTTAATGTGGACTTCGTAACATGAAAAGCTTGATAAGCAGCTTAATTTGCAAATACATGGCATTCATTTTCATCCTGAGAATTTTTGCTTTAAAGGAGGAACAGAAGCATTTGAGACACATGTGCTGTCTATGCAATGTGCTTTAAAGCTTTCCAGGGAAACTGAGTAATAGTATTTATTAGAATACATATTGAATTAAGGAAATAAATCAATATTTTACTCATGGAAAGGGTTTATTCTTCAGCGCTGGGTGTGTAGCGGATATCTCCACCAAAACACACACACCTTGCTGCTCAAACCGTGCTCTATTTATGCTACAAATTATTACATATGCAACAGGCTGCCATACACATGCATTAAGTTTCCAGGATATTACAACTGAGACTATCAACACAGTTTACACATGCAACAGGCTAACATCAAGCTTCATTTACCAACACCCTAGGTCCCCCTTTGTTATACCCCAACCCCCTAGGTCCATCTTTGTCTTGAAATGTTGATTTATTCAGGATGTTGACTGGGGAATCCAGATGTCAGATTGCAGATCAGGTCCAGCTGCTCACCCAGTTTCAATGAGTTTCGATGCAGTCTTTTGTGTTGTACCTCACACCCAAATTATCCCATTATCTAGTCTAGGCTATTTCCAGTAAATTTACAATAATGTTAGTTTCACCTTATTCACACACCCGGATTATCCCGTTATCTAGTCTAGGCTATTTCCAGTAAATATACAATAATGCTAGTTTCACCTTATTCACACACCCAGATTATTCCTTTATCTAGTCTAGGCTATTTCCAGAAAATATGCAATGCTAGTTTGCAAAAAAATGTTAGTTTCACCTTAATCAATATCAGGGAAAAAAACAAAAGGCCACTGTGAGAAATCTTGGAAGAAAATGCATAGCATCCAAATTTATTAATAGCTTTGAAGAAGATAGGAAAAGAGTGTTCTTTAAAGATTTAGTACTGAGAGGAGAGGAAAAAAAAAAAGAAATACTGATCTAATTTTTAAAGAACCCAAGTTTATTTACACACAAGACGGAAAATATGATGTATATAGTCTTATGTGATTTTGCTTCCAGTAACGTTGAATTAATTAGCAAATATTACAGGCTATTTTAAAGTTACATGATAAGCATAACACCTCATCCTGTTTCAGTTTTCTGTAGTATTTACTATCACTTTGTATTTATTATTTCCATTTGTTCATTCACTTTTATGTATAATATCATCATTACTTCTTTTTGCTTTAATAACAATCATGTCAGTTCCAATTTAGATGTTTTCACTAGTTCTTATGCATGGGTTGTGTAAAGACAATATTAAGCTTTACTCTGTTCTGTGTTGATACTGAAGATGAAGTATGTACATAACTTGATAGAATGATTTACTGTGTTTTAGTGGTCTCAGTTGTCATTGCCTAGGGATACAAATTAAGCCACTTTTACACTTGCTATCTTAAAACGTGAGATGATTTACCTGCTGTGCAAGCTAATACATGCAGGGTGGAGATGCTTCCTTATTGCAGGTTTGTGCAAAGCTGGGATGATCAAAAAGTAAGCTAGCTCAGTTTCCTACAAAATATGTATATTTGTTCTGGTGTGTGTATAGCAGAAACCTGCCTAAATTTACATTCATAGTGACTCATAGTAATTCATTAATACATTCATTTTATCTTTGCAGAACCAATATAACTTAGGTTAAGAAATATCTGTAGTTGCCCTGGCAAGATGCCTTGGTAGGCCTCACAAAAAAGCAGCCAAATTGACAATTTGACCACAATGGGCAGCTAAGCACCTTGACAGGCCTGGAAGGGGGTAGATTAGCTAATAAGATATTCCTGCAGCTGTAAAAACAAAGAAACCCCCTGTTAGTTAGAATAAGGAACAGACTTACAGAGGATAGGCCCTAACAATTATAACTGGTGAAAGGATGCTTGCCAAATAAATAAATTTTAGCTTAGGATATTAGTAGGAATACTGACTTATCCATTCAGGGAAGGCAAAAAGTAAAAATAAGACAACACATGGTATGAGAGGCGGATGGTGTGAGAGGGGGACCAGCTTTTGTGATGTAAAGTGGTTGACTGTCAGACATATGTCATTTCTACAGCTTCAGGTGGCATCAGTGTTAACTATTTTGTCTGCCACAAAAAAATGACGTTCAGTGTCTGACAGATATGCTCTGGGGTTTGTGGAGTCAGGTTAATCCTAGCATATTTTAATGATAAAACCAGCCTTACAACATTTGACAGGCAATAGGGAAGTCTGTATCTTATGAGTACCTGAAACAATGGGGAAAGGAAGAGCAATCCTCTGTCTCCTCTTTTGGGCATCAACCTTTGACTGGGAGATTATCTGCACAATAGGTTAGAGTAAATTAGTCCTTGTTTGGGATTGGTTCTTCTCCTATCTCATTTACTGTTAAAACTATGATACTTTGTTTTATTTCTGCACATGCCCAGAGGGGTGGGTTTAACTGAGTTGGGGATATCTTATGAGTCAGATGTTGCATTCTCCCTCTGCCACCTTTACTTTTCCCTCAGTTATGATTGTTCTCTGCTGACTTCAGGCTTAATTCCTTCACCTTAATTCCTTCCAGAGCAAGATGTTCGTTGTTCTTCAGCCTTGTAACTTGCCATCAAAGAACTAGCAGAATAGCAAAGAATCCAAGTTTACACCGTATGACTAGTTTTATACAGCAGACCTATTCATTAGTCAAACTAGAGAGAATAGTTAAAATGTTATTTGTTCCTTTCTCTTCAAACATTTGTCATCGATGTCCTGATTTTAGTGATGCTTACCTGATAAGCTTCTAGTAGGATTATGAACATGAAAAGAAACAGCAACCTGTAGACTACTTGGTGCACTTAAACTCACACATTAACACATCCACCTTTATAAAACCAGCAACCATCTAAAACATATGCCTGCATAATAACTTCACTTAATTTATACACAGCTGCACTTGCAATACAACCTTAAAAGGAATTAATGAAATAAGGGCAACACAAGGAAACTATAGTTTGAGATGCTCAGCACTGCATGAAAAAGAAAAAACCCATCTATATAGAATTAATACAATCATAGAATCATAGAATTGTTAGGGTTGGAAGGGACGTTCAAGATCATCTAGTTCTAACGCCCTGCACAGGCAGGGACACCTTCTACTAGATCAGGGTACTCAGATAGAAAAATGGGCTAGAGCAGCCAGCCTACAGGCCCAGGAGGGCTGTTGACTTGGCCAAGACCTGCGGGAAAAGTGGGCAACGTCAGGAGGCAGCAGCCTCTTTTGCCAACCTGGTACGATCTGACAGAGCCCAGCTGCCAGAGCTGCTTATGGTCTCTCTGATTTACCACCTCTGTGATGTGCACTGGGTATCTGCAAAGGCAGGAGAAGCCCATTTGTAGTAAGAAATAACTTAAACAGTTATTTCACACCATTCTGTTTTGAAAATTCTATGAGAATTCATTAAATATATTTAAAGAAGGTCTGCATAAACATTGTTTTCCCACAGCTCAATGAGCCAGGCTTCCTTGAGACCATACAACAAAAGGCAGCAGATTGCACCAGAACAATAGATAAAAGACTTATCTACAGATCTTTGTAGCTATTTCAGTAGGTGCCTTCCACAGCTGAACCATCAAAATATAGGAACTCTATATATGCACTTAGCAGAATCTTATATACTCTTTTTCATCCATCATAAATTTTCAAGGAAACAGTGTGGGTTAAACTGAATGAATGCTGCTCATCAGCATTGAAGCAGTCAATGAAGGATGAAGACACACCTATTTAGTAGTGTTTTTCACAGAATAACTATCTTCTGTGCCATAGTCCAGGAAGATTAAAGAAAAACCTTCAAAAACAAAGTTGGAAGCAAACAATTACACAAGGAGATTAAAAATCCCTAACTAAATTTAATAAAAGTACTGTTTTTGACATGTTTCTGTCAATATGCATGATCTAGAACTTCACAGCAGATATTCATTACTCGCATTCACTTTTGCTCTATGCCTAGATAATGTTTGCAAGACCCTTGGTGCAGTTCATTGTTTTCGCTCTAGTTTTTTGTGTTGATTAGTGTAATTCAGTTAAATATAGAATAGATATTTTTAGACTCATACGTGCTATTTCTATTTGATTTCTCAAAAGAACCTAAGGTTCATCTGGTTTGATTTCTCATCCATATTTCCCTCATATGCTGGTAGATACAATAACAGAAATTACCTGTTATATAAACACCTGTTAGTGTTGCTTTGACTGAATATTCTTATGGGCATAAGCACCTAGATGAAGACTGTTGTGGCTTTCCCATTCTTCCTGTCACACTTGATTGTTGACTACCACACACAGTGTCTAAAAATAAGTCTTCTCAGTCTATTTATATTTAATAACACTATTGTCCCAAATCTGGGTTCTTTACCCAGTGTTCAGTATTTATTTTTAGTTCCAGTTCTGTACAGAAAAGGGTGCTAGGAGATTATTCACAAAGATAGCATACCTTAGGAATCACAAAGGGTCTTATATACAAGAAGATAACTAAGGAAAAGTCATGCCACAATCTGATTTGGTTTCTTATGGTTTCATACGAAAAGTGCATTTGTGCATGTTTTGATTTGTATCCAACTCATTATACTTCACTGGTCCTACATGTACAGATAAAACCTCCTAGTGGTGTGGGTTTTAGTCGTGGCTAGGCTTCACAAATGAAGATCCAGGGAGGGCTCCATCCATGCTCCTCATCAGCGCCTTTTACAAGCATGCTGATAAAAAGAGGATAGGGGATAGCACCCTTGAGCCTGCGCTATGGATTTTTTTTTAGGTGAGACACAGCATGCGCAGAGCTGGACACACCCTTTAGTCCTAAGGGTCATCTGCCAGGGCCTAGCAAGCTTGGACACTGGCAGCAAAGTCCTTAGGACGGAGGTTTAACCTCTTAGATGGAAGGCCTTACAGGGCTAAACAAGCTCCATCTGCCCAGGTTTGGAATCAGAGATGTCCTTCTCCTAGGATGACTGCCAGAAGGCTAATGAGCTCATCCTACCCATACAAGGATTATAGGAACATGGGTATCACTCCCCACACTTTACCGTGGGCAATGAGTTTAATGCTCCCTCTGCTGTCAGCACAGTTATCACACCAGGGGCCACAGAAGACCACAAGTGATTTTCAGACTGTGCCTGGGGTTTTAGTATTATAGTGTATTACAATCAACTTCAGATAACCAAAGGTGATATTTTGTTTCTACCATCTATCAATATGCCCTTAATTACTCTTGCATTCTGTTGCATTTTCTACCCAAAACTTTAAAGAATGATACCCAAGGATAATACTAACAGCAGTTAACTAAAGATTAATTGCAGTGTTTTGATCCTAAGGACCGTTTGCCTTAGGTGCCATGGTTACCAAACAGACTCTACATGGTTGCCTAACTTCAGTAACTTCTTCTTGAAAACAACACTAAGTAGTCAGCCTGAGTATTCTTCCAAAGTCTAGAGCCAACATGTAGCTGCCAGAAAACATGTATTTCTAATATACAGTTAATATGCAATATAAAGATTTTAAGCCTTGATATAAATTAAGAGAGCTCAGCATCTGTATCTTAAATCTTTCCCTTTTTTCTTAACTTGAAGTAGAAACTTCTCTAGCATTTAGGTTTCAGTACAAGAAAGTAGATTGTTGGTGTTCACCCCAAACTCTGAGGGACAGTATTTAGTGCAGGTCAATGGTTTCTTCCATTCCTTTCTGTGGGTTACCTTTGCCTTTTAAACATCTTGACTGTTTCCATGTACAGTATATTTTTAAAACAAAAATTTGCATGAACATCTCACAGGTAAGTGGATGATTCTAAAATACATTTTCTGTTCAGTCCTCCATGAAAATTTATTTTTGGCTTGTACTGATCAGTGATCAACAAGACTTCAGTGTGCTGTTCCAGATCTGACATATGAATTTATAATCTAGGCACACATCTCATGATACAGAGTTGATTAGTTTGCCGTTTTACACTATTCTTTACACCCTGCAAACCCGTTAATACCAATGGTTACAAAACAACCTATTATGTTTTAAACAAATGCAAAGGATTTTCTTCAAGTGTTTTATTGAGTAAAACATATTCCTGTCTAAGGAGACGCAGATTTCAATGCATTTTTTTGGTGAAAGCTGTATTTTAACTCTCCTGTACAGTGATAAAAAAGGTATATAATCTAAAATCAGGTGGTCATTGGGAAGATTAAATAATATGCCATGGAAATTAGATCAATATTGAAAAATCTAGGCACTTTGCCTGTAACAGTTCTGGCTTGACTTTTTAATGGTTCAAATGAATATAAAATAAGCTAACATGCATCATAGCAAAAATGCTACAGAAAGACAATTGTCTGAAAATACTGAGGAAAAATGCTCCTATTAATGTTTGATCTGGACAGTATTAGTTTTCATTAGGAAAGCAAAATAAATTTTAGGTTGCTGCTGTTAGGAGATGTTTAGCATTAACCCACAAAAAAGCTTACCATACAATGAAGTCATAACTGTCTTCAAAAACTATTAGTCTCTGCAAGAGGGTGGTATATGAGTATCTTAGTATTTGCATAGTGGTTTGTGAATACTGCAGAAGGTAGAAAATAATGGCCTCCACACAATTCAATGTGAATCAAGTGAAAGACGTTTATTCACGATAAGATCAAGTCTTTATACCTTTTCTGTGCAATCATGCATGTAATGATTGATTCACGTGCCAAGCACTCAATGCAGGTTAACTTCTTTATTGGCTGATAGAGTTGCTGATTTTTCCACCCTTTTCTGCTACTCCAGCTGGCCTATTATCATTCCCTGCTAATGAGGTAATTGCTGTTTCTCCTCTTTATCAGGTCTTTGCCTGGCTGGTTCACAATTTATGCAACTTTTCCCACAGATATTTTCCCACACAGTACCCCCTCTTCTATTTTTTTAACTAGCCAGGCCCCTTTTACAGCATTCTCAAACATACCTGATACACATTTGAACAAGCATGGTACAATTAGCAAGTCACAGCAAACAATCAACGTAAGAACTAATACATCTTTTGCCAAGGATTGTAGCCATAGTTCAATTTGCAAACCCTGTACAACTTGTGCTGTTTTATTTGCAATGACTTCCATTTCCCCTGATATATCCATGATTGCCTCTTCTAACTGTTAAAACCGCTAATGATGGTAACACTGTTATTTAACTCTGTCCAATTACTTAGGGATGTCCTTAAAAACAGTGCATTAAACTGCTCAATCAATCCACAAAGCAAACAGCTGCTCAAGGCAGTGTAGTTTACAAATTTGCTAAGAAGCCTTACATAGCCATTAACATCTAAAGCAGTGTTGCTACTCCCAAACCATGCCA
>VWZO01007169.1:0-31060 GCA_013396975.1 Bucco capensis
TTATATATATTAATAATCAATATATTTGCCTAAAATAATCCTATTTTAAGGGCTTCTAGAACACTGCTATGAAGTGTTTTTGGTTAAAGGATTATCAGGCATTTGGTTTGCCTGAATGATGGGAGGACAGGAGATGCATTTCACTATCCTTAAAGCATCTGTGACACCACCAGATGAACGTCAGGTCTAGTCAGGAGGAACAGAAATGATAGGCATTCCCCTGCCTCCTTCAACAACTTACTCTATTGGAAATGACATTTACCCCTCCTGAATGGGGCCTGCACAAAAGCTTTTGTACCACAGGCATGCCATAAACTTCTTTGGAGTTCTCCAGCAAGGCATGTAGTGGATTTCACCTTCCTAACACCTTCCACAGTTCTAGGTCAGGAAAGAAATTTAGATGCTCAACCTAAAAGATGAATATTACACTGATTAGTTCCACAAGTGAGGAAGAGATTTATATTCATATAGAACTTGCAGGCTGTATCTTGTCGTGCTGTATGATGAGCTTTAGATTGGAGATGGCTTTTATACAGATTATTTCACATGGAGATAATACACATTTTCACATGATAATAACACACCTGATTGTTTTATTAGTAATGATGAGAGCAAATTTTGAAGTACTTCCAATCCTTGATATATAGAGCATTTGAGACAGCAGTTAATAATTTTATTACTTGTTTTCTTGTTTAGTTTATTGCTTGCCTGGCTACTTGCTTTTTCCTGTCTGTCTATCCATCTATCAAACATCCAAATCAATTCTGAAGCACAGCTGAAAACACAAAGCTTCTCATTCCAGGGCTTTGTACATCCAAAAAAAAGAAGCTAAGTGTTAGATAAATACTTACATGGCTCTTGCATACAATTTATAGAACTTTTCTTCTTTATAGAGTTTGACTGTGTGCCCTTGTCAGGACATGTGAGGTCACTGATGTTGTCAAAGATGATCTTTGTCAGTTATTGAAATAAGAACTAATTTGACCTAATCTAAGCTGACAGACAAAATGGTTCACTGCTAAAACAGGCCAGTTCCTGGTGCTAAAAAAGTGTAGAGGAGCAAAAAAAATGTGGCTTTACTCTCTCAGTTCAAGTTTTGAACACTGGACTTTGAATAGAGTTCAGCAAAATGCATCCAGCCAGAGCTATTAGTGGGAAGAATGTGTGATAACTCACTTTTTAACATAATATTTACAGCTTCTGTTATGTAATATTATTTTAACATTATATTACAGCGTATAGAGTTTGAGGTACCTTATCCTTTTGCCATGCTAAAGAGCATTCACTTCACCCATCAGTCACCTAAAAGCTGCTTAGACTGCTCTGAACATTTCCCCTTTAAACAGCTTGGAATTGGCTCTTTGTTCAAAGGGAGAATGGTTGTGGAAAATATTCATCCCATTGAATCAAAATTGAATCAAAATTCATCCCATTGAATCAAAATAAGTGTACACTGTCAAAACAAGCTTGGTTGGTTGGGTTGAGTTGGGTTTGGTTTGGTCAGGTTTTTGTCTAAAAGCAGACAACAACTAAGAGTACAGCTAAAGGTAAAAATCCTTTGGAAAAAAAGAATTTAGTTGGGGTAAAAAATGATAAGTTTTTATTTGTTGCTGAAACCTTGATGTTAATTGCTGAAACCAAGCAGCAATACCTTGATCTGCTAAGTAAACTGTGATGCAACTATGGGAAAAGACATTTGAAGCAACAAAGCACTGAATACTTGACATTCCCTAGCCTGTCAGGGAAGTCACAGGATCTTCAAGTGTTCAGGATTGAATTCAGAACAAAATAGGGAAAATAATTTGATAACTGAGATAGTTCAGTGAATAATCCAATAATTGAGAAGTATTGCCAAGTGGGAGGGTACATATGTAAAGTTTGAAGTGGCAAAGAGTTTACTTAGGTCTGGACATAAAGATTTTTGCAATTTGTTGATATATGTGTAAAGGAATATATTCCTTCTATATATATATATATTTCTATCTGTCTGAGGAAAATCTTACACTGGCAAAATAAAAAGGAAAGTTGTTCTTTGCATTGAATTGAACAGAGTTGCTGAACTCAAGTAAGCAAACTTTAATTTCACTTCTGACCAATTGATTTGAAACTTGTGAAAGCTAAATAAAATTATATATTAAATTGAGAACTCTTCTAAATGGAAAATTACAAGCTGATATATTTCCCTTTTTTGCCTTATTAATGTGCACAAAAAATAGAAACCCCCAAAAGTATGAAATATTTCATTATTTTCTAAGTCTTAAGGTTTTTCCAAGATGTTTTGATGTGAAACTTTCCTCCAGATCCAATTCTGAAAACTCTGAGAAAAGGTACTGTGAAAGTTTTATAGAAGAAGATCATCCTAAGCCTGTTTGATGTTTGAACCTAAAATGCCTTCCTTTCCCTCAGAAGGTAAACTAACACTGGGATTTCTTTGAAGTGTTGTTGTTTTCCTGGCATCTTGGCCCAAAACAGAAAGGTCAGGGAGATAGCATTAGATGCTGAGAACCAACCTACTGATTTCCTTGGAATGGGAGAAGTTTGAGGGAGTTGTGTGTATCTAAAGAAGCTATTTCTCTTCTTTTATAATATTTTATTGACTGGGATAAAAAAAGACAAAGGAATGCCCTCTGATATTGGCAAAGGAGAGATTAGGGCAAATAAGAATCCATAGCAATATGTTTCTCCCCCCCTTTTTTTTTTCATTCAAGAGACATAATGCCAAAATCTCTCTGTTTTCCCACTGTGCACATGCCTAGGAATTTGTCTGTATGTATTTACAGTTTGGGGTGTTATGCATTCCTCTCCAGGCAGGCTCCTATATTATGCATCAGATCCATTCTTCTTACTGTTTTATGGTGTGTAATTTCCTTTTACAGCACAACAAGTCAGATTGCAAGAGTGATATATTTAATAAAAAATTAGATACACTTGCACTGCTTCTCTCTTCCCCCTCCTTCCCTTTCATCTATCTGGGATACTGACCACATAAAGTTAGTGTTTAAAATAAAATGACTCCATTCACTGCTGGATAAGTAAGATACTCTGCATGCTAGGGGTTGTGTCTCAGCCATGAAGGATGAAGATGTTTTGTAAAGTGCTGATGCCTGCCACGCTCTTGAGTTATAGGTCAGGAAAGGAGCAGAGCACTTACCCCAGGGATAAAGCTATCCCACATGTAATATATTTTCCAAAAGTGCAATGTGCTCATAATTTCTGGATGTCTGTAAACTCAGAGTTAGTACTATTGCTCTAGTTTGGTTCAGGATTTCTGTTCAAACTCCTAATGTTTCTGTGAAATCTCTCTGTCTCTGTCTCTCACTACAATTAGTGCACAGGTTAAAAGGTCAATCAAGAAAATGACCCAGCAAAATACCTGTTCAACATGATAAAACCAGTGTTCTTGAGACACTTTTCTTCTAGGGGGGAGTGAAAATGGACACCTCCTGTCATGCTCTGAAGATCAAAACCCTTAGGTTATTAGAGATCCAGGCCTGGGAATGCAGGTGCTGAAGGCTGTTCCCAGCTATCTCCTACCCACCACCTCCACTTTTTTCTTTGAAGGTCCAGCTTTAATTCACTGTGCAGTAAAGCAGTCTTCAAATTCACATATATTCAAATGTATAGGATCACAGAATGTTTGGGGTTGGAAAGGACCTTTCAAGATCATCTAGTCCAACTGTCCTGCAGTCAGCAGGGACATCTGCAACTAGAGCAGGTTGCTCAGAACATCCAACAACCTGAGCTGGAATGTTTCTAGGGATGGGATAACAACCAACTCTCTGGCAAACTGGGCTAGTGACTCACTACCTTCACTGTAAAAAATGTCTTCCTTTTATCTAGTCTAAAACTGCCTTCTTTTAGTTTAAAACATAATATATAAACATGGTAAAAGGATCTTGATCATACTTAGCAGCACTGTGGTGCCTCTTCTGCTTTTAGGCCATGCTATTGACCTTCTTCTCTAATCCATTCCTAGGCACATCAGCAGAATATGGGAAACTATCATCTATAATTCATCTAGTACAAGGAGATTAGGTCATTCATATCAGTCTACTTAGCTTTTATCAAGCCCTTCAGGTAGGTCTGCAATGGACTGGAACAAGACTGGAGATTAGGTTTAGATGATGTTGGAACTTTTTGAGGTCAAATGAGCCAACACATTTTGGTAGATTAGAGACAGACAAGTGAACTCATTCAAGGAAGTCCCATACTGTTAGGAAAGGAGAGGACTTAAGCTAACCTGTGCTCTGTAGGTATGCTGTCATGAGGTTTTGCAAAGGTCAAGAAGATCAGCATTGATATGTCTACATTAGGGGCTGGTTTAAGGAGGGATAAGGCTGTGATTAAGAGGTCCATAGCATGGGAAGATGCATTTGTTGTCACACTGTGGGGACAGGATTGGCTTCCTACCCACCTAGCTTGTATCTACAACAATACTGGTCTGTATCATTTACAGGTGCCAGGCTCTCTTTCTCCTGCCTGAAGGTTTGGCACAAAGACCAGCCTGAGTCCATGGTGGGATTCCTATCTCCATCCAGTATGGCTTCCTGGGAATCAGTAGGTCAGCTGCTTTTCCCTGAATGATGCTGGCATTTTCTGCTGTTGCTCCTCACCTCCATCACCTCTTCCTTTCATAGACACTTGTGCCTACACCTTCAGAGCTTCTCTTGGAGTGATTTTGCTTTTCTTAGGGAAAGAAACAAGGTGCTTGAGCACCTGTCTTATGCAGAGAGGCTGAGAGAGCTGGGGCTGTTTAGCCTGGAGAAGAGAATACTGAGGGAGGGATTGTATCAATACTTATAAATACGTAAGGGTGGGTATCAGGAGGATGGGGCCAGGCTTTTTTCAGTGGTGCCTAGACTAGAGGTAATGGGCAAAAACTAGCACCCAGAAAGTTCCATCTGAACATAAGGAGGAACTTTTTTACTCTGAGGGTTGTGGAGCACTGGCCCAGGCTGCCCAGGGAGGTTATAGAGTCTCCATCTCTGGAGATATTCCAAACCCAACTAGACACCATCCTGTGCTCTAGGTTCTCTTGCTCTTGCAGGGGGGTTGGACTAGATCATCTCCAGAGGTCCCTTCCAACCCCTAACATTCTGTGATTCTGCCTGCTGAGCAGAGCTGATATCTGACAGGACCTTGTAGCTTCAAGAACAACCAAAACCAGGGTGTGAATCTCAGCAAAAGATGCTCTTCAGATACAGCAATTTGTGACAATATCAGAGCAGGCTTGTTGTCAGCTTGTTGCATCCTGAAGCTTCCCCAGGTGCATCCCCTGTAGCTAAGGTGTAGGACCCTGCTGAATACCAGATCCTTTTGTTGCACAGGATTGTGTTAGCTAAGCTGTCATGAGAGTTGCCAGTATATATATGTAGAACACAGGGATTAATCCAATTAAACCTCCACTGACTTTTCCACATTCCTCCTCTTGCAGCCTATATCTCTCTTCCCAGGTAAAGTTAATCAAATGATGTTTCTGGAGTGGCAACCCAATAGAAAATATGACATAAAGGGAGGGAGTGATGAGCAGCTAAGTTTTAAGCCACCACAACTGTTGGTGATCCTTAACTTGGCAGTGTCAATTTTAATTGTGAGGATAGACTTTAAAAACAGGCACTAAGGTAAAAGCATTGCACTCCCTGACCTGATATTTGTGAATAATATAGGTTTCATATATTTTTTTTCCAAGCAGCTGAAGACCATCAAAGCTACCATAACATTTCTCCAATACAAAAAGTATTTATTATTTATTAGTTTTCAGTTTATGTAAGAGCTAATATGAATAACAGCTTTAGTAAGGGGAAATATATGTATATATATATATATATATGGGAATTAAAACTAACAAATATGCTCAGATTGAAATGTAAGTAGACACATTATGACACAGATGGTAAATTTTGCTGATATATATTTTTCCCTGGTGTAGAACACACAGTTGCAATCCAGCATGACAGATTGCATCCTAGGCTAAAACTGTGTCAGACACCAAGTAATCATAAGATGCTATCACATAATTTGCACTGGGGCCAGCCTGAATCTTGTAAGCACTCTTTGTTCAGCTACATTGAGTTGATTTTTCAACGGGGTTTTCCTCCTGTTATAGAACTGTCACATTTGGTTTTCTGTTATTAATCTTTTCTCTAGTTTCAAACAACATTCCCCCTAATAATTTACTATTATTATTATTATTGTTATTGTTCTTATATAACACATCATAATAATACTAATGATTATTAATACTACTGATCCCAACCAGTAAATGAATTCAGCCTAACCTGCAGCCCTTAGTGAGGCCAAATATGGGGATTTAAATCACCATTAAATATGCAGAGATAGATATGAGATTCATTTCTGCTAGTTTAGCCATTTAGGCTAAATCAGACTCTCTAATTAGGCTCCTACTATTGAACAGGTAAAAATAATGTTTCTCCAGAGACTGTTTTACCTTATCCCTTTCAGAAACTTATTTTAGGATGGGGAAACAACTCTGTGAGGATGTTCACCTCATCTCCAAAAGACTGATTGAGTGAACTATCTAGCATTTTCATTGTTGAAGTTGGAGAACATGAATCCCTTCCTTGGTAGGGATTCTTTACACCCAAAAGACAGAAGGAGCATGTAGACTGACAAGCTATGCAATGTCAGAATCTTTACTCTGACCTTCATACCACCTCTTTGAAATAGATGAAGTTGTCCAACTACATTTATTCACAGTCTTTGGGAACTGTTTGGGAATGATTTAGGTGACCTGAAATGCATATGAGAGGCCATATTTATGATTCAGTGGTGTCAAAAGTGTATTTCAGTCGTTCATATTTACCTTCTGTTCCTCATTCCTTACAGCTGTGGTGTCAGCTAGAACTGAAGACAAGGTCTTTGTCTTTCCCATCACAGGATTATTAAGTTTGGAAGAGACCTCTAAGATCATCAAGTCCAACCATCAACCTATCACCACCATGCCACTAAACCATGTCACTAAGTGCCACATCTATATTTTTCTTAAACACCTCCAGGAATGGTGACCACCACCTCCCTAGACAGCCTATGGCAATGCCTAATAACCCTTTCAGTGAAGAAAGTTTTCCTAACATCCAATCTAAACCTCCCTTGGTGCAACTTGAGGACAATTCCTCTTGTCCTCTCATTGTTAACCTAGTAGAAGAGATCTACTCCCATCTCTCTCCAACCTCCTTTCAGGTAGTTGTAGAGAGCAACAACATCTCCCCTGAGCCTCCTCTTCTCCAGAAACTAGAGAACATCCAGCAAAGCCCATTAAAGCCTGAAAGCCCNCTCTAGGTTCTTCTGCTCTTGCAGGGGGGTTGGACTAGATCATCTCCAGAGGTCCCTTCCAACCCCTAACATTCTGTGATTCTGCCTGCTGAGCAGAGCTGATATCTGACAGGACCTTGTAGCTTCAAGAACAACCAAAACCAGGGTGTGAATCTCAGCAAAAGATGCTCTTCAGATACAGCAATTTGTGACAATATCAGAGCAGGCTTGTTGTCAGCTTGTTGCATCCTGAAGCTTCCCCAGGTGCATCCCCTGTAGCTAAGGTGTAGGACCCTGCTGAATACCAGATCCTTTTGTTGCACAGGATTGTGTTAGCTAAGCTGTCATGAGAGTTGCCAGTATATATATGTAGAACACAGGGATTAATCCAATTAAACCTCCACTGACTTTTCCACATTCCTCCTCTTGCAGCCTATATCTCTCTTCCCAGGTAAAGTTAATCAAATGATGTTTCTGGAGTGGCAACCCAATAGAAAATATGACATAAAGGGAGGGAGTGATGAGCAGCTAAGTTTTAAGCCACCACAACTGTTGGTGATCCTTAACTTGGCAGTGTCAATTTTAATTGTGATGATAGACTTTAAAAACAGGCACTAAGGTAAAAGCATTGCACTCCCTGACCTGATATTTGTGAATAATATAGGTTTCATTTTTTTTTTCCAAGCAGCTGAAGACCATCAAAGCTACCATAACATTTCTCCAATACAAAAAGTATTTATTATTTATTAGTTTTCAGTTTATGTAAGAGCTAATATGAATAACAGCTTTAGTAAGGGGAAATATATGTATATATATATATATATATGGGAATTAAAACTAACAAATATGCTCAGATTGAAATGTAAGTAGACACATTATGACACAGATGGTAAATTTTGCTGATATATATTTTTCCCTGGTGTAGAACACACAGTTGCAATCCAGCATGACAGATTGCATCCTAGGCTAAAACTGTGTCAGACACCAAGTAATCATAAGATGCTATCACATAATTTGCACTGGGGCCAGCCTGAATCTTGTAAGCACTCTTTGTTCAGCTACATTGAGTTGATTTTTCAACGGGGTTTTCCTCCTGTTATAGAACTGTCACATTTGGTTTTCTGTTATTAATCTTTTCTCTAGTTTCAAACAACATTCCCCCTAATAATTTACTATTATTATTATTATTGTTATTGTTCTTATATAACACATCATAATAATACTAATGATTATTAATACTACTGATCCCAACCAGTAAATGAATTCAGCCTAACCTGCAGCCCTTAGTGAGGCCAAATATGGGGATTTAAATCACCATTAAATATGCAGAGATAGATATGAGATTCATTTCTGCTAGTTTAGCCATTTAGGCTAAATCAGACTCTCTAATTAGGCTCCTACTATTGAACAGGTAAAAATAATGTTTCTCCAGAGACTGTTTTACCTTATCCCTTTCAGAAACTTATTTTAGGATGGGGAAACAACTCTGTGAGGATGTTCACCTCATCTCCAAAAGACTGATTGAGTGAACTATCTAGCATTTTCATTGTTGAAGTTGGAGAACATGAATCCCTTCCTTGGTAGGGATTCTTTACACCCAAAAGACAGAAGGAGCATGTAGACTGACAAGCTATGCAATGTCAGAATCTTTACTCTGACCTTCATACCACCTCTTTGAAATAGATGAAGTTGTCCAACTACATTTATTCACAGTCTTTGGGAACTGTTTGGGAATGATTTAGGTGACCTGAAATGCATATGAGAGGCCATATTTATGATTCAGTGGTGTCAAAAGTGTATTTCAGTCGTTCATATTTACCTTCTGTTCCTCATTCCTTACAGCTGTGGTGTCAGCTAGAACTGAAGACAAGGTCTTTGTCTTTCCCATCACAGGATTATTAAGTTTGGAAGAGACCTCTAAGATCATCAAGTCCAACCATCAACCTATCACCACCATGCCACTAAACCATGTCACTAAGTGCCACATCTATATGTTTCTTAAACACCTCCAGGAATGGTGACCACCACCTCCCTAGACAGCCTATGGCAATGCCTAATAACCCTTTCAGTGAAGAAAGTTTTCCTAACATCCAATCTAAACCTCCCTTGGTGCAACTTGAGGACAATTCCTCTTGTCCTCTCATTGTTAACCTAGTAGAAGAGATCTACTCCCATCTCTCTCCAACCTCCTTTCAGGTAGTTGTAGAGAGCAACAACATCTCCCCTGAGCCTCCTCTTCTCCAGAAACTAGAGAACATCCAGCAAAGCCCATTAAAGCCTGAAAGCCCACCCAGTGGGATCAAGCCACTGCTTAACAACTGCTTTTCCTTGGATATTTTTGCTCAGCAAGTGGGATTGCCAGTCCCATGTTGCACAAACGCTGCCTGTTATCGCTGCACATTCTTGGCACTCATCGTAATGACTTGGAGTCATAATGGGCTAAGCTGTGAACTTGCAGCAATAATAGTAATAATACAGAAAACTCAGTCTATTTTTAATGTCCCCACACTTTACTTCCTTTGTTCAATGGGGCTGTTAGTTTAAAGGAAAGAAATTAAGCTGCAAGAGCTACAGCAGGCTGGAACAATTTGGTAAGGCCCAAGACAGAATGACAACACCATACTAATGACAGTGCAATAAGGTACATTTATAAGATGGCTTTCATCCAAAGCTCTCAAAGTGCTTAACAAACTTTGCAGGCAGAGAGCAAACTGAAGGCCATGTGCTTTTCAGGGTTAAGGTACAGTTGAGTTCTAGTGGATTTCTAGATATTATGCTACATTGACTCCTTTACAGCTGAAAGGCTGATGGATGCTGTGAGATCGAGAGGCTGGCTGAACGTGGTGACAACATTAATGTGAGCTTTAGGCATTACAAAAGAAGGCTAAAGCTTTTACAAATTGACATTACTTATTTATTGTGTACATAGTGGTCAGTAGGCTGAAGGAGGTGATTCTGACTCTCTGCTCCACTCTGGTGAGACCTCACGTGCAGTAGTGGGTCCAGCTCAAGAGTCCTCAGCTCAGGACAGAGGCCACATGAATGATCCAAGGGATGGAACTTCTCTCCTGTAAGGATAAGCTGAGAGAGTTGAAGTTGTTCAGCTTGGAGAAGGCTCTAGGGAGACCTCCTTGCAGCCTTTCAGTACTTCAAGGGGACTAGAAGAAAGATGAGGAAAGAATTTTTATCATGGTCTGTTGTGACAGGACAAGGCGTGATGGTTTTAAACTAAAAGAGGGAGATTTAGATTAGATATAAGGAAGAAATATTTTACACTATGGGTGGTGAGACACTGGCCCAAGTTGCCCAGAGAGGTGGAAGATGCCCCATCCCTGGAATCATTCCAGGTCAGGTTGTTAGGGGCTCTGAGCAACCTCATGTAGTTGTAGATGTCCTTGCTGACTGCAGGGATGCAGGACTAGATAGAGGATCTTGAAAGGTGCCTTCCAAACCAAACCATTCTAAGATTCCATGATTTATAGAGGCTATCCAAAATCTCATACCCTGGAATTGGATCTAGAGAATTTCAGACTGGAAACAACAACAAAACTCTCAACAGTGACAGCAATTAACTCACCCAGGACCATAGTGGGCTCACCATTGCTTCAAGTGCTTAAATCAGAACTATATGCAGCTTGAAAAGATATGGTCAGCCTCAGAAAAGCCATGGGCCAGGCATAAGAATAAAATTATGAAGCCTGTCTTTAGGAGATGCTCAACCTAGATGATTGCAATGGTCTCTTCTGGCCCTAAAAATCTATGAATATATGAATCTATTTATTTATTTATTTCCAGGAGGGCTGGGGAAGGACACAAATGGGGAGACCAAAGATATATTTCTGTAAAGGGGTTAAAAAAGAAAAGGATGTTTTTTCCTGCTCTGATATTTGACCTGATTTAACTCTATATTTATATATGTTTGCTATTAATTAGTATTAGGATTTGTAATTAATTGCAACAGTATTGGTGATATTAATAGTAAAAATAGTACTAATATTTTTTGCTTCTAATACTTATCTGTTCTACTTCTTTCCTTCCTTCCTTGTCCTTCATTGCCTGTGAGCACAATGGTTTATTAGAACACCTGGAGCTTTTCATCTGGCTGTATTTTAAGGTTATTTCCATTCAAATATGACAAACTAAGTGACTTAAACCCTCTATTTCCAAATGATGCCCATTTCCCCATCATTCTCTTAGTGTCCCTGTAATTTGCCTAAATAGAGATTTCAGTTCTGTTTGTTTGTTTGTTTGAAATACTAGTGATGTGTATTTACATTTAGAACTACAGCTACTAGTGATGTGTATTTACATTTAGAACTACAACTATAAAAGTATGTTAAAATTGGTGCATGTTTGGGTGTATTTGTATGTGAGAGGAGAACTGGAATACATTATTAGAAGTACTCTTTTTAATATCTCTCCCTTTTGTATGTACAACAGATTTAGAAGACAGATACACAGCCAGATCTTGAACCCTTGAAGGAATACAACCCTTGTGATAATGAAAGCTGGGCAAGGCATTTTAGCTAGGACCTAGAACTGTGCTTTATTTGGCCATGCAAATGCATGTGATTTTCCTTGGCTTGTTAGAGAGGATCCAACAGAAGTTTTATCCTTCATAAACCCACTGGTTGCTGCAGTGAACACAACTTCCCAGAGCATCTTTGTGGCTGGTTTGTTCTTCCAGCCAAGCATCAGCTCCAGGGCAGATGAAACCAATCCAAGTCCAGAGTGATGC
Source organism: Bucco capensis (assembly GCA_013396975.1). Lineage (NCBI taxonomy): Eukaryota > Metazoa > Chordata > Aves > Piciformes > Bucconidae > Bucco > Bucco capensis. The sequence goes on from VWZO01007169.1 coordinate 12,011, forward strand.
TCTGCTCTTCTCTCCTCTAGTCCTGTGTGTACAAACCTACTCTCTCCTCTTGCACTGGAAAAAAGGCAGTGAACAAGTGTCTTTAGTTGATAGAAGATGATAAATTTCTTTACCTTGCACTAGTTTTCAGCCAGACCACCCAACCACACAGTTTGATTAGCTGACTCAAGGTGGATGGGAAGATGCGACTGGCAGATCCAAGCAGAACCACACAAGCTTGTGTTTAAAGAATGTCTACTCTAATGAGTAGGCAGAACCACTCCTTAGTTATTCTGAAGCCAAAAGACATGACACTGCTTGCAACCCTGTCTTAACCATGCCAAAAAAACTCCACAGTTTACTGGTGTAAATCCCTCTTTCATGCTGGCCTTGACCCATGACCAGGCAATGGGTGTGCTGGTTCACTTGGATCAAAATCATGACAGCTGTGCTTAGTGTACCAATACAGATGATAAGGGGCAAAGACTCAGCTAAGTTTGGGATTTTTACTCTAGATATAACCAGACTGTCTTGGGCTGCCATGGAAGTGTAGTTTACATTTGCTTGAGAGAGACCAAACTGCAGCTCGTGGTGAAGTGATTGCATTCACACTGTCCTACTTCTTGCTGACTTAACTTCCAAAACCCACTTACTCTTCTAGCCCTCATAATGATTCATAAGGAGGACATAGACCTGTTGGAGCAAGTCTGGAGGAGGGTCCAAAGATGTCAGGGCTTTGGGGCACCTCTCCTACATAGGCTGAGAGAGTTAAGGATGTTCAGCCTGGAGAAGACCTTGTATGAGGTTCACTAAGGCCAAGTGCTGTGTCCTGCACTTTGGGTACAACAACCCCAGGCAATGCTACAGGCTTGGGGATGAGTGGCTGCAAAGCTGCCCAGCACAGAAGGANGAGGTGTTTAAGAAACATGTAGATGTGGTGCTCCAGCACATGCTCTAGTGAGGGCAGGGGTTATGTGGGGGTTTTATTGAAGGGTTTTTTGTTGTTGTTATTTTGTTGGACTCAGTGATCTGAGAGGTCGTTTCCAGCCATGAATGTTCTGTGATTCTGTGATTCTTGCAACATTCCAGTACTTGCAAGGGACCTACAGGGAAGATGGAGAGGGACACTTATATCAGGGAGTGTGGTGATAGGATGAGAGGTAGTGGATTTACATTGGCAGAGTAGATTCAGATTAGATATTAGGAAGAAATTCTTTACTGGGAGGGTGGTGAGGCACTGGAAAAAGTTGTCCAGAGAAGCTGTGGATGTCCCATCCCTGGCAGTGTTCTAAACCAGGCTTTGAGTAACTTGGTCTAATGAATGGTATCCCTGCCCATGGCACTAGATGATCTTTAAGGTCCCTTCCAATCTAAACCTTTCTATGATTCTATTAAATGGACTTGTGTAAAAGAGTAGGCACCAATCTTGTGAATTACGAGGAAAAAAATCAGCACCAATGAAACAAAATAGTCAACAATGTGCAAAATCTGCCTGTACCTGCCCCTGCTCACCCACGTTCAAAAAGTGGATTTTCAACAAGATGCTGGGAAGCTGATGAGGTTCTGGAGGTAGCTAGGATATGTGCAGATATGTATGTATCTCTGTCTGTGCACATCTGCATGGGCTTTCTCTATGCCAGTAAAGAAACCTCTACCATTGCACAGAAGCAAACACTGGAGGAATCTGACAGTTTCTGCAACTAGTCAGATGGTCTCTGGCATCTTGTTGGTCCCAGACAATTCCCAGGCACAGCTCAGGACCAGCATGAGCCAGGCACTGTCCCCAGTAGGCAAGTTGGAATTGGTTATTTTATTTTGGAGGTAAAGTTGTTTAACACTAAGGAAATGGCCAGGCTGTGCCAGTTGGCCTCAAGGCTAGACAGCTGATGCTGACACTGCTTAACTTACTAGCAGAGATGAAGCCAAAATGTCTAGCAGGAGATTTGTCTTGGTCCCACTTCTGCAAGCTTGCCTGGCAGCAAACACACAAGTTCCTTTCTCCTCTGCAGTGGCTTTGTGGTGAGGAGCTAAAGCACTGAGTTCTGTTGATCCAAAAAGGAGGAGAGAGCTATGGCTTCAACACGAATAGAAGAAGTGAAGTGCCAATCTGAGACAGAGAGTTGTAAGAAAAGCCATGAAGAAACAGCTCACTGTCCCTGCTGAAGCCAGCAGGATGGTGGGGACAGGGAATGCAGGTTCTGTGTCCTTATGCATCTGCAGGAATCAATTTGTCTTTCCTGACTGTGTTGTCAATGATTAGGGTTGGGCTGGCCACTAGGTGAGTGACAGATGGTCTCTATTAACCTCTCTCTCTTCCCAAAAGGGAAGAGAAAGGGAATAAAGGAGAGAGATTTATGGGTTGGAAAAGAAAACTCAAACAGCTTTAATGAAATTAGCAATAAAATGAAAAATATACTAATACATACAAAACCAATATTGAACTCAAGGCCCTGATGGCAATTGCAACACTGTCACCACTGATGCTGTGGCAGGTACTGGGGAAGTCCCACACTGGACTCAGCAGCAGATGAGAACTAGATTTAGAGCCACATTCCCCCAAAAAGGATGCAGGAACACAAGGATTGGGATCAAAGGCAGAAGAAAGGACAAAGTCCTCCTCAGATGCTAGTCAATGAAGAAGAGACTTGACCCTTGTGATCCCTCAGCTTTATGTTGGATATGACACATGGAATGGAATCCCTTGTTGGTCAGTTTAGGGTCACCTCTCCTGTCCCCTCCTCCCCATAGATGTGACCTTTGACTTACTGCATCCCAACTTGGGACATGAGATTTAGCAGTGACCTTGGTCTCCATAGGAGCAAGTGTAAGCAAGATCCTTTCTGCAGCCCAGCCTTTGGCAGTAACTCTCCCCATGCAGTGTTCTCCCTGCTAGGAGCAGACATTGCCTGGAGAACATACTCTGAGCTGCAGAAAGTGCATCCCTGAGAAGAGACTGAGCTGAGAAGAAAAATCACTGACCAGAAAGAGTCCTGTTCTAGGTCAAACCAGAACATATATTCATATAGTTTACCTACTTCAGCTGAGTTCTAAAAGGCAGCACCCATTAGCTATAGTCTTGTTTCTATTATGGCCCAAGACTGTTTATCTGCAGAGTCATTTTGAGCATTTGGTTCCATCTTTTTCTGCCCTTGGCCACCTGAATGAGAAACTATGGGGAAAGAGTTCAGATGGAAGAAATAAGGAGAAGGGGAGGAGATAGATAGGAAATTTCTTCTCAGGTTTCTTCTAATTAAAGACAGGTTGCAGAAGGTTGAGTTCAATATATAGTATCCATTGAAAAATAATAATAATTAAAGGTTCTACTTATCATTTATTCTCACAGAAGGCTTGCATGGAGTTGTTCCATAGCCTGGGGCTAAAGCTAGCCCAGATATTAGCTGAAGCAAACAGGGCTGTCATTGCAAGCCAGTCTGCACCCTTAAAAACCAACAGTTAAATTAGTGCCAAAGGATGAAAACTAGGAAAGCATCTGAACTCTACAGGAAAACAGAGACTGCAGAAGACAAGGCCAAATCCCTGCATTTAGCTACCACAGGACCTAAGGTGGACTCTAGATTATGGGCTCTGAGAAAAAGAGTTCAGTGGTTTATTTAGCTTTCCTACTGTACTTGGTTACATGACCTTGACTCTCCAGGTAACAGGTAGAAGGTGGTCTTGTATTCAAAACATTACTTTATTGATGTTTTTTAGCTATTGCATGTGGCTTTCCTTTCTGACTCTACAAGGAAATAGCACTTAGATGCCTGAATAATAGGTGAAGTTAATTCTTCTTTTGGACACCCACTCCACAGCAATTATAGAAGTGCATTTCAGGCACCACTGAAAGCTTCTTTGTGTTGCCCAGGTAGGGAGTTTGTAACCTGAAGAACCAGCAAGGAGAAGAGCTGGAAGGCCTGCTGCTGAGGGAAGCTGTCACCAAGCAGCCTGGCAGGAGCAGAGATGTCAGTGATGTGCAGTGTGGCAGAGCCTCCAGCCCAAAGAGACAGGGCTACTGCAATATGTCAAGTGCATCGCTGAGTTTCAGCTCAGTGGAGAGGACAACACATACACCTGGGAACTGGGGAACATCTGCTGGAAGAAGTCACTTGAAAAATAACCTTACAATGGCTTGGGAGAAACATCTGTGCAGCACATGGCATTATCACCAGTAATGGGAGGATGGAAAGATGGAAGTTGGGGAAAGCAGAAGGACTGTCTTGTGTTGATAATACAGGGAGCTGGTGACAGCAGAAGGAGAATTTAGGTCAGCCCAAACTTGTTTGGCTACACAGCTTTGATACATAGAGGCACAGAGGCTGATGCAGCAGCTGTCTAATTGAAACCACTGTGCAGCTGTTCTGCCACTGGCCAACATGAACAGTAGGGATCCAAGCTTTCTCCCTTTCCCTTCTTTTCACTCTGAAAGTCTTTGTTTTACTTTTTACTTCTTCTCAGAGGTTTCTCAGGTGTATTTCCTACTTTGTGCATATGTCACAGCAATCTGAGGGGGATAGGAGTACTTTAAACCAGGTGAATATTGTATCCTTCTAAGAGATGAGGAACCAGAGAATCACAGAATGGTAAGGGTTGGAAAGGACCTGTAAGGCATTTAGAATGATATATTTTGTCCAGAATAAAGTTAGCTGATGTACAGGATAGGAAAAAAACCTCCCAAATCTCTCATACTTGCACATTCCCCCTTGCTGTTTTGCACTCTTTGGACTCAAAAGGACACTCACAAAATGAGTAACTCTCACAGGACTACAGAAACAGCCTTTGGGTTGCTGCAAATAGCCAGGCCAAACCTTCTACAGTGTGTATGGATGGGCCACATTATATGGTCACATTCTTGACTCTTTTAGACAAAATTAAGTCATCTAAAGTAGCTAAGAGAGGATGGGATCCTTGATATAGACTGTGAGTAAAGTATAAATATAGCCCAACAGGAATTTGGCTTGGGTCTGGTGTCCTTGGTAAAGAAAGTGGACACTCTGAGAGGTTCCAAGTGGCTTACACAGATAAAAGGATTTGGGCCTCTTGAAAAGAAAAGGAGATTTCTACTCCATGTCATCACAAAAATGCACCATGACCATGTCTCCCCTTTGGTTCCTCTGTCAAGCATGTCAAACCTGTGTCTGCACCACGGGAGAAGCTGTTGGAACAGATCATCCTCGGGATGTGACACTGAATGCGATGCCGCGCTCCAGAGCCTAGGTAGCACTTGCTGTTTGTGACTCTGCTTATCACCCTACAAGTCTTGATTATTCTAATGACACGGAGCCCCTTCAGAAACACATTGTTTATACCCCCAAGGAAGTTTGCTGCTCACACAAATATCCTTAATCTAGTGTATAAACAAATGTGTTATTCAGCAGGCAGCTGCAGTTCTGCTGCTGATAAGTGGCAAAGGGGCTGGCAGCAACAGAGCAAATATTACCAACCCTCTCTAAGCACTTGGCAGGTTTGTAAAGGGGCTGGATTCAGTCACCATCCTTTCACTGGGTTCTGGAGCTTCTTTTGCTCTCTGCTTTGGTGTTATTGGTAGATGGAGTTGAAGGTGTCCCTACTGACTGCAGGGGGGTTGGACTAGNAAGTTGATTGCAGAGAACCATTTCCAGAGAACCATTTCAGCTCTGGTATGAGGCCAAAGCTGGATCTGTTGCAGAAGGAGGAGAGAAAGAGGAAAATACAGATCTGGGACAGAGATATAAGGAAAAGAACTTAGATTCAAACCAGTCCTGAGGGAAGTCAAGCAGGGCCAGTGGCCAAAATTCAGTGAGGAGCTGCTTCCCAGTAGAGCTTCTGCCTTTCCAGGCTTCTGGCATAGATGAAAGAATCAGAGTAATATGGTTGTTTTATGGCCTGAACACTCTTCTCTCCTGGCACCAGGTCTAGTGCTCAGGGAAAATGAATAGCTAGAGAGGAATCACCTCATTTTATGTTGTTAGTAATGCCAGGACACCAGCACAGATGTACCTGGAAGTCTGTGAGCCCTGCTCAGTGCTTAGGCTCTGAAGGCCTAAGCACAATGACATCACAAAGAAATGTTCATAAACAAACATCAGAAGAGGGGTAAGAACATAAAATACATTACAATTTCCAAGTACTCAGTGGAGGTATAGACAGAAGAAAGGATTCTTAGAAATCTCCCAGAAAGATTCTAGGAAGAAAGGATACAGGTCCAGAAAAGGATTTCTTACGCTCGACTTGTGCTCATGTTGTCCTAAGTCCTTTGTCTTTTTAGACCAATATTTGGATAAGCAAATTTATCTTTTCATCATGGAGATGGTTATAGATTTACACTGTCTTTGTCTGGCTAGCTAAAAGCACTCCCCATAAATGTGAAGGCCAGAAGAGCCATTCTTTTCACCTGGTGCCACTTCTTCCATCCTGCAAGATACAGTATTTAGCCAGTGATCCTTCTCTCAGGACTGTAACTTGTGGTTCAACTAGGGAGTCTCTTTAGGAGAGACATCTAATCTTGATTTAAAGACTTCTTTAAAGACTACTTAACAACTCATCAAGCTTGTCTGGGGTTTCTTCTTTGGTTTATAGAAGTAATGAACCGAGTCCCCCATCCTCCCCTCCTGGAGATCCTTCTTAATGGAAAGTAAAAATGCCACAATTACCACACACCATGTGTGGGACATAAAACCTCTCTCTCACTCTAGTGTCTGTATCCTATTTAATAAAGTACCAACAGAGCAGCAATAATGTACACTGGGAATCAGGCATCATAAATAAAAGGGGGCAAAATGTAATAATGGGAAGTTGGAGGAAAAAATATGAAAGCAGCTGTAAGAACAGAAACAGAAAAGGAAATAATAAAAGAAAAAGACCAGAAAAAAAATATATATCAAAAAACCCTCACAGCCAGGCATGGAAATAATGTGTTTTAAAGTAGATGTGCTTTTGGAGGATTCTTCCTGAGTAGAGGAAGAGATAGACAGGGATGAATGTACACACACATACACAACTTGCCAGATCTTACCAGATGATGTAGTTGAGGCTGGCTGAACTTAATTAACTTGGATGAGTGGTTTTAGATTTTAACCTTCCTTGTTTATTTGCTTTCACTGTGCAGGGGTAAAGACTTTCAGACATGGTGGGAAGGGGAGGGAGAAAGGGAGGGGTGAAATGACTCTTGAAGAAAACAATAAGCAGCTTCATATTTGTCCATATGAAAATAAATACTCATTTATGGGAATGGTCCCTGACTCTTGCTAGCTCACAGACTGTGCCTGGGAACTATTTAGGAAAGTGCTAGTAGGTTTGGGCTGAAGACTTGGCTGAGAATGGAGAAGTTTTGAAGAATAAGCTCCAAAGCCAAGGTGCTGAGTGATTCACTAATTTTGGCATTGCCTCAGCATCTAGAACAAGGTGAGATTACATATATATATATATACATATATATATATATATGGGTCTTCGCCTACAGAATTTAAGCACATCAGGACCTTTAACTCCCCTAAATCATAGAATGATAGAATGTTTTGGATTGGAAAGAATCTTCCAAGATTATCTAGTCCAAACTCCTGCAGTAGCAGGAACATCTGCAGCTTGATCAGGTTGCTCAAAGCCCTGTCCAAAGTGACCCTTCAATGTTTCCAGGGATGGTTCACCCACAACTTACCTGGACAACCTGTTTCAGTGTCTCATCATCTTTATTTTTCCTTACATCCAAGCTAAATCTCTCCCTTCCAGTTTAATACTGTCACCCATTGTCCTGTCACTGTAAACCTTGATAAAAAGTATGTCCCCATCTTTTTTATAAGCCCCTCTTTATACAGTGAAGGTCTATATACATCAAGATCTTTTCCTTAGACTCTGGCAAGTGCAGGTTTTGACATGATCTCCAACATAATTTAGGAGGCTGCCCCTCAGCCCTGCCACAGCTTTTGGTTCCAGTCCTTAGGCTTCTTGTGATGCACACCACAAAGATGGTAATGAAATCCTCCTTAGTCAAGGATTTATTTACTGATGCCTGGGAGTTTCTGTAGAAATAATATCCTGCATTTGGGAAAGAGAAAAACCAGCCTAGTTAACCCTGAAGAAAATATCTGAAGTCCTCAATCCAAAGTGCAGCTGAGATCTAAGGTGGATCATCTTCAGCAATGATTTGGCCCAGGGGATGGAGTGCACCCTTAGCAAGTGTGCAGATGACACCAAGCTGGGTGCCAGTGTCCATCTGCTTGAGGGCAGGGAGGCTTTCCAGAGGGATCTGGAGACGCTGGATCACTGGGCCAAGGCCAATGCCATGAAGTTCACTAAGGCCAAATGCCAGGTGCTGCCCCTTGGCCATAGCAACCCCCAGCAGTGCTCTAGGCTTGGGGAGCAGTGGCTGCAGAGCTGCCAGGCACACAGGGACCTAGGGGTGCTGAGTGACAGTTGAACAGGAGCCAGCAGTGTGCCCAGNCTTCAAGGTCTCTTCCAGCTCGAACTGTTCTATGATTCTATGGATGCAGGTTCCCACCTGCCTGCCAAGGGATCCTTACAGCTCCTCTTCTTCCTGCCTGTCAGACACAAAGCTGGCCTGGGCTGGACTGCAATCTTCTGGCAGTGCCTAGCAAGAAAAATGAAAAGAGCAAGAGGAAGCAACAGGGGGCTGCAAATGTTTGTCCATCTGTACTCACAGACCTTTGTTCTGGCCTTTTGCTCCTAAGAACTTCAGCTCAGTGCTTCCAAGGAAGGTGGATTAGTCCCTTACACATAACCACCCTGCCAACTGGCCACAGAGAGGGGGGAAGCCCACTCCTGACCTCAGTGCTCAGAGTCCATGTGGATGAGCAAAATCATCATCATGGGCAAGGATTTAACATGACAGTGAAAGGACTGAGAGCCACTCTTAAAAATGCAGTTTGGCTTTGAAGAGTGTAAAACTGGCACTTTCTCACTCAGCAGATCATCTGCCTGGGCCTGAGCTGCTGCCCTAGCACTTAAAAATAATAAGCAAAATGCAGAAGGAAGATTTTACTTGTGGAATACTCTTCTTTTACTTTCAGGTCACCAGAGGTGTAGACTGAAGTTCCTTGTTGTTGTGGTGAAGCCTTTCAGTATTAGGTAATAGAGCTCAAAAATGGTTCAGATAGTCCCACCTGGCTTCTCAGACACTGCTGTCAAAGCTGCTGGCATAAGGGAATACAAGATGAAATCTCAGATACAGTAATTGCATGGATGGAAGGGAGTGTCTATGCTTTTCATGAAGTCTGGGTGAGAAGAAGAAAATGTCTCTGAAATCTTGGAAAATGTCAAGGCTTCTCAGAATAACCATGCCTGTGCTGACAGCTCAGGAAGCCAGTAGATGTGAGGAGGTGCAAATGGCTGCTCAAGATCTTGCCTTGTTGGAAACATGTCTAATGAGAAAGAATTAAAAGTAATTAAAAGAAAAGTTGTGATGGTAACATCCATCACTTTTAGCACCAAGACCTAACAGTTAGAGAACTCTTGTTGGTAAAAAAACCCAAAGTCCTGGGCTTTTCAAAGCCTTCAGTTGCTTCAGCTACCAGACCTCACACATGAAGTCCCACCTGCTCTCTGGAATGTGGATGTGTTTTACCTTAGATCAATTCTTGGATAAGAAACAGAAACAGTCTCTGGGCTGAGGATGAAAACACCACGTGTCCCCTCCCCTCATCAAATGCTCTAGACAAGGCACAAAACAGGTTCTCTCTTGCCTGATATCTGCCTGGTCCCAAGATCTTACATTCCTGGTTGTACACTCATCCAGAATGCTCTGGGAGATAATGCTTACAACATCCTCTTGGGATGTGCAAATAGGTGGCTTTCAACTCTTCAGGATAAAGATATCTCTTGCTTCTTCAGTACTTGCTGTAAACTATGACACTAGCATGGCACACGTGGGTGGCCTCACCATTAAGGAGTAAGGACCTTGCTTGATATAAAGTCTAGTTGAGGCTCAGGGCCTGGTTCATGAGGAGGTCTTAGAAGGCTGGTTGGCTTCTTTTTCTCACAGAATAAAAACTGCTGACCTCATGTGCTCAGCTGTAGGTTGACCCTGGCATTAATGGTGCTGAAAGGTTGTGGCCTGCATTTCTGCCAGGTAGCTGGTAGGGTTGAGTTCTACCTTCACAAGGCTTTGGCTTCACATGTTCTTACCTCTGGCTACCTATGAAATCAGTACAATCCTCAAGGAAAACTGGATAGACAACAGGAGCCTTCAAGGTCTCTTCCAGAAAGCAATCTTTCCTAAAACCTATGCTGTGCTAATCAAAACAAACAAAAATCAATCCAAAACAATCCAAACAAAAAAGTAGATGGGAACTCACACCACCACCAAAGAATAATCAACAAGGGACTCAGTCATTGGTTTGCAGTCCAGTAGACATCCAGTGATGGATATTTGACTCTCGTAGTATCTCCAGCTGTGTTAACTCTTCCATGGATCCAGGAAGAGAATTGCAATAAAATGTTATTGGTTCAATCACTGCTTTTTTCTGCTCAAAATTTCAGCAGTCCAATGTCATATGAATCATGAATGTGGCACACCACAGCACTAGGCCTCCTTACCCAAAACACAGCTTGATTTTAAGTCCTGAGGTGCTTGCAGGGTGATATTAGCCAGCTGTCACTGCTCAGATGCCATTCATGGCAAGTGGCATGTCTGTTCAGTGACCTGAGCTCATCCCTGCAAAATCAAATGAGAAGGAAATCAGAAGCCCCTTGAAGTGACAAAATTGCTATTGACTTGAACAATCCAGCAAGTCATCACCTGAATGTCATCTTTGTAAATGTGAGGAAGTTACAGACCAAGACTGAGTCTACAAAAAGTTTTCTCATGGCTTGTAGCAATTAATTCATTGAACCTTAGTCCTTGCCTCCTGAAACTGCATATCTGAGCATCTCAGCCTAGGACTTTACCAGTACCCTACAATCCTGACTGGCAAGAGCATTCCATCTGTGACTTGCCAGTCCAAAGGCATCCTGCATCCTGCCAGGCTTGTTTTTCATGTGTGCTTCAGGGTAGCAAGCATCAGTCCTACCTTTCACCCAAGGATACACAGATATTCAAATGCATGAGTAGTTCTGTGGACTTGAATGAAACTGCAAATGCATTTACACACCTTAGAAATTCACTCATTAGGGCACAAAAAAACCCATATTATATTTCTGTCAAAAGGAGATCTGAAGTTCACTTGCCAAATGTCAAAAGCCTGTGCATTTACCAAGAACAACATCCAGCCTCTCTGTTCCTCAGGGCCACAGAAGTTGTACAAAGGAGGAAAATCACCCCAAATGGACTTTTCTTGTACCCCAAAGATGAAAGGAAAAATCCATTAGCTGAAAAAGAAGGTCTACATTTCTGGTTAAATATGGGATGTGTAATTTAAATGAGGAAGCCAAGTTGAATGCAAAGCAATTACTGACACTTAATATTAGTCAGCCTAATAAAGCAGCAATTAAACCTCATTATCCAGCCATAAAATTGATGTGTAATAGATTGATTGCACCAAATGCTCATACCAATGTTTGATGGCATATCATAGGCAAGGTGAACTTGTTCATTTAATTGGAGGATCAAAATCATTTCCTGCCATGGATTTAACCATATTGCATTTCTTGCCTTCACATGACATCGGTGACAGTAGAAACAAATAAATAAACAGAATGAAAGAAGAGGGGGGAAAAAAAAACGCCTACAGAACTAGCTTGCTCTATGGCAAATACTCTCTATTCCGTAGTATAATATTCCTTCTCCCAGGAGATCCATGGTTATTTGAGAATCTTCTTGCCAGCAGCACAATTTGGATCTTGCACAGCAGCGCTGCTTCATTGTTCGCTCCTTGAATTGACTGTGAGGAGCTGAAGGAAACATGGAAATGTTCTGCTGCATGTTTACAGCTGACTTGGAATTCAGCACTTGGGAGTCCAATGATTAAAAGAATGTCAATGGAAACCTAAAAGGTAAGTAGTGAAGGGATCATTAATAAAAATCTTTTCAACTCCTCAACAATCTCATCCGAACTTTTTGATTTTGACAATAGGTTCAGACCTGGTTGTTATAGTTAATCATTGTCTAAAGGTTCACTCCCTTTTAATATAAATTATATATGTGGGTTCAGGTGATGAATATAGTTAATAAAAAAGTTTTAAAAAAGATTCATTCATAGCTCTAAATCAGAATATTTGCTGAAGACAAAAGTTTGGGCCTTGGTTCTTGGGGATTTTCATATCACTTATCACTAAGGTCATTTAGTGACCTATTATCCTTAGCTATCCATCTTTGCATTTTACAGCACCATTACTAAATCTGAGCCACCATACAGCAATAAAACCAAATGAATGATCATCTTTTCTGCTCCAGAAACACTCTTGGTCAAGAGAGCATTGTCTTTCCACATGGACCTCAGCTCTGCAGCAACTGAAGGGCTCACAAACTCCATAATCCCATGATCTTCTGTACAGCTTGCTAGGAAAAAGTAATCATTTTCTGTAAAGGAAAAAAAAAATTCTATTTTNTTTTTGTGGGGAACAAATTATCTGAAAGTAAAAAGTACTTTGACTTTACTCCTAGCATCTTGTGACCAAGTAGGATTTTAAACCATGATCTTCTTGTACAGCTTGCTAGGAAAAAGTAATCTTTTTCTGTAAAGGAAAAAAAAAATTCTATTTTGAAAATCCCAAGAAAACTGAGGTCAAAGAAAATTTGCTTTTGATATCAGGATTTTCCCAAGGATATTAAACAATATTCACTCAGTAAAATCGTGGCATGGAAGGAGATAAGAAGGCTATAGCCTATCTCTCATTTTAGTGTAATGATTCAGCTAACCATTTTTCCTCCACAAAGCAAAAAAAAAATCACACCTCATTTTTATCAGGCTTTGAATTTCTAACTAGTTCTGTGAGAAAGTCAAAGTCCTGTTGCTCCTGTGAACCTTCTTCTTCCCTTGCTCTGCAAGGTGCTTTGGTTCATACTGATCAGTTGTTGCTTCAACATCTTCTGGGTTCCAGCAGAGCTGTGACCTCAGGTCAGATTCATTACTCCTTTATCCTACAGAGCTGAAACTCCTTCTTTTCCAATTCCTGGAGCTTCTCAGAAGCAGATGCAAGTGCTGTATGAATAGTACATGCTGCATCTCTACATAGCCAGGTGAAATAGCTCTGAGCTAACACCCTGACATCTAGCTCTCTACTCACGTATGTGACTTCAGGTCAAGAAGAAATTCCTGGATATACCTACTTAAAATATACCTACTTAAAATCCATTGTTTTTTTCCAATGAGGAAAAAAAATATGCTTAATTTTTAATGAAATCTGATATTCAAATCCCTTGGAAGGATGCTACTGACCAGGGTTGCATGCATCTATCTAGGTAGCACTGCTGAAATGAGATTCTTTAAAGTATAATCTAGTATTTCAGACCATATTTGAGTTTCCTAGGCTATGGAATGCTTCCAGAAATTATCTCCACTTCATATAAATGGAATTATCGATAAATTTCCGAATTCAAGCCTTGTTTTTATTGTCTAAATACTAACAGTATGGATCCTAAATGGCTTTTCTCCTGTGGTGTGCACACTTCTTGCTTGTTCATTCCTTATCAATATCTCCAGTGTAGGCAGTGCTGTTCTTTCATAGGAAGCTTTTCATTGGATTTATTTAGTCTCAAATGGACTAAACTTTAATGCAGAGGCATGGTAACTGTCTCTGAAGATGGGAAAACTTTGCAGCAAAGGAGGGAAATGAACTCTTCTCTGTAATTTCTGGGGAGTGGAAAAGTAAGAGACTTAAAACACAGCTAAAGAGGTTCTCAGGTAAATCTATCAACTGCAGCATCAAGAGGGTCTGAAACCACAAGGTTTTAAGAAGAAGTTAGATGAGCATCTAAGAGGAATCACTGAACTGTAGCTGATCCTATTTTGGGGCAAGGGAAAGATCTAAGCAATAGGCTGCAATTTCCTCCTACCTTGATTTCACTGAAAATAAACATTTTAAGAAGAAAGTCTTTCTATACCAGGCAGAAATCATCAACAGGCTGATAAAATCAATTCTTGAGAGTTGCTGGCAGGCACCTCTGGTTTTCCCACCCCAGTATTTACCTTATTTAAAGCAAGATTTGATGGGAGGCTAATGGTGTTTTGGTTAAGATTAGGGAAAGGATAAAGTTTTTGTGCAAACAGCAAATTCTCTGACAGAATAGGCAGTAAATTCTCTAGCAGGATGTTAAGTCCTCTTAATAAAGCAATTCTGAGCCAGAATTGAATGAATAATCTGAGTATATTCTCAGATGATTTTCCAGTATGAGAAAAAGAATTAGTTTTAAACTTGAGATGAAGTTTGAAAACTTGACATTGAGCATTGATTTGATTTGAAACTAACTTTAAATTAGTACAACAAATAACTCTCCAGCAAGCTCAGCTCCCTCTGACTCAGGGAATTGAGGCTAGTTTAGTCCTGACAGCTCCTTCTTAGGAGGCTGAGGTCAACTGAGATGACTTCTCTCCTAAAATATCCACAAGAGTCCCTGTGTGATGCTTACAGATCCACCTCTTTAGCAGCAAAAGACAATCATCCACAGCCATACACTGGTTTAACCCAGACAATGGATACATGTGAATGCAAATGTACATATGCCTTCAGCTGCTACCCCTCTTGCCTCCAGGGAGGTGAGAGAAGGAAAGTAGTGACTGCTGCTTCAGTGTGAGCCTTCTCTATATGCACTAGATACAACCTCCTGCTCCCTCATCCTTCCCTTTGTGCTGTCAGCAGCTAGCCAGGCTTTCCAGGATTGTGGATTGTGTGTGGGAGGTTTATGTTTCCAGCAGCCTGTTGGCCTAGGCAGCCAAGTATACTGCACATAAATAAGACCATCTGAAACAAAACCCCAGAGGGGGTATAACCCTTCCAGTTTTAAGGAATAATGGAGATAAATGTCTCTAAGCAGATAACTGAGAACATACATTGTGTTTGTCACATCTCGATGTGCTGTCATTGCTGATGTCAGCAAGTAGAGCAGCTTGAGTGCTGCCTAAAGTGGCCCTGGGGTTTTCAGTGACTCTTGTGCTCCTGGTACTGGAATGATGCTCAAGGAGAATGAGATAGGAAGAACCATATTGTCTAGAACACAAGTAGTAACAGTGTGAAACTCTCCAGCTTGTTTTGCACTGAATATCAGACCTCAGCATGATTGAAAGGGAAAAGGACATTTCAACCCATGCTAACAAAAGGCAATGGAGGTGCTTGGAATAAATTGGTAAGCAATGGATAGCATCTCTGGATGATCTCCAAAGAGAGAGAATTACATTAGTCCAGCCAAGATGTGAAACAGTCACAGCTAAATAATCTGACATCGTCCTTGGAGGGAATAAAAACAACCTTATAGCATTCCCAAGATGGAGAAATTGAGCTGTGCTTTTTTTCTAAAGGTAGTCAGGACACTTGGATCACACAGAAACATTTCTTCACTGCCACAGAGGTACAAAAAAATGACACAGGGTCAGGGAAATAAAGAGACAGGCAATGACCAATGGAAACAACAGCAAAAACCCTTCTCCTGTGGCTTTTTTCCCATTAATATTAGGAAAATTTAATAAACCATTAATTTCTCTGAGCCTGGGCAAGATAAATCATTGTGTAGAGGACACTAATGACACCAATGCAAGTCCAGATCTGATTATTCATATCCACTTACACAACATCAGGGATTGATTTTGTTCTCCACTTTGTTGTCACACACAAAATTTTCTTTTTAGGAAGACTATTGCATGTTCAACTCAACTTACTGATTTTCTGGTACATCAAAATCTTTGACATTTCTTCTTCACAAAGATTTTTTTTTCCTGGAAAATCATCTTTGCATGGAAGGAAATTTATGTAAAATATTTTTTCTAATTGTTTTATATTTAGATATATAAGAAGATCCTTTTTTTCCCCCCCCTCTTTATTCTTATTTTTGTCAATTTTTCCAGCTTTCTTTGCAAGTGGGAGAACGAACAGAAAAGAGGGGAAAATAGTGGAGAAAATGCTCAAAGGCTTCACAGGTTTTTCATCCAACATTTGAGATTTTCAGATAGCTCAGGACAAGAATTCAAAATTATGTCAATGTATAAGCATCACACACACACAAAAAAAATCATTCAATGTATGCGTTTAAATCAATTCCACTTGTAGGATTATTAACAGAAAATTTTGGTGCCTGGGGGGAAAGTGTACTGGAGTATTTGAGGACTGGCTGGAAATATGAACCAAGCAGACATGTCCTGAACTGAATCCATTCCTACAAGATTTCCAGCCTAGGGCAGCATTCCTTGAAGGCTATACATATATCTGCTTAACTATCCATATGATGCTCCATCCCACTGCAACCAACAGGAGCATTTACTCTTCATCTACTTAAGCATTTACATAAATCTTTGTGTTCAATGGAAGACTCAAGTGCTTGGATAAATCTTAGGTTTATTCAACTCAAACTTCAAAGCTTTTTACCTTCACTTAGCACCAATTATACCCCAAACAAATCAAATGGCCTGTATTGGATGTGAAGTTTAAATTCATAGATGTAAGATTATAGTGGTTTTTCCTATTCATCTGCATCTTTTCTACCTCACTGAGAAAGGAATCCTTATTAGAGCTGGTTAAAAAAAAAAAGCAAGCCAGAAAATGCCTGGAACAAAGTAACTGTAACTGTAAAATGTCCTTAAAGGCCAATTAGAAATTGCAATACTGGGAGTTTTATTACAACTAACTCCTCCTTAATTATCAATCAATGGATTCTGTTGGAGGGAGAAAAAAAATCTCAAATTCACAGCTGGGAAAATGATGCTAATTATTTTCTGTTAATTAAGGCTGTGCTGGGATTCAGACTTGCCATCCTTCAAATAAAGGATTGACATATCAATGCTAACATAATGCTTAGGGTCTTTTCCAAAGGCTTTATTTCTAATGGTAATAAATTGGTGTCACATTATTTTAAGTGTCTTAAGCCATCATACTATTACCTAACCTTGATATATACTGAAAATTATGTATCTCTCTCAGTACTCATACTGACTTCTGATATGCAAGTTGAATATTCATCATTTTGCACTCCAGTTGCTCTATTGTGAGAATGAAGGAACTTTAAATCCTTTGGAGTTGAAAGGAGTAAGGCTAAAAAAAAAAATTGAATGTCAGTAGGATTCCCTAAATATCACAGAAATTAGGGAGAATAAAACATTTGAGTCAAATTCTGGACACGTTATGTTCAATGACACAGTTCTCATTGACTTCCAGAGACCAAGATCTGGTTACAGTTGTCAAACCTCCAGGTC
Organism: Bucco capensis; assembly: GCA_013396975.1. Taxonomy (NCBI): domain Eukaryota; kingdom Metazoa; phylum Chordata; class Aves; order Piciformes; family Bucconidae; genus Bucco; species Bucco capensis. Next base: position 29,257 of record VWZO01007169.1, read on the forward strand.
TCTTTCCTAAAGAACAGGTCATGGAACTGCCACTTTTCTGTGGAAAATAGGCAAATAAACTTATTTGATAATTAGACATCTTTTTTTCTTGCTTACCTGATGTTTGTTCTTCATTATCTACCACATTTCTTATAGCCAAGACTGATGAAAATAAGGAATAAGAAAATGGAAACAGATAAGAAGAGAGAAGAAAATGTTCATATTCTGCCAGACTCAGTGTGGTATATGTTTGAAATAAAGCTTCAGGTAAACTAATGCATAATCTTGAGAACACTTGGCCTAAGATTTAGACATGTTGTCAAGATCTGTTAACAGTTTGAGACAAACTGAGTAGGAGGGTGGTGTTTTGTTTGGGGTTTTGCTCAGGATGAGAAATTATTGTGTCTGCTTCTGAAAGGCAGATGTCAGATAAACAGCTCTGAGAAATACACACCCTGTGCACCAGCAGATTCTTGGAAACCATAATCATAATAATAAGCATTTTAAAACAGCTGAGAGAGGTTGGACAGGAGCAGGCATGAGAAGTAGCAGTGATATCTCCCTCATCCTTCTCTCTAGAAAGATGTTCTGGAAGGACCTCCTGCAGGACAGTTTCTCCTTTCTCTGGTAATGGAGATTACTACCACCACTACTACTTGGCTTGACTGAAAAGACTCAGCTTGTTTGACAAAGCACAGAATGTTAGGGGTTGGAAGGGACCTAGGAAGATCATCTAGTGCAACCCCCCTGCCAGAGCAGGATCACCTAGACCAGCTCACACAGCAATGTGTCCAGGCAGCTCTGTAATGGCTCCAGACAAGGAGACTCCACAGGCTCCTGGGCAGCCTGGGCCAGTGCTCTGGCACCTGCACTGCAAACAAGTTTCTCCTCATGTTAATACTAAACCTCCTGTGGTCCAACTTGCTCCCATTCCCTCTTGTCCTACCATTGGATGCCATGGAGCAGAGCCTGGCTCTCTCCTCCTGACACTCACCCTTCCCATATTTCTAAGCATTGCTGAGGTCTCCTCTCAGTCTCCTCTTGTCCAGGCTGAAGAGACCCAGCTCTCTCAGCCTGTCCTCCTAGGGCACATGCTCCACTCCTTTCAGGATCTTGGTGGTCCTGTGCTGGACTCTCTCCAGCAGCTCCCTATCCATAAAAATGCCATAAAAATTACTGTAAAACCCTAGTTGACCAACTAGAGCACAGCATAGAAAAACCAAGAGAACTGGGTCAGTGGTTCACTCATTGTACCTTAAGAATCTACAGATTCAATGTGTGGTCATCACTTTCCTTTTTAATAAGCAGAGAGGAGCAGACACCTCCAGAAGTTCTGTTTGTGCAATGTGTTGTTTCTCCAGTTTTGTCTTACTGGAAAATAACATCTAAAGGCAAAGGTATTTTCTCCTGATGGTATATATTTCTTCTTAGTGACNGGTCATCACCTTCCTTTTTAATAAGCAGAGAGGAGCAGACACCTCCACAAGTTCAAGTCTGTTTGTGCAATGTGTTGTTTCTCCAGTTTTGTCTTACTGGAAAATAACATCTAAAGGCAAAGGTATTTTCTCCTGATGGTATGTATTTCTTCTTAGTGACCAGAAAGTGTTTATATCTGACTCTGACTTGGATGTTCACCTTTAAGGTGGGGATTATAAGACAGAAGGGGAGAGACTTTNAGATTACTACCACCACTACTACTTGGCTTGACTGAAAAGACTCAGCTTGTTTGACAAAGCACAGAATGTTAGGGGTTGGAAGGGACCTAGGAAGATCATCTAGTGCAACCCCCCTGCCAGAGCAGGATCACCTAGACCAGCTCACACAG
>VWZO01007169.1:35259-51092 GCA_013396975.1 Bucco capensis
ATGTTGTGGTGTATTGGGTCATAGGCTGCACTTGATGATCCTGGGGGTCTTTTCCAGTCTTGGTGATTCTGTGATTCTTGAGCTCTTCATAAATGAAGTCCACCCTTCAGCTGAGTAACTGAACAAGCAATTTCACTTGGGATTCCTAGGTCTCCAGCTCCAGCCATTACCTTGTGCAGTTTTATTTGAGTCAGTGTGATTTCTTTGATATAGAAGGTGATATTTTATAACTACCTTACCAGAAGATAACCTATGACCCTGTCCAGTCTGCAATACTTTAATATCTTTTCCTGGCCTTAACTGTTGTTTCAGTGTCTGCAGGAACTCTTTGTCCCCAAGATGAAATGAAAGAAGAAAACTTAGTAGAAACAATAATCAAAAGAATGGCTCTTCCCAAATCCCTTTTTTTCCCTGCATGCTGTCATGTGAGAAATAGCTACAAGGATGGGACAGCTTACCTATTTCTTTTTATTCATTACAGAAGAATATTAAGCAGTTAGACTACTAAAATTGGATAATATTTTGGTAGTAATGACAAGCCATGATGAAGCTCAGCCTTGGTATTCTGTATTATCCAGTTCCAAGAGATGAAAAAGGAAAGAAATGACACACACCTAGCAGTATATCATCTTTCACTATCATTTCCATTCAGATTTTGCTTGGGAATCAATATAATGGCTGAAGTTGCTGAAATGATTTTCTTTGGAGTGTCAAACTAGTTTTCTCATTTATTGAAGGCAATCGCTTTAAGACATGAAACTAGATGTGTTTTGTCCTACAATTTGAATGTCATGTGTTCCAAAGCTACACTTACACTTGAATTCATTTTCTTTTCCAAATATAGTTGTCTTGATCTGAGTGATGTAATAATATATTATATAATAATATATATTTGAAGGGAAAAACTCAAGGAATCAATCAGTAGAGCAGAACAGGACTGAAATCATGACTCTCCCATGACTTATTTGGGACTTTCTAACATTCAGTTGAATATAAAGAATTCATAGTATTTCTAGACTGTGACAGGTAATTCCACATCTGTCACCCCATACTTTCTGTGGTTACTTCAATATTTGTATCTACTTTTTTTTCCACTTGAATTAGTACACTTGGAAACTTTACTGTATGTTTTTAAACATTACCAAAAAGTGATTAATTAAAACTAATCATCAGGAATGACTTTTTACATGCCTTTTTGAATGTTATCCAATAAATGAAGGTTCTGTGAAATAGTACTGATATTTTATTGTTACCATTTCCTTCTGTTGACTTTAGCAATATTCCCAAATTCTTTTTTTTTGCCATACCCAAGAGCTTCCATCTGATGCTATAGCTGGATTTAAGAAATAAATAAATAATAAAAAAATAAAAAAAAACAATTTTCTTTTGTACTAAATGCATTTTTGAAACCTGAAAAGAAAGCTCTATTAGCATAAGGTGGAGGGGGTTTTGTTATTAAAAATGCATCTCCTTTCTACACGGGTGATGAGAAATTGTGTGAATATTATTGATGCTCAGGTGTGAGAAAATATCCACCAATACATCACAAAAGAGTCATAATAAGAGGAGAGCTAATGAGCTTTTCTTATGTCTACACAAGGCCTATGAAATACCTTCATTCCCTTTATTGATCTGATCCTTCACAGGTTTGTAATATTACCATAATTTATAGACAAAATAAGAAGAGTTACAGAAATAACCATATCAACATTAACCAAACCAGAAAGCACTATAAAAAAAATCTAAATCTCTTCACCTCTTCTGCTATGATTTTCTTCCTATACTTTTTGTTAATCCTCTCCTCCTTCAAGACGTGAGCTAAACCAGTTTAGTCTCTTTAGATGTTTCTTATTGCAGCTACAATAAGACTAGATGATCTTTAAAGTCCTTTCCAACCCTGACCATTTTGTGATTCTGTGACTGATTTCTAAATAACTGTTAGATAAGTACATCTCTGTGTGTCTCTTCAATGGGACTAAAAATAGATGTCAGTGATACATACAGGAAATTATACTGGGGGGAAAAAAAAAATATGAATTTAAAGCTGTAAAAAAAGATACTTTAAATTCTGTAATGGGCTGTGTTACGTGTGATTAATTTTCTTGTGTGATTCGTAGATCTATGGTCACAGGATCTAATCCAAAGCCTTTGTATTCAACAGGGCTCTTTCCAATAACTGTAAATTTTCAGACAGTGAAGGTAGTGTGAGACCTACTTTGAAGACTGCTTTTTTGTGAACTCACTTTATTCTTTCCTTTTGACAAATGCAGCATCAGAATTAAAGGAGTGGATTCAGAACTCCCTCTGCAGCCAAACTTCAGGGAGCTGAAATCTGGGGCTGGAGTCCTGACCTCGTTAACAAACAATAGGAATTTTGCTAGTGGCTTGAATGAAATCAAGATTTCACTCTAGAAGGTTGAGATCTAGGCCTTATCTCTTGGATCAAACAAGAACACTAGCCCTAAACATTTATCTTTGATGAGGAAGTGCAGTTTCAAGTCAGTTTGGGCTTTGAAATCGACGATCCGGACTTATTTCAAAGATGAGTTCATATGATTCTGTAGGCTTTGTAATCTGTGAATTTCATGCTTTAAAATAAAATAAAATAGCTAGGAGCAGAATTAGTATGTACAGAATAATAACAGTCCAGTTCAATTGCTGTTTAGTTTGGAATGGTTGCTTTGAGAGCTTGCTGGAAAAGGCGGGGGGGGGGAAACGCGATGTGAAGAAATATTTACTGTGCAAACTTTGCATGCCAATGAAGAAATGATAGAGAGACTATTGTTAGGCTTGACTCTGTAATTATAATTGAAGCACAAAGATGATCAAACACAAGATCATTTCCAGTTAATCATTTTGACATTGCTTGATTTCTCCTGTGAAGCATAGAACAGAAGAATCAAACAACATTATTATCACCAGAGCCTAAACCTTACGTGGTGCAAATCAACTTAGCTTCTTCACTTTATGCCATCAAGCCACTTTGCCTCAGCTGGTGGTTTGGCCTCAAATATCTTTGTTCCAGTTTGAATCAGCTTTACTGGAGGGAAAAATACAAGTTTGATGTCAACATTATCTAGCAAAGTATTTGCTATGCCAAAGAATCTGTTTATAACTGTCTGGATTATTTCTTATAAATTACACTAGGAATTTAGAAACTTTTTTTTTTTTTCATATCAGTCACTATTTCATCATTTAGAATAAATTTATATTTCTTGAAATTAAAGATAAAGTAAATTCCTGATATTTTGGTTCATTTTATTGCTATTAGATTAAAATAACACTTATAGGCTTCTGGTGAGACCAGTACTCCATGGTGCCAAACATATAAATCAACCTACTTTCATCTCATGATTATCATTTAGAAGGATATTACCTAGCCTGTCTTTTTCTCACCAGCTAGGCTGTCAGAAGACTTCTCTTTTAAGATGGGAGAAGTCAGTCTGTAGATGTAGTTTTGAAGAAGTGAGCCTCAGAAGAGCTTAGGTGAGATATCTTATCCTTAGGAGTTTAACTGTAGGTTATTACCTCACTAGCTCAGAAAATGACAGCTAAAACATACCAAAAAGGATGAACAGGGCTAAATATTGTCACACTGCTGCCCAGAGACAGTAAGATCCATTTGCAAATAGTCCTTTTGACTTAAAAAAATATTTATGGTCTTTTTCAGATTACTCCAAAAAAATCTCCTCCTTACCAGTGATTAGACCAGAACATGAACAGCAAACCAGTTCTGCTTCTCTTCCACTGTTTGAATTTCACACTTGATATTAAACTTCTAAACTGGTGTGTGGTGAGGTTAGCAAATGAGATAGCAAATTATGAATAGTATTGTACATCTGTGAAAATACTTGCCTGCCTGAGAATTCCTGACACACTTCCCCAAAAATGTCTCTTCATGAAACCACTTATTGAACATTTTTTTGTTTGTTTTTTTCAACTCATTAACTGTTTGGAATTTGGGTGAATGGTAGTTCAAGCTGCTTTTGCAATTTTCCTACTGCTCCTGGTAGAATCAATAAGCCATACACAAAGGTGTCATTATTCGTTGTCAATTTGTGTTTGCACATTTCAGTTCCTCCTGCTCACTAACTGAACATTCACTCACTGCTGCTGTACATGTTCTCTTCCTTCATCACAGTCTAAAGACATTATTCTGACCTCATGGTGCTTGAAAGATGAGGCAAATTAATATGTTTCCAGGATTCATGGGGAACTGATTAGTTGTAAGGTAACACACTGCCATTGTGATTAAGAATCCCTAGGGGATGCTGGACATCATTGGCCATGAGGAAAAAATCAAAGCTACTTTTAGTATCTACAGATGGGGCCACCTTCTGCTTTCAGCAATTGGCCTAAATCAGGATTATCTCCATTGATTTCCATGGTGCTCATCAAGATTTATACCAGATGAAAAGATAGAACATTTGCCTTTTCAGCAATGGAGAGGAGATGATGACCCTATGAAATTTCACTGGATCAGGTCTATTCCAAGAGATAATTCAACCAACAGCTCCCAGGTATCGATACCATTACTATGGCACTTTATGTTAGTGCTTGGTGCTGAATACTCCTGAATCTCTCTCTGGATAGCAAAAAGCTGTGATTCCTGACTCTACAACAGCTGGAGAAGCTTTGCCATCTGAATGACAGACTCCTGCTCATTCACTATGTTACAGGTATTACAAATGTTATCAGTGGTATTATCAGATGGGAAAGCTTGTGCTTGCTGCACTATCTTGGATTCACAGAATCATTAATGTTGGAGGAGATCTCTAAGATCATCAACTCCAACCATCTACCTATCATAACCATGCCACTAAACCATGTCCCTAAGTGCCACATCTGTACATTTCTGTACACCTCCAGGGATGGTGATTCTACAACCTCTCTGGGCTTTTCTAACAAGCATGGTGAAGACATTCCTCATTTGTGAGGGAAGAGAGTTGAACCATATGCTTGTCATCTGCAATGAGAAAGGGAGACCCTGTCACTCTTTACAACTCCCCAAAAAGAGACTGGAGTAAAGTGGAGGTTGCTCTCTTCTCCCAAGTAACAAGCAGTAGCATAAAAGGAAATGGCCTCAAATTGTGCCAGGAGTGATTCAGGTTGGGTATTAAGAAAGATTTCTTCACTGAAAGGGTTGTCAAACTCTGGAACAGGTTACCCAGGGAAGTGATAGAGTCACCATCCCTGGAGGGATTGAAAAGATGTGTAGATGTGATGCTGAAGGACATGGTTTTGTGATGGACTTGGCAGTGTTAGGTTAATGGTTGGGCTCAATGATCTTAAAAGTCTTTTCCAACCTAAATGATTCTGTGATTCTGTAACTCTACAGAGCCCGGGAAGGCTCCTTGCCTTATTTTATGTTGTCATTTAAACATAATCTGAGTTCATTCTGAAGATCATAGAATCACAGAATGGTTAGGGTTGGAAGGGACCTCTGGAGCTCATCTAGTCCANGGTGTGTTAACTGATGGCAGGGAGCCAGGGATCTGAAGGAAAATTGTAGTAGCTTCCTTTGACTACTCAACACAGGTGTTGCAGAGGTAGATTGCAAGAGACAGCCCTTACCTGCAATGCTTTCATGCTAAGCAGAGTGGATGATGATCAACTGGTCACATCTCTATCAAACACAAGGTCAATGAAGGGGGAAAAGATTGGACTGTTGGCCTGCTTTGCCCAAGGACTTATCACTCTGGATAGCAGAGAAATTTTACTGCCATGTGAAACAAAATAAGAATTATTGTCATTATTACTGCTAAGAAGTCTTGGAATAGTGGTGGAGTCACCATCCCTGGAAGTGTTTAAGAGAAACACTTAGATGCAGTGCTTAGGGCCATGGTTTAGTGGCATAGTAGTGCTAGGTATGGTTGGATTTGATGATCTTAGAGGTCTCTTCCAATCCTAATGATTCTGTGATTCTAAGCTTTCCATTATTTCCAGAATTTAAATATGTTGCACATTCAGAACAGAAAAGCAGTGCTAACAGTAGTTGCTGAATCAAGGAAGGGTTAAACCTCCCAACTTCTAACTGCAGGGAGATCAATAGCATTAAGTTACTTGGATCCTTACTGAAGTGTGCTCCTCTCCTTTGCAGCCTGCCATCCTCCCTTCATCTTTTTTTTTTCCTTGTGACATTTAGGTCCTCACCTCAGAAAGGCAATGCTGTTTCTTTAAGAAAATACTTATAGCAATAAAAAAAAAAAAAAAAAAACTTTAACAGCAAAAACTAATAATTGCTAAGGAGCCAATTAAATTCTGAAAGCGAGATGAAACCCTTCTTATTTCCCCTGGTGATTTTATGCTTTAAACTCGCTTCCGTGTTGGAGGGGGTGAAAAGGGAAAAAAAAAAAAAAAAAGAAAGAAAGGGGAGAGAGAGAGAGAGGAAAAAAAAAAAAGAGAGAGAGAAAATATAATTTCAGAAGCTGACAGAACTCATTGTTGGGGAAATTTTAAATTCAAAAAAGTTAATAAAGCCCAACTCTAAGATGAAGGGAATTTGCATTTCACAGATTAACAACATGTACAGCAAGAAAGGCGATCCGCCTCGCCCCAGGTGATAATTTAAGAAACCTTTGCATATTTTATTTAAAACTGGGCCCAGTTTGGCTGGGTAATAAAACAGACAGATAATGATTAGAAGGTCGGGCCTTCAGGGCACACAGCTTGGGCCCTAGCAAATACCAAACAATGATCCCACAAGCCTGGCTTGCTGAAGATTAGTCTAATTGCCTGCTGATGTTTTATTTTTTATTTTTTTTCTTTTCCTGAAGTTGTTTTTTTTTTGCTCTCCTTCTCCTTGAAACACTAAACAGGGTGGTAGTTTTGTATTAGTATTTTTATTTTCCTGTTTCATTTTAAGGAATATATACACAAACAGATAAGCACACATATGGTCACACACATGCAGAGACAAATGAAATCTAGTTGAAAGTAGCACCTGCCTTTCTCTTCTTCAGCTGGGCTACAATGAGCTAAGAAGTTTCATTTCCACACTTTTCATCAATTTTTTTTTAACTAGGAAACAAACAGGCAAATGTTTCTCATGCTAAATTCCCAGCCACATTTTTTTTCGTGTTGGTTTGGGGATTTTTATATTCAGTCAAATACTTGTCAATTCCATAAAGATTCATTAATACACTCTACATGAATCTAAGTATCCTGTGAAATGCATTTTTCCCTTGTTAGATACAAAAACATGCACCACAGCTGATTGTTTTGAAAACCTTTTTTTGTGTGCACAAATACCCAGATGTAGACATATATACATTAGGAGTTTCTGAAAATAATTATTCACTGAATGGATCAGCTTAAAAAAAGAATTGGATATACTGTAGATGTTGTGATTTTCAGCTGCTTAAAATGAGGTACAGTATAGCTACATGTAGACAGTGCTTTTAAAAATTATTTAGTAAATATTTTAGGAATATATTCCTAAATGTGTACATAAATACATTCAATTGAAAGTATTTATTGTCCTTGCCATTTCTGAAGGCTTTGATGAAGAGCTATCAAATGGTTTAAATTCCCTCTCCCCAAATGTTTTCCAACCCAACCAAAATGCAAGTGAAAAAGTCAAACAGTGGAGAGCAAATAAGGTGAGGGAATCATATGGTCATAAATCTGTCTCCCTTTTATCTTCATGCCATTTTTGCTCTGATTTTTTTTTTTATGTTGTTTTGGGGATTTTTATGTGTGCTGTGAGATAACTGGGTAAGCCCCAGATTAAACCTGAGTCAATAAATAAACCAAAAGTTCCAATGGAGAAATATAGCATAGGCAATACTCCAATTTATCTGGGGGACCTCCAGCATTTTTCCTTCCAACACATCCCATGCAAATCACCAAGAGCAACTTCATTTCTGCTCTTGTTGTGCACTTGTATGTGATGCTCGTGCACACCCAAACCCACAAAACTATAACTGATCAATTGAAACATTCCCTCTGATAATAAGTTATCTTATGGCATAGAAATCTAAGGAAAACACAGTCCATGAACAAAAGCAAAGTTTTTCTCAAGTGCTTGAGTTGTTCTTGAAACTGTGATAGCAGAATTATATATATATATAATATATATATAATATCCGGATANATTTATATATTATATATTTATATATTATATATTTATATATTATATATATTATATATTTGTATATTATTTATATATTTATATATTTTATATATTATATAATTAATTATATAATATTATTATTATATTAATATATTATTATTAATATATTATAAATATTATATATAATATTATATATAATTTATCCATATATATATATGGATAAATATCTCTGTAGCAGAGACCTGCAGCAGTTTTGCCCTCTCAGAAGCATGTGCCTGTTCTGGCAGAAGTTAGCTCTGAATGTTCAGGACAGATTCTAGCCTGTTGACTGCTCTCATCCATCATTAGTAGAAACTATGGCCCAAGGGTAAAAATAGCTTTTGAGTCTGTAGCATAGTGCCCAGAGCTTAATGATATTGCCCTCCAAGGCAGATGGTATTTGTTTTAGTGTCTCTCTGGTGGTTTTCAATTAATGACTTATTACCTTCCTCCCTTTTCCTCCAAAAAAAAGAGATTGTTTCAATTACGTGGAGTTTGTTAAATGACAGCCCATCAATATTAGATGGATAAGGAGATAAATGAGGGTGCTTCTTGAGGAGGTATTTCATATTTGGGAAGGTAACCTACCATTCCTTTGCAGAGAAGTGACTGCTGGGAAGAATGGGTGGGAAGATGTGATATAATGAGGCTGGACATCTGATAAGGACAGCATCCCTGGATACATGGAGAGATGCCATCCACCATCAGTTTGGAGGGCAACCTAGTGCAGTGACTTCTTGTCCTGTGACACATTTTGAAGGAAGAAGGTTTCTTTAAAATCTGGAAGATAAATATCACCTGCTTGGGCACATGCACACACTTTAGCAGATACATTTAGTGCAGTGCAAAAGGATCATATTTTACATTGTGCTTATAAATAGTATAAACAGATAGCCCCAGACTGTTTTCCTTGCCACCCTCCTCCTCCTCTCCCATCCACATAGCTGAGTGCTGACAGACATTAAGCACTGCCATCTGGTCTGAAGAGTAAAAGTCAGCAGACATGGATTCTCATCCCTCTAATGTTGCAGGGAGTATCAATATCTTCATTCTTAAGCATTCCTGGAAGTGGTTGTGTTTTCTCAGGATGATCTACAAAATGTCCAGCACTAATTTCATTATTAGTGCTGGGTCCAGTACTATTCAATATATTCATCAATGATTTGGATGAAGGGGTAGAGTGTTCCCTCAGCAAGTTTGTGGATGATCCCAAGCTTGGAGGAGTGGCTGGCACACCAGGAGCTGTGCTGCCATCCAGAGTGACCTGGACAGGCTAGAGACATGGGCAGGGAGAAACTTAATGAAATTTAACAAGGGGAAGTGTAAAGTACTGCATCTGGGAAAGAACAACCNGGCAGGGGGGTTGCACTAGATGATCTTTCTAGGGCCCTTCCAACCTCTAACATCCTGTGATTCTGTAATTTCTGAGAGATCTTCTCATTGGGAATGGAATTCCTACAGGAATGATTCATGGTGTTTTTGCTTGCCAGGATCCAGAGGCAATCTCTATGCTTTATTATATCATCAACCCAAGCCTACCTCCAACCAAGACATTAACAGAGGCTCTTAGGAAAGAGGACAATTCTTTTAATCAATAAACTGATGATCCTCAGCAAGTTGTGAATGTAAACTGAATAGGAACATTGGATAGGAGTCATCTCTTCTAATTTTAAACACAATTCAGATCCCTTGTCTAAACTAGCCATCTTAGCCTCTTGCATAGTTGATTTAGTGATGTTGGCACTCTAAAGAGATTTTTCTCATGCAATGTTGGGATGACTCAGACCATGCAGTGACTTATCTCTCTCTACTAACCAGAGACAGATAAGCATAAATGAGGCATTCTTAGACAGATAAAACAAATGTGGGGATTGTATCTTTCCATTCATCTTCGTGGGCTAATTTTATTTTTTTTTTTTCTATTTTCATGATATTAGCATAAATCCTGAACAATTCTCTCCCAACCACATTTTGTAAAGACAGAATGATTATTGTCTGGATGAAGAAATAAAATGGTGGCACTTTGTGGAAGAGAAAAAATTTGTCAGGCAGTAAAATCATTTTTGCCACCTGAGGGGTGAATGTTTGGAAGCTGAAGGGAGATTTTTTTTTAATTTCAGGATTTTTCATTTTATTTCTAAATTTAGGGAATATTTTTTTGAATTCTTTCCTTTCCTATTTCGTGTTCCTTCTCTCAGATGTCAACTTGGCCTGTCAGTTTTGTGTCACTGCTTGTTTATGCCATAAATGTCATTTGGAATGACAACACTAGGAAAAGGTCAGGGCTATTACTGAACAAGCTTACCCCCTGGAGCCTAATACAGTCAAGACACTGTGATTCAACTGCTGGGAGTGGTTGGAGAGATGGCAGCAGGGAAAAATATTTCAGTATTTTTCAGTGCTGGTCCATGGAAATCATACCTTGAGGCTCCAAAAGGGACAAAGCCACAAGCAGCCTTCTGCCTTTGATTCAGGTAATGTATTCAGGAGAATTAACAGCAAGCTCCAGGATTTGAGGAGGCAAGCAGAGCTGTCTGTTTCTTTTTATTAGTGCTAGGATGCTAAATACTGCTCAGAGAATGAAGTTTGATCAATAAATCATACCCTAGTTGTTGTTGTTGTTCTGCATCAGCTTCCTTGCCTGGACTGTTAGAAAAGGACCATGTGTTTGCCTTTTTTTCTTTCCCCCCAGAGTAAAAATTCTTCAGTATGTAGAAATATGAAGGGAAGAGGAGAGCAGCTCTAGCTAAATACTTTTTTGCTGTCATCTGTGGCTTAGGTAAATAACCTTGCATGTAGGTGACTCTTGCTAAGGTAGTTAATGTTCTAAATAACAACAAAAAAAAACCTCCCCAAACCAACCCAAAACTATAATAATCACACCAGTTGATCAAGGACCACTTGAGGAGGAATAGAAAGAAGAGGCAAACCTTCCTTAGACCTCTTCAGATCAAAAAGATTTGACTCACCTATGGCAAGGCCAGGTAAGCAATCTTTTTTTTATCATCAGATATATATTTTAATCAGTGATTTTCAGGACTGTAAGACATCATTTTAATAGAGTCCCTAAGAATATCATTAAGCTTGCTGGGATGAAATTATTCTCTTATTCATGTTGGAGCACAAGTGTGTCTAGAAGCCTTATCCGAACCTACAAGAAAAGGTAAAACTACTTCTCTTGACAAACAATCCTTGGAAGAGTCATGGAAATAAAAGACATGGAATATCTGTCCCAAAACACATTTAGTAGCTTGCTTTGAGGAGGTAAAAAGGGAGAAACTAAAAAACCAAGCAATCTTCTCATCAAGGAATGATGAAAATGTGAAGTTGTAAATACCTGAGAAGTAACTCCTGGCTGTTTGGTCACTGGAATTCTCTTTTTTCCCAATAATAAAGGAAAGTTACCAAGAAAAAATGAAAAGACAGGTTTGTATGCTCAGAAGCTTGTTTTTAAACTAAACCTTTGGAACTCTTAGATGATCTTATCTTTCTCTTGAAGCATTGGTTGGGGAAAGAAATCATATTTTATATAAAAAATACACTTTTGTTCATTAACAAAAGCCAGGTGTAAAAAAAAATTATCCCTTTTAGACTTTCAGAACTTTTTAATTCTGCCTCTCTCCTTTTCACTCTTTTTTTTAAACAAGAAAAATCCCCTGGTGTTTGATTTTAAACTGAGTTTTCATTCCTTTATCAGATGAAGACTTGGAAAGATGTAAATTGGGCTATTGCAGATATACTTGTATTTATTTATTTCATTTCCCTTTCACAAGCCCTTATCTAGCAATCTTGGCACTTAATGTTCCATGAAAAGTGTGCCAGAAATTCAGACAGATCTAGAGCTGCAAAACAAAATCCAAACTCAATAGCAACACAAGATCCATGAATACTGATAGTGGAAGGAGGTGGTGGTGATGGGGGAATAGAACAAAAACCACCACAGGAGACTTTGAAATAATTATTACTTATTATTACACAGTGAAAAACAGAAGCATTGGCAAAGGAGGTCTGATTGATCCCATCTGTGACACCAAGTTTCCAGTCCATTTGGAATGGGACTTTCCATTTCATCCCTCAGCAAGGATTCCTTCTTTTTCAATAAAGACATGCACATTCTTTAGAAGAGTGAGTCTTTCTGGGCATTTCTCTGCAACCATTTACCCAACTTTGATAGCCCTGAAGCTTTTAATGAGAAAGAAATCCCAAGTCACAGCTGGGGATTAAAGTCAGACCTCGCAGCTAGCTTGCATGTGCTGGAGCAGTTCAGCTACCAGGCATGCCACACCATGCCATAAGTGCTCCCCCTGGGTTTGCTCCCCAGCAGTCTGAATGGATTAAGAATGGAGTCAAATGCTACTGTTGGTCTTATCAGAACAGATCTGAGTCCAAAATGAAAGGAAAGGAATCAAGATCATGGCATTTTCCGTTGACACTCAAGTAGTCAACAATTGCTACAACAGAAAAGGGCTGTGCGCTTACTGCGAGGTGTTCACAGAATCATTGAGGTTGGAAGAGACCTCTAAGATCATCAAGTCCAACCATCTGCCCATTACTACTATGCCACTAAACCATGCCCCTAAGTACCACATCTATATGTTTCTTAAACCCCTCCAGGGATGGTGACTCCACTATCTCCCTGTGCAGCCTGGGCCAATGCTTAACCCTTTCAGCGAGCAAATTTTTCCTGACATCAAATCTAAACTTCCCTTGCTGCAACTTGAGGCCATTTCCTCTTGTAAATCTAGAAGAGACCTACCCCCATCTCACTCCAGCTTGCTTTGAGGTAGTTGTAGAGAGCATTAAGGTCTCTTCTGAGCCTCCTCTTCTCCAGACTAAACAACCCCAGGTCCCTCAGCTGCTCCTCATACAACTTATTCCCTAGAGCCTTAGAGATGATGACTACCTAAACTCTTCAAATGCAAGGCCAGTCTGGATTTGTGTGGTGGAAGCAGCTCAGCAGAAGGTCTGAGAGACAGCCCTTTCTAGCACAAATCTTCAGTGGACCACTATAGAGGAGAACAGAAGGGAATTCTTGCATGTTAAGAGCATCTGTCCCTTCAGTGTGGCAAGATGCAAACCCCCAGTAAACTTGTCTGTGATGATAAAAAGCATGGAACAATAGTTAGACATTACTGCAGGAGTGCTATGGGAGTCCACAACTGAGCTGTCCCACCTCAGCCAGCTTTGCAGGACTTGAATACATTCACTTGCTTTCCCCTTCCTGCTGGTGTGCCCATAATTTCTATCTCTGTGAAGGCAGGCATCAATAACAATGAAATTCATAGGGGTATATTTTGGAATGTTAAGTGATGAAGTTTGCATCCAGGCAAGCAGCTTTTCATTAGAGTAAGTGGGAACTGGAAAAATAAGGATGTTCCTTAACTGTGGGTTTTGTCCTAAGGTTCTGCAGAGCTCATACTTTTGCAAGAGGTTTGTACTTTGTGTGATCACACAAAACAGAAATAATAGGCAGGAAAGAGGAGATCTGAGCAGCTCACCCACCCCTCCCAGTGCCTCAGTTTCTCCACTGAGCAGAAATTTGCTTGTTATACTCCAAAAGAGCCTCCCACCTTTCTCCAGGATATGCTTTTATCAGCCTCTGTTATGCAGGAGCCACCTTTGAACCCAGGCTTAGGGCCAATTATCTACAGAGACTCAGGCATTACCATTGCTGTGTGTAAACTATTACCTTTCTTTCTTGCACAACCATGGAGCAGACCAGCAAAGTAGCTTAGGTATGGTGGTTGGCCAACAGTAAACAAGAAGTCTGTAATCTCTGAAAACTAATACAGCACACAGAGGCTGCAGAGCAAGATGAAGGAGAAGCTGTGTGGTGTGGGGAGTGTTTGGAGGGATTTTTTGTTGTTGTTGTTGTTGTTTCAAAAGGAGGGTTGGTTGTTTTTTTTTTCACCCCAGGCCAGAAGCCTTTGTGTCAGGGAGACTGTCTCATTTCTCTGCTCAAAGGCTGTCAATGATGGCTGAGATTTGAAAATGCCTTGTGATGTTGACGAGGTCAAGGGAGACAGAGCTGTCTACCATCAGTGGTTGAGTCAGTGGTGGGATGGGAGGACACGTGAGAGGGAGAATGGAATAAAGAAAACCAAAACCAGTGAATTTATTGTCTCTGGAGAATCACATAAAACACACCAACAAAAATATAGTATAAAATAAAACGCAGGAGAAAGAAGAGGCAGAGGTCAAACAGCCACACCAAAGTTTATGGCATTAGTATTCAGCTGGAATAAGAGAAAACATCTTGGTTCCCAACTGGGGATGTTCTGAAGAGAGGGAAACTGACTGCAGGCAAAAGATATATTAATATTACTACACTTAATCAATACATAAAATCCTCCAATGTGTTTTTTGTACAAGCCTGCTCTGCAAAGTTAACACCTGCAGTGTTTTCTGATTTCATCTAATTGTGCTTGCAACAGTTCAAATCAGGACTGCCCAAACCAGCCAGGCACTGCATCAGGCCATAGGAGTAGAAAGATGAGCTGCCACCTGCTGAGCCTATCTTGCCCAAAAGAAAGTAGGCCAATGCCATCACTAAGGATGGACTCTCTTGGTCTCACCTCATAAAGAAGCAGCAGGAGGTTCCTTGGATCAGCCTGGGACTTTATATTTACTTGGTGACAAAATTACCCAAGACAACTTTTTTTTTTTTTAATTAAAAACTAAATATATTTGAGTTCCACCATTCCCTTTCTGGGTGTTGATGGTGCCCAGTTGTGCTGGTGGTGGCTCTTGAGCCTTGGAAATGTAATAAGTTGCAATAGTAGTTGAGCATAGAAAGTGAAAACCAGTAATACAACACACCAAGTTCAACCCCAAATACCTTTCTACAGCCTATTGTTTGTGGAAACTGAGGCAGGCAAAGGTTTCATACATGCAGTAAACTAATAGTGTTAAAATAATGTGTGCTTTTTTTCCCCTTATAAACAGGCAAAGGTGGACTTGCTGATCCAAGTGTGCTGGGGCAGCAAGCACAGCTTCTGCTTCATAGTTCCTTGCAGTTTGGCCAAAATCTCAACTTTGTGAGCCATGTATGACTGTGGTGCCATAACCCTCTTCCTCATCCATGATTCCTTAGTTGGCTGCAGTGCCAACTACAAGTCAGAGGTAGACTGGAATGATGTGCTAGGGTAAGGGGATGCCACTCTAGAAAGCTAAATGCTTCAAAGGATCCTACAAGATCATAAATGTTTTATGACCCCTTCCTTGTCTGATGACCCAAGGGTTAAGAAGTGACCTGCATGTGTGTGAGAGGTTACTCTTTTGTCATATAGATAGGAAGAAAGACATGGGAAAAGGCATGTTGTATGAGTCCATTCATACCTGTTAACACTACCTAGCCAGCTGCAACTGAGCACCAAGGAGGACAATGGAGCATCCAGGAGCATCATCTTGCTCTATCACATTCCAGTAGCCATGCATGTCAGAAGAGAGGGCAGAGCAGGCAGCAGGGACTTGAGTGCACCATGCCTGCACTCATAGCTCCACATTGCAAATCACACTCCAGAAGAGCCACCTCAAGACATATCCACTCCCAGATCCCATTGATAGACACTCATTGAAGTCTCTCCTTTCCCAAAAGGTTGGTATCACTTTAGTTATAGAATCATAGAAGTTACAGCTGGAAGAGACCTTGAAGATCATGAGTGCAGCCTTTGTCCTAGCCCTAGCAGCCTGCTAAATGATGCCTCCCAAGGCAACATCT
>VWZO01007169.1:51108-78940 GCA_013396975.1 Bucco capensis
GGGGGTTGCTATGGCCAAGGGGCAGCACCTGCCATTTGTCCTTAGGGAACTTCATGGCATTGGCCTTGGCCCAGTGATCCAGCCTCTCCAGATCCCTCTGGAAAGCCTCCCTGCCCTCAAGCAGATCGACAATGTCAAATCAGCTGTTTGGAGGGTTGATCTCTAACCCTAGATCAGTAAAATAATGTGATTTCAAATAATGTTTTCCTCCAAAGACCTTGACTTTTTCTTTTTCTTTCCTTCTTTCTTTCTTTCTTCCTTTCTTTCTTTCTTTCTTTCTTTCTTTCTTTCTTTCTTTCTTTCTTTCTTTCTTTCTTTCTTTCTTTCTTTCTTTCTTTCTCTTTCTTTCTTTCTTTCTTTCTTTCTTTCTTTCTTTCTTTCTTTCTTTCAGCTAATTGTACATTTTCTCATGTTTTGGGGTTTTATTTTATGCTTTCACAGCCACTTAAGTCTGAGATCCTGAACCTAGCTACTCATTCCCATCTTCCCCATAATGACATCTACTCTCTTGCCTAGCACCAGTTATGCCATTAAAATTATCTGTATTTTATATTGTAAACCACATCAGTACAATGACAGGAAGGGAGATAAAGACAGCAGGACATGGCATCACTCATTTGCTTGCATCTATTTCCAAGTGAAGGCACCATGCATTAAATCCCAAGGTGGCTTCCTGATCATTACTTTATCCTAACGGTAGGAAAATGCTAAATAATCTAGGGTGTGACCTAAACTGAGACAAATGTGGGAAAAAGAATATTGCCTCTATGTTGTCACCAAGGAAACAAGGAGCAATGACAGTTTTCACCAGCTGAGCACTCACCTCTATGCCTTTAGTTCACCTGGCACTTTCACAAGGGATGGGTAAAGTAAAAGGTATAAAAAATAACAGTAGAGAGAAAAACCTTAAAAAAAAAAAGAGAAAAAAATAAGAAATCATTTATTCTTTTCCATCTACTCACACAGTTGCAATAGGATAGATGATTATAAATCAGGAGTGACTGTGCCTTGCTAAAGTGAAATCATTAGTTCCAAGAAACTCAGACCTGTAAAGGCAGTGGGATGCTACCCACTTAGGTACCACCTGGGATAAACTCATGAGAATTTTGGAGAGAGAAGCTAAAAACTCCTTTAGAGATTTGGACTAAAAATCCTGTCTGCTGTATAAAAGAAAAAATTAACAGAGAAATAACTTATAACATAGAAGACTAATACAAGCTTCCCAAGTCTATAATCAGCCTGAAGCTATACATTCAAATAACAGTTCACACTCTCTTTTCTTTAATTAGGCTTACACATAGAGATAAATAGGATTGTTTCTTTGCTTCTCAACTTTCCATTTGTTTGAAACTCCTCTAATTGCTACTTCAGTGGTTATGAGAGAAAGATTTGCTTCTTACCTGAAAACCTCATCAAAATCAACTTTAAAACATAACCCTTCTCCTTTCTTAGAAAGAACTTTTTCTTAGGTGTTTTCTGCATCTACAGGTTCTGGGACTTATCTGTGCTTATGAGGAAAGCAATTTTCTCTCCCTAACAAGATTTTACTCTGGAGTAAAATATCTTTTATTTGGGATAGTTTTAGTTTATGTAGCTCCAAGAAGCTTCCATCTAATGCTTTTATTTTATTTGCTTTTTTTTTTTTCCTAGGTGATCTGGAAGTACTTACCTTAGTCATTTAAAAATCAAGCAAATAAACACAGAAATGCTTTTTCCCATCGCATTCTATTAAAAAAAAGAAAAGAGCATCAGAGAAAGCATCAACAACAGCAACTTGGAGTAGATTTACAGTTCTTCAGCCTTTGCTCTAGCCCTGGAGCCTGATGGGATGCTAGTGTCCTTGGAGGAATGGTAGAAGGAATTGCTAGGGGCCAATTGCTGATTTTATCATTCAAACACAAAATTTGTTACACCACTTTATCGGTCACAGGGAAAGCAATTATAGTGTGGTTCAATTTTCCACTCAATGGCTGTACTGGGGATCAAAGTCAGGGGTTTGTTGTTTGTTGGTTTTTTTTATGATGGAGAAAAAAAAATAATGTTTTGTTACTTTATTTGTTATTTATAAATAATAATAAAAAGCTTGCCCTGTCAGTGAAATATTGTTCTTTTTTGTGTGCTTCTTACTTGAGATAGAGATCATGATTTGGGGGTTTACCTGTTAAATAATCAGGGTATTTTGTTGGTGGATTGTTGTTTTTTGTTGCTTTTTTTTCCCCTCCTCCTCATTTTGACTAAAGTGATTGCAATGTAGAAATGAAATTGTCAGGCTTAAAAGCAGGACAGCATTAGATCTCTAATCACAAACACTGGAGGTTAAATAATCTGGATGACACATTCCTTAATAGGAACTCTTTACTTTTGGTCCTCTTTCAAACAAGAAAGATATTCAGTGTGCACTTGTGTGTTTTGATGTCTTTAACCATCTAGAATAGAATTGTCATTGTGATACAAAATACCTCAGTATCATGTTAAAACACCATTTCTTTGCATAAAGCAAACAGACCTAGTTAGTGGTCATAGAAAATAAGATTGGAGTCCACCATAACAGAGAAATCATCCACAGACCTTAAAAATTCAATCAATAAATAAACAAAATTATTCTTTGAAAAGAGAAGCAGCAGCAAAGAATCAGAATGGGCAACAAGGGAGGAAAATTAAAGTGTGTTCCCTCCACTGGAAGTGTAGTAATCACATTTACACAGAGGTTTTTATCTGCAAAGCTCTGCACAAATGTTAACTGATTCATCCTTCAGACACTCCTGTGCCACATCAAAGCAAATCCCATCAATTATTTAGACAAATATTTTAATCACTCAGAAAGCAAAAGAGAAATTCCTAAAGGTTGGGTTTTTTTCTGTTTTTCTTTTTGAACTAATTTAATATAGTTTGCTACATCACATAAAATGGCAGCTCAGATTAATAAGCACTTTCAAGTCTCTCAGGTCACATTTTTCATTGTTTACTATAAAGTTGCCTCTTCCTATCAAAATCAGGAAAGTAGCTTGTGTTCAGTAGGAATCTGCATGCCTTCTTCTGCCAAATGTTCACTTTGAGCAGCACTCACTGAACATTTCCACATTGTTAAAGGTAAGCAAATACTTCAGTATCTCATCATACTAATCTTCAACACAAAAAAAGCAATATTCAGCAAATAAAACAAAATGCCCCTTTTATTTTCAGAATGATAAATATATATATATAAATCAGATATTTGTTCTTCTTTGGGTGGTTTTTTTTGTTTCATTTTGATTTTGGGGTTTTTTTTTAATCTTGTAGTGCTGTCAGTGGTTCATGGGTGATGAGATTCTTAGTGATTATATTCCAGGAGCTAGGTTACTGAGTACCATCTGTGAGATTGCACACAAGAGGATGTGAAACCTTCAGCAACCCAAGAGGAAGATCTCCTATCTCACCACTCAAGGTTGAACAAGAAAAGTTGGTCATGCAACATGTGCTGCATGGATGCAGAGTGGTTTTCCTCTTCAGTCAAAAGCAATTTGATGGCTTGTAAAGACATAGGATTCACCAAACTGGATTTTCCCATTAAGGTGGGAAGATCATGGTCAAGCACCTGCTAGGGTGTATCTGAGCTTTTCTGCTATGGCTTTTGAATCTCAGTCAGTCACATTTCACACAAGACACTCAGTAGAGCTGGGGAAAAAGAATCCAAGATAATAATCCTCCTATTTCCAAAATTGTTGGGAATTGTTGTAAACCTTTTGAAATCATTTCCATATTTTTCTTCAAGCCATCATACATATTTATTTATCACATCCCTGAGGTTTAATCAACATAAATGATAGGACCACAGACATTTTTAGGGACTTTGAGTGCAGAGGAGTTAAAGAAAATATGTGCCTTATGAACAAATAATATTTGTCTCAAATATTTTGACTAGGTCTACCATCCAGATGGAGATGATCTAGAGAGGATGGAGAGGATCCTATGGAGATGATTCTTTTGAGAAAAGGAAAAGAAAAAAGGAAAAGAGAAGAAAGAGGAAGAAGAAGAGAAAGAGATAAAGAGAAAGAGAGAAGAAAGAAGAAAGAGAAAGAGAAAGAGAAAGAGAAAGAGAAAGAGAAAGAGAGGAAAGAGAAATGAAGAAATAAAGCAAAATCTCAGGGGGTTAAGTCTGACCTGCAAGCAATATAGCTCAGTTTGAAAATCCTCCTGCTTCAAAATATTAGCTCTGAATTAATGCTCAACAATTCCAGCTCCGATAACAGCCAAACCCCCTCATTCCCAGGCAACATTTGAGAAACTCAGTCTTCTTTAATATATTTGTCTGTTTGCTGTAAAATAAAAATAAATCATTATTTTGTCCTCCCCAGCTATAAAAACAACCAGACAGCTCCACTCGGGCAAGTTCAAATCCCAGTTGTCTTGTTGTTAATGTTCAAAGATGCTGTGTAGGGGAGGAGAGATGGAGTAGGAAAGGGAAGAGGTCAGTGAAGTGACTAAAACCAGGTTCACCCACCTGACTGCATGCAAAGGGACCAAAGGCTGGCCTGAAGAATTCTAGTTAGTCTGTTTGTACATATCTCATAAATAATAAGTTTTGGAAGATACCCAATAAACATAATGAAGTGAAATGCACCGAAACAGCTAGAAGCAAGAGGCAAATATATCCTTAAATCCACAATAACCATGAAATTCACCACACTCTCTTTACAGTCCCTTGTCTTCTTTCTTCTGAGAAATAGGGAGAGAATAGGGGTTGTTCATCCTAGAGAAGGCTCCTGGAAGACCTTCTTGCAGCTTTTCAGTACTTAAAGGGGCCTAGAGGAAAGATGGGGACAGACTTCTTAGCAGGACCTGTTGCGACAGGACAAGGGGTGATGGTTTGAAACAAAAAGAGATTCAGACTGGATATAAGGAAGAAACTGTTTACACTGAGGGTGGTGAGACACTGCTCAGGTTACCCAGAGAAGAGGTAGATGTCCCATCCCTAGAACTATTCCAGGTCAGGTTGTTTGGGGTTAAGAGCAACCTGATCTAGTTGCAGATATCCCTGCTGACTGGGGTTGGACTAGATGACCTTGAAAGGTCCCTTCCAATATAAAACATTCTCTGATTCCATCAAAATATATATTTCACAAGTTATTTCAGAGACTTTCTTATTTTTAAAAGATTAATTACTATTGAAACAACTTGCTATGGAAGATGATAATGCAGGCTGAGGTTTTAAGGAAAGGGTCAGTCACTTTCAATCTTGATAGAAGTGCTGGGAGAAAAAAAGTACATATATGAAGGTGGTGAGACACAGGAACAGATTGTCCAGAGAGGTGGGGGAAGCCTTATCCCTGGAAGTTTTGAAGGCCAGGCTGGATGGGGCTTTGAGTAACCAGATCTAGTGGGAGGTGTCCCTACCCATGGCAGGGAGGTTGGAACTAGATGAGCTTTAAGGTCCATTCCAACTCTGATAATTCTATGATTCCATATGTGCTAGTTTAAGCAGGAGCTCTGGAATATTTTTTGCTGAGAGGTGAGGCTTCCTCCTCTGAAGTGTGAAGGTTTTTTTCAGTTTTCCTCTTTAGGAATCCAAGGGATTTGTGCAGTGAGCAAATTCATGTGGCATGCAAGATCATATAAAGAGACAAAAGATGATAGAACAGCTGCAGTTGACATATGAGATGATGGAAGACACACATGGACACAGGTCTTGTGGTGGGATGGATGAGATTGCTAGCAGTGAGTTTGCATTCAAAATCTAGTTCTTTGGGAGTGGACAAAATTAACCAATGTGGAATTCTTTCTCTGGATGTCATAAATGGAAAACAACCATTGTTTTCAAATCTCTACCCAAGCAAGAGTGAGAATTGTCTTATGATGGGTGATTTCATGGCCCATTGATTAGACAATAGTTTGGAAAGTCTGGGTTCAAATATCTGTAGCTGAAAGGCAGCAAATATGTTGTCAATTCTTTCTTGTGTTCTCCTCATAAATACACTAGGACAATAAAAAGTTCATTCTTGTACTTTATTCCTAGTAAGTCAAGCTTATTCTGTGTAGTAGTAGGAAGAATTTTTCATTCACTTTTCCACAAAAGCCCAGAATAAAGTTTTTGGGGATTATTTCTTGTTTTATCCAAGTCTTATGATAAAAGTACACAATATAGTATTTTAAAGAAAAGAAACACTAATATTTGATGGCATTCCTTTGACAACTTGTCATGTCTCCATCTAAATTAAAACCACATCTGACACATCAAAACCCTTGTCTTGATGTGTCTTGTTTGGATAGTACCAGTCCATGATATGACCTGAAATCCATTCCTTGAGGTCATTTAGACAGACTCATTGAAGCAATATATACTAGCTTCATATATTGGCTGTTGGTCAATGAAAACTCTGTCTAATGTGACACTGGAGACTTTATCCCTGCCTGAAAGTAGCAAGTGGATTTGTAGTCTGTGGTTCTACTGCTGTGTCACCTTGGGTAAAGGCCTTACAACTGTTAAACACAATTTTATCCAGTTGGGAAAAGTGGGAGATGTCTTCTTCAGTGGATTCATTCCAATAGCTGCACACAGCAAGACTGTGAACCCTTGCAAAATTAGTCAGATGACTTTGAGATATGCATTATGGTCTAATGCATAACTTCAGAATTCTAGGGAAAATACTGAGCCCACCTCCATGCTCTTGAACTCCTTTGGCTTCTTGAGCAAGGAGGCTGCATCTGCATAAGTCTTTGCCTTTTCCTAATATCTAAATAGTAGGGTGAGGGTTAGGAGCCCAAAAGCAAATAATCTCCCATTCACACAGTGTAATGGTAGAGATTATCAAACTTCAGTGCTTGGCAATGTATCCTGGAGCTGTTTAGTTTACCAAAATAAATCACAAGCAGTCCCTCCTATAAGTGTTTGGCAAAGGAGAGTATGAGTTAGCAGTCATGGGAAAGAAAGGGCTGCTCTAGTCCTCAAAATAATGCTTATGACTTTGTGATCCTAAGCTGTCACTCTTTTCCTTTCCCCTGAATGCCTTCTGCCTTGGTTCTACCCTACCCATCTCACCAAGGAGGCTGAAGAGTCACTTCCATACTGGGATAAGAATGAACCATTGTCAAGAATCCTCATGGCATGAAGATGGCTTAGGTTGTCTAATCCACCTCCATTGTATTAACACCCTTGGAAGGCATTAACATTTAACTCTGTTTTCAGTTTATTGACAGGAGTCTTGATTAAAGCTCCTTCAGGTTATCTACACCTGATCTGAAGACACTGAATGTTGGAAACTCCATGCCTTGCCCTGGCAATGTGTTCCAGTTCCACATTACTCTCACAGTTTAAAAACTGTGTCTAATTCCTCAGACGAATTTCTCTGCTTCCAGCTTTCAACTGTTGGATTTTGTTACACTTTTACCTGCCTGATTAAATAGCCTGTTAGTTCAGGGTAGATTCTTCTTGGAAAAGTAGTGCTGCTATGTCTTCATTTTCTTTTTGATAAGCCTGAGCTCTTCCAGTCTCTGATGATAAGATGTTTTCTCCCACCTATCTGGGAGCAATTTTCCAATGTATTTTTCTGCTATTAAGAGAACATCTCTATTGTAGACTATTTTTTCTTCTGCCTTACTATTTCCCCAAGGTGGTAGGCAGTATCTAGAAGGCATATTAGCCTTTCCAGATGTGGAACTCCCTCAGAAATATCACTGCCCTGGTGTTGCATCCTAGTATTCCCTGATATTGAGGTTCCAGCCCACTATAGGCTAGCCTGGTAAACTAAGCAATGGCAGTGCATGGGCATAGGCTCTTGAACTACCCACGTTGCTAAATTGTAGTAGGGATCCTTCCAATGCTTTTGGATTCCAGCACAACTCCTCCTTTTGTTTAGAAGCAATCAACCACTTTGGAGACTGAGTTTAATGGTATGGTGGTGGCCACCCTAAACCAGATGGCCTCTAGCTTGGAGAACAATACATGGCACTGATGCAATTGGAGATATAGGCTAAAAGTTCAAGTTCCAAGTGCAAGGTAAATCACCTGCACTTTAGCAAAGCTTTTGATACTGTGTCCCATGGTATCCTCATTGCCAAACTTAAGAAGTGTGGATTGGGAGACTGTGAAGTGAGATGGATTGAGAACTGGCTGAAGGACAGAGCCCAGAGAGTTGTGGTTGGTGGAGCAGAGTGTAACTGGAGACCTGTGACTAGTGGTGTGCCCCAGGGGTCAGTGCTGGGGCCAGGACTGTTCAATATATTCATCAA
The DNA here is from genome assembly GCA_013396975.1 of Bucco capensis. Lineage (NCBI taxonomy): Eukaryota > Metazoa > Chordata > Aves > Piciformes > Bucconidae > Bucco > Bucco capensis. The sequence goes on from VWZO01007169.1 coordinate 59,314, forward strand.
TGATCTGGATGAAGGGGGAGAGTGTTCCCTCAGCAAGTTTGCAGATGATCCCAAGCTTGGAGCAGTGGCTGGCACACCAGGAGCTGTGCTGCCATCCAGAGTGACCTGGACAGGCTAGAGACATGGGCAGGGAGAAACTTAATGAAATTTAACAAGGGGAAGTGTAAAGTACTGCATCTGGGAAAGAACAACCCCATGGATCAGTACAGACTGGGAACTGATCTGTTGGAGAACAGCCCTGGGGAAAAAGCTCTAGGAGTGCTGGTGGCTAGGAGGATGCCCATGAGGCAGCAATGTGCCCTTGTGGCCAAGAGGCCAATGGCATCCTAGGATGCATGAAGAGGAGCGTGGCCAGCAGAGCCAGAGAGGTTCTTCTCCCCTCTCCTGTGCCCTGGGGAGGCCTCCCCTGGAATGCTGTGTCCAGTTGTGGGCCCCTCAGCTCCAGAAGGCTAGGGAGCTGCTGGAGAGAGTCCAGCCCAGGGCCAGCAAGATCCTGAAAGGAGTGGAGCATGTGCCCTAGGAGGACAGGCTGAGAGAGCTGGGTCTCTTCAGCCTGGACAAGAGGAGACTGAGAGGAGACCTCAGCAATGCTTAGAAATATGTGAAGGGTGAGTGTGAGGAGGAGAGAGCCAGGCTCTGCTCCATGGCATCCAATGTTAGGACAAGAGGGAATGGGAGCAAGTTGGACCACAGGAGGTTTAGTATTAACACGAGGAGGAACTTGTTTGCAGTGCAGGTGCCAGAGCACTGGCCCAGGCTGCCCAGGAGCCTGTGGAGTCTCCTTGTCTGGAGCCATTGCAGAGCTGCCTGGACACATTGCTGTGTGAGCTGGTCTAGGTGATCCTGCTGTGGCAGGGGGGTTGCACTAGATGATCTTTCTAGGTCCCTTCCAACCCCTGACATACTGGGATACTGTGATACCTGGGTTGAGACAATCTCTACAGCAGAATCACTCCAGCCTGGGGGATGAAGGGATGCAGAGCAGACCTGCAGAGGAAGACTGGTGGGTGAAAAGCTGGATGTGAGCCAGCAAAGTGCATTCAGAGCCCAGGAAGCCAATCATATCCTGGGCTGCATCCAAAGCAGCATGACCATCAGGTTGAGGGAGGGGATTCTACCCCTCTCCTCTACTCTGGTGGGATTTCACCTACAATGCTGAGTCCAGCTCTGAAGTTGATCTGCAGATGTGTATCTGAAGCACAGTTGAATAAAATGGTTGCAAACTCTCTCCTTGTTTGAAGACAGTTTACTGAACCAAACCGTGTCATGATCATCTGTCTCTAGCCAGTCACAAACCTAGATTTCTGTCTTGTGTGCAAAAGCTGCAAGTTTTGTAAGCAACAGGGCTGTAAACAGCACTAAAAGTAAGCATGGCTGATTAGCTGCAGAGTGGTAGATGTAATTTGAGCAGTTTTGACAGGTTGTGTTGCTTGGGTTGAACTTGAAATAACATCTTGACAGATCAGTGGTTCTTGTGCTTTTCCAGGCTGAGTCGTTCCTTCAAGGTGTTGAGTCATGTAACTTGATGATGTAGTGACAAATATCATGTTTTAAACCTGAAGAAAGAAAATAACAGATACCATAATGATCAACACATGTTAAGATATGTTTTAATTTAAAAAATAAAAGTAGATTTTCAGATATTTCAGTTCAACATATAGCAACAGCTTTGAAATGTCCCTGCTGTGCAAAACAAAAGGTACACACAGTTTTTAAATGGACAGAATAAAAACAGACTAAGGTGTTCCCATTCAAATTAAACAATAGTTGATGGTTTTAGAAAAACAGAGTTTAATATGTTTCTGTGAGGCTAAGAACAACCTTAAATGAATTTCAAGCCAGAAGATCAACAGCAAAAACCTCTGGGAGAATAAAAGGCATCCACTAGGAAGGATGTGATGTGAAGTGGCTCAGTGGTATTTGCATGCAAGGAGATGGCAGCTGTAGAAGTGAGAGATAACAGAGTAGTGGAGAGGGAGAGCCAAATTTATCATAGCATGTCTCGTGATGATTAAAAGCCTGTGCTTATTAGATGCATAAAATGTATTACTAAATCATTTTTTGGAACATATAATTTTCCAATTATTTATGCATCACAGTAATTAATGATAGGAGGGACAGAGTCAATGATTCACTGTGTAATACATATGGTAGTTACCTGGGGAGGAAAAAATTACAGTGCTACCAATTATTTGCTTTAATGTTTTTGTAATTATGCCCTACACCCAAGTCGAAAATTTCTTTAATTCTTTCTTTTTTTTTTTTTAAAAAAAACCCTTCATTCCTAACAATAAACTGCTTTCTTTTTAGCCCTTCAATTAAGTCTAATTTTTAAGCTGCCATCCAAGAAATACACAATTCCATAAATGCCTCGTTCCCTTTTATATTGTGTTGGCAACGCTTTGCAAGTATGAAATCTTGCCCTTCAAGCATCTTATTGACGAGCTCATTTAGCCAGGCTGAAGGATGATCTTCTGTTCCATACACGTGCCTGGGATTTGCCTCATCTCTGCCTTTTTCCTACTTTGGCCTTGAGCTGTTTCTCACCAGGTAGGTCTTTATTCCTGTGGGTAGGAAAAGAGAAGTAATTCTGCAATCGGCAGAGTCATTTTTGCACTGGAGATTTCTCCTATTCCTTCTTTTGGGGTTGAGGAGTCCACAGATGGTGAGAAAGAAGAGTCAAGCAGAAAAAAATCTGTGCTGTAGAGTTGAGCTTGTTCTTACTTAAAGGTTTCTACAACTACCTGGAAGGAGGTTGTAGCAAGATGGAGGTTGCTCTCTTCTCCTGGGTTACCAGGACAAGAGGAAATGGCCTCAAGTTGCACCAAGGGAGGTTTAGTTTAGATATTAGGAAACATTTCTTCACTGTAAGGGTTGTTAGGCATTGGTACAGGCTGACCAAGGTAGTGATGGAATCACCATCCCTGGAGGGGTTTAAAAACCATCTAGATGATGGTTTAGTGGCATGGTGGTGATAGGTTGATGATCTTAGAGGTCTTTTCCAACCTTAATGACTCTGTGATTTCGTGTACTACAGTGTAAATGTTTATATTTGAGTTAGTCAAGTTGGGGGTGGAAAGAAACAGACACCCTGGGGTCAAGTAATCTGATGTATCTGGAGTTTTTGTTTAAAATACCATCATTTTGGTCCTAAAAATCTCTCTCTCTCTTAGTGGTGATGAGGAGAATTTTGACTAATTACCTTAGCTGAACTTTCTGGCTATCTAAAACTAGATGAGTCAAATCTCTCCAACTATGTCTTGAGTACATTATGAGAATTCTGGCACTGGAATGCAATTGAACATTCTCTTAAATGTTCATGTGTCATGACATGGGTTTCTTTCCCATGCAACAAAAATAATCCCTGAAATGTCCCTCAGACATTGCTGACAAGCCAGGACTAGGGATTATTCCCAGAAAACAGTCTATATGCAACCCCTCCTGTTTTGGAAAAGAAAATAAAAAACAAAAAGAAATGGGATAGGTGCAAACTCTTTTGTGCCAATTTACTACTCCTAGAAGTAGAGAAATATCCTGCTTTGTCCCAAGATTTGGGTGGACACTTGGAACTTGGAACAGCTTATTGCAGCCTTTCAGTACTTAAAGGCACCTAGAAGAAAGGTGGGGGATGATGTTTTTAGCAGGGTTTGTTGTGAGAGGACTTTGAGTGATGGTTTTAAACTAAAAGAGGAGAGCTTTAGGCTAGATAGAAGGAAGGAATTGTTTACAAAGAGGATGTTGACATAATGGCCCAGGTTGTCCAGAGAGGTTGTAGAAGCTCTATCCCTGCAACCATTCCAGCTGAGGTTGGTTGGGTCTTTGAGCAACCTAATCGAGTTGAAGATGTCCCTGCTGACTGCAAAAGGGTTGGACTAGATGATTTTTAAAGATGCCTTCCAATCCAAACCATTCTATGATTCTGTGGACTTAACTACCAACACACAATCACACATCATTTGGGTGGAAAGCACACAAATCATGCAGGTTCACATCCTTAATCTTGCTTTCAACATTCTTCACCTCACAGTGATTTCCCCAGAAGGCTACATGATGCTACACACAACACATCTGCAGGGATATTTCCTCCTTAAAAAAAAAAAAAGTCATGGCAATTGTTCCAAAAGATCAGGCTGCATTTCCCATGTAACTGTCACCCTTTGGGGATTTTAGTGGCATGGTTTCCAGGAAGTGTGTTGAAATTTAGTGACCTGCTATGAACTTTTCCCTTTCTAAGAACCCTAGCTAACAACCTCTGTTTTGCTGTCAGCTATGAGAGAGAAAAAGTCATCTCTTTTTCTCTGAGCTGGGCATGGTGCTCCCAAACAATTCCTGCCACTCCCACAGGACAAGACAATGCATTTCCTTTTGAGCCACAACCAAAAGCCAATTCCAGAATAGACTTAGTAGTGTTTAAAGGATTTATTTAATTCTTTTCCCTGGAATAAATGAGCTTGGAGGGTTAGACTTTCTTGTGAAGAAGATTAAAAAATAAATAAATAAATAAATAAAATAAATAATAAAGTGTCGTGCATTTTGGCAGATTATGTGGGTGGTATATGAATCAATAAAGCTTCCAGCTATACAAAGCCTTTGGGTGCATTGAAATGTTTGTTTGGTTTTTATTTATTCCAAACAGTGCTAAATCTGAATAGGTTGGGTGTTGGGTTTTTTTTGTTGTTGTTTTGGAGTGGGGTTTTTTTGTTGTTGTTGTTTGCTTTGTTTTGTTTTATTTCTGCCAAGTAGGCAATGCTCCCTTCCCCCTTCCCTTCTCTCTTCCCTGCTGTGTTACAACTGTACCCTATCTCAAGCATTTATTTGTGGCAAATATTCATAAGGAAAAAGCTGTTGATGTTAATGATGGAAAAAAAAATAGTCTTAAGCTGCTTCCCTGCACTTCTGCTCAGGCATATGTGTATGGAATATGTACTGGAGGTAAGATACCTACATACTTAGCTGAGGTTGCTGTCAGGCTACACACAACGTGATGGAGGCACTGGCAAAGCTGATAGAAGTCTTAACTAATCCCAGGATTGATGGAGCCTTCTGGGTTACTGGTGTGATGCTGCTTTTGGGTGTTTTGGCCTGGTCCATGCTGCAAATTGTCTGTGGCAGGAATAAATTAAAGATGTTTTTTCTTCCATTTTTTACCTAAGCTTTTTAGTGTGCTTATTGTGGCCAGAGATGGCTGATGGCTCAATATATTCTGCATTGAGCTTCTAAGGTTATGAAAGGTACCAAAAAGCATCTATGCTGCCCAGAATCTGCCATGGAGGGAAAAAAGTTTGTTGTTATGATTTTTTCCAGCTCTACTGAAGTCTGTATTTGAAAAGCTCCATATTGTGGAATGGGATGGGATGGGATGGGATGGGATAGAATGGAATGGGATGGGATGGGATGGGATGGGATGGGATGGNGAAGAGAAGAGAAGAGAAGAGAAGAGAAGAGAAGAGAAGAGAAGAGAAGAGAATAGAAGAGAAGAGAAGAGAAGAGAAGAGAAGAGAAGAGAAGAGAAGAGAAGAGAAGAGAAGAGAAGAATGAGATGGAATAGAATAGACTAGAATATTTCAGTTGGAAGGCATCTACAATGATCATCCAGTCCAACTGCCTGACCATTTCAGGACTGAACAAAAGCTGTTGCACATTAAGGGCATTGTCCAAATGCCTCTTAAAACACTGACAGGCTTGGAGCATCATCCACCCCTCTAGGAAGCCTATTCCAGTGTTGGACTAGCCTCTCAGTAAACAAATGCTTCCTGATGTCCAGTTTCAACCTCCCCTGTTGCAGCTTTGAACCATTCCCACACCTCCTGTCACTGGATAACCAAGGAGAAGAGATCAGCACCTCCCTCTCCCCATAGAATCATAGAATGTTAGGGGTTGGAAAGGACCTAGAAAGATCATCTAGTCCAACTCCCCTGCCAGAGCAGGATCAGCCATGTCCTCTTCAGGAAGCTGTAGAAAGCAGTGAGGTCACCCTTGCTCCCATCCACGCTTCCAGCTTTCTTTGGGAGAAAGAAGACAGAATAGCCATTGTTTTCCAAGATCTTTGCAAAGATCATGCTGCAAAGACACATCCATGGAAAAGAAAGCTGACAGGATCTATGCAGTAGAGTAAAATGGTGAAGATCTTACCTACAAATGAGTTCAATGGTCATGGCCATATCAGTGATGAACATTTGCATCACAACAACCTAAAAATAGCCTGGAAATGCCATGGTAGCAACATCAAGATACTTTAAAGATCCCATCTTTCAGCCAGAAATTACCTGCTATGTCTTACATTCATGTTAGCTCTGGAAATGCAAGATGGAATAATGGAAGCATTTAGATGGAGCCTTCAGAAAGCCAAGCAGACTTGTACAGTCCCTGATGTTCAGCTTAGGCAGTAGCCATTACTCCATTGATGTTGCCCAAACAGAAAGGGATGTTTATGGGGCTCAAAACCAGACAAAATGAAAAACATTTTCTTTCTGTGCTGTAACAGAAATTAGATTCATCATCATCATAATCCTCTTTGATTTAGAATATCTAAGAGCTGCCTGTAATTGGGCTATAATTGGAACTGGCTGGTGGAAAACGAATCAATTTTACATGTAAAGATCAATGATGGTAACAAAGATTTTGGAATAAGGCAATCCTTATGTTTCCTGAGACAGTAAAGTCTAGATGTTTGCATGTCAAAGCAAGAACCATCAGAGTGAGTCTGGAAGTGTCTTATGCAGTTGTTTGTATCTCGGGTGGCTCTCTGGACTTCTATCAAGTCAAAGGGGAGAAATTGATTGAGGATGCAATGTATCTTTTCAAAAGGTCTAAACTGAGTGATATGAGTTGTAGTCTAACAGCTTCACTTCTGTCACTGACAACCAAAGCTGAAAAAGGAAGATGAGAAGGCAATAAGGTTCTGCAAGTGGTCGAAAGTAAACCTCATTCTGTGCTTCCATTCTTTTACTTGGATTTTCTTAGGACAAGAGGAAATGCTCTCAAGTTACACTAGGGGAGGTTTAGATTGGATACTAGGAAAAAATACTTCACCAAAACAGTGGTTAGGCATTGGCATAGGCTGCACAGGGAAGTGGTAAAGTCACCATCCCTGGAAGGTTTCAAAATACTTGTAGATGTGGCACTTTGTGACATGGCTTAGTGGACTTGATGAACTTAAAGGTCTTTTCCAGTCATAATGGTTCTATGATTCTATCGTTTTTTGAATAATGCTACAGCAGCCTGGTGAGGGAGTCAGCTTAAAAACTGAAGAGGCCAAATTTAGCTAGATTTTGCTGCCTAGATTTGAGTTCAATGTTTAAGAGGTTTTAAGGTTTCTAAGTGTGGATGCAGCTAGGCTTTGCCAGCTGACATAAAGGACAAGCAATGTTAGCAGCATTCAAGATGCCAGCAAAGACATAGCATTTTTAGGCTTCATAGGATCTATTTTTAGTTCCCCTTAAAAGTGGGACAGGCTCCTAGTTTGCTTAGGAACTTCTTCAAGCTTTTTATTTCTCTCTCTTTGAGACATACAGATTATTATTTTTTTACATTGTATTATTACAAAGCTGGTCCTGTCTTGCAGTACTTAATGGTTGTATCCTTTGTGTCCACCTCTCCTCCTTCTGTTGCTCCAGCAGCTTTCTCCAAACCCTCTCCTCCTTTTGTCAGCACGGAGCAGTGCACTGTTATTAATGTCTCTTCTCATTCCCAGTCCTTGCTGCATCTCTTTCCTGGTGTTGCCTCCAGTGACATGCAATGATGATAATGGGATGCAGTGCCACTGGCATGCTACCCCAAAGCCCTACAAGGACTAGTTCAGAGGTACAGAATTGCTTAAAAAGCCAAGAGCTTCTCTACCCAAGGGGAGGGAAAAGCGATTGCTTGCTGCGTTAGGATCTGAATGCTCCTTGCCACTTCCTAGCAGAGCAGTTTAGAATCAAGCTCTGCTGGATGATAATTGTTTTAACTACCATTGTGGCTCTCTCTTTTATCCAGAGGCATGGCTGGGGAGGATGAGTGAAGTTGTGCAACTTGATGTCTACCTAATTCACAGGGTATTCCTAATTGGTTGGGATAGATTTCCCTGCCCTTCCCTCCCCCCCCTCCCATCCCCACTGAGTTGCAGTTTGATCCTTTACTTCATAGCTTTTCCAAAGAAGTTTGGTGCTTTCTTTACACAGTCTGCATAACAATAAAGGCAACCAGCATGGGTGCAGAAGATATTCTGCACACAGCTAAGATTAGAAGCTCCTTCATTTTGTTACGAGTAAGAATGGATGTTTAAAAATCCAGAGCCCATAATGATGTGCAGGTTGGGGTTTTTTTTAGGATAGAGTGTTGCAATAAATCCGACTCATCTGGCAAAGTCTTCGCAGGGGGAAGGTTAGTGACAAGGATGGACATGTCAGCTTCAGCCAGAATTGTGTCATCATCAGATTTCCTACTTAAGATATTTACAGAGACTCTTCAGGTGACCCAAAATTTTACACTCAGTTAAAGGAAGGGTGTGTTGTCTCTGAAAAGAAAACCAGAGTCCCTGAATCTGTTGTATATGATTTGCTACATTGGTGGTACTGGGATCGTAGTAACTTCAGTGCTCACACTGACTGAGCTCAGAGCCATCTAGACCTAGGTCTAGGTTGGTAGCATAAGTGGGGTAGGTAGCATGAAGGACTCACTCATGGCCAGGCTTTGCAAACAAAGATCCAGGGAGGGCTCCATCCATGCTCTTCACATGCTCGCTGCTGGCTGCAAAGGCCAATTTGGGACAGACAAGAGCAGTTGCAAAAGGCACAGCACAAGGACTCCTCAGGAGGTAGAAGCTGCAAGACACGATTCTTTCTACGCTGTCTTTTCTCCTCCAGACTGATCCTGTGTGCCTGCTCCNATTGTCTATCTCTCTGTCAATCTTACCATCCGAGGAGATGAGGCTGCCTAGGGAATTAAACTGTTGGACTCATTTAAGTTCTGAATTGCCAATGATGATATGAGGATGATGAAAAACTTCCTGAGGTACAGGTTGATGTAAAACTTCTGTTTTCTTTAAACTAACTTCCAGCCCAAAAAGCTCAGCAGTGGCTGCAAAGCAGGACGTTAAATGCTGCAGAGCTACTTCTGTCTGGGCAACAAGGGCAGCCTGCTGTTGACCTGGTAACCTCAGCTCTACACAGTTGGGAAGATGTTCTGATGTGATCCCAGAGCCATGCATCTCTACTTCTTCCCTCTTAATTGCTGCCTTAAGGTAAAGATTTCCTCAATAGAAGGGATGGAAGCATTGGATTCCTTCACTATTCAGTTGGCATTTGGAAGCCTTCAAGAAACAGTTTCAACTGAGTTACTAGCCAGTAATAAGCACAATAAATTTCCACACATTAATATTACTAATTGTGGCAATAAGACCAGGAATTTTCACTCCATAACCAATTTTAATTTCTTTCCTATTTATTTAGTCTTATGCAGAATTCAAACTTTTTCAGTGAGATACACTCAGATATATGCTCTGAATTTAACCTGCTTGAAAAACCCCAAAAACTGCAGTATTTCCACTACTCTTTGGCTCTGTACCAGCTTTGTACAAACGAGAAGTCCTTTTGGCCTGATAATCTATTCATTATGTCCTACAGCATTATTCTCTGCTTCTCTGAAGAGATCATCTAATCTAGTGGTGCTGTTGTCAAATAATTATGTTGAACTTTGCCTGCTGATCCTTTTACATATATTCAGATTATGGAGTTTGTTGCATTTCTTCCAAGTTTTCCAAGTCGTAAGTCACTGTCTTGAATTCTTTTCACTGAAAATATGTTACAACCCCTTCTTGCTGTTCTTGCCAAATTGTGGCTTAGATCTGAAATAGGACAGGCAACAGAGTTCACTCTTCCTCTAGACTTCAGATTTTTCATCAAGTCAATGATACAAGAAGACAGGTTGCTAGAGGAAGTCAAGAGTTTCCTCGTTGAATCATTAGATGTAGACAAATTTTCCTTTGTCAAAATTAATTTTGTCAGGTAGTGTATGCACCTGTTCTTCGAGGAGCAGCAGAAGCAGTTTCTTGCATCAGGAAAAGAATTGCTGATCACCTGCTTTGAAAGATCTTTTTGGCTTGGTGCTTGGGGCACTCATCTGTTATGTGAAAAAGTGCAGCAAAAATCCCTAGTCTGCATGAAAGACAGCACTAACCTGAATCTTAATCTCTACCACTATAGCTCACACTGTTCCTACACTTTATTAGTTAGCAAAAAAATGATTCTTTTTCTGAAGGTCTAATGCTAACTATTCCAATAGCCTGAGGGATTTTATTTATTTTCTTCCAGGTTCCTATCACAGTGTGATTTCTTCTCCAGTTTTTTGGCAGGTAGACAGGCAGCCAGAATAACCATGACTGATGCAGGAATAAAAAGAAATGCATCCTCTTTTAGACCTTAGAGCCTTACATTCTTCTTGTGCTGTCTGATTCCAATCCTTACTCCATGTCTTGTTTTTTTGGTGGAGTCAAATAACCACACTGCAGTTTCTCAGCTGTATTTCAGAGCATAGGTAGAGGAACAAGTTATGGGTCAACAATACAAGCTGGGTTGCAGACAGTTTTAGCTACTTTGTGGTCCCTGAGCTACCTCTTTAGAGCAGCTCAGTCCTCTCTGAACATCACTGTTCTTGCCTTGCTTGGGTAGTTTTTCATCTTGTAACACATGGAATGATTTCAGGACACCAAATCCTGCACCAACCAAATAAGATATCTTACAACAAAAAATTAAAAAGGAAGAAACTTTTGGAAAATGAATCACAGGTTTATTTTGGTTGGAAAAGTCCTTGAAGATCATCAAACCCAAACATTAACACAACACTGCTAAGTCACCACTAAACCATGTAACTCAGCACCACATTTACACATCCTTACCTCCAGGGATGGTGACTCCACTTCCCTGGATAGCCTCTTCTAGGTCTTAGCAACCCTTTTCAAAAAAGAACTTTTTTTTTCCTAATGTCCAACCTAAAGCTCCCCTGGCACAATTTGAGGCTGTATGCTTGATAAAACTGTTAAGCGAATCTTTCTTGTGCAAACGGAAGGGGGAAGTGTGACTACGCAGTCACGCACTGTTAGCACTGAGGAATTGCTGATGGGGCAATTCCAGCATAAGCCTTGGACTGTAAACCTTATCTCAAAAACATAAATAAGAAAAGGAGTCATCTTGACACGGAAAGTGGTAAACATCACATTCCTCAGATGCTTTGCATAAGACCTTCTGATAAGTATGTTCTGATTAGTATGTAAATAAAGAATCAAAAACTAACCAATGTGATGAGTATGTAAATGAAGAATCGAAATACTGACCAACGAAAAGATGATATAGTTACTGCTACTAACCAATAGAAAGAATGTAATACTCTGTAACATTACCATAACTCTATAAAATGTGATACTTATGCCTGAATAAAGTTGGACAATTGTTTGCATCAAACAAGTCTCCGTCTCGCACTGCGACATTTCTTGTCCTAGCACTTGTTACCTAGGAGAAGAGATCAACCCCCACCTCACTTCAACCTCCTTTCAGGTAGTTGTAGAGAGTGAGAAGGTCTCCTCTGAGCTTCCTTTTCTCCTGACTAAACAACCTCAGTTCTCTCAGATACTCCTCAGGAAACTTGTGCTCTAGACCCTTCACTAGCTTCATTTCCCTTCTCTGGACACACTCCAGCACCTCAATGTCCTTGGAGTGAGGAGCCCAAAGCTGAGCCCAGGCTTAGAGCTGTGTCCTCCCCAGTGCCCAGGCCAGGAGGTCAATCCCTGCCCTAGTGCTGCTGCCACACTAGTGCTGAGCCAAGCCAGGATGCTGTTAGCCTTCTTGGCCACCTGAGCACAATGCTGACTTGAAAGTAAAACCTGAAGGCTAGTCATGAATATTGGGACAAGAAAATATCACCATGAACTCAGTGCAATCTGAGGCTGTCAACAGTCTGTCCTTTTATATTCAAGCAGAGGAGCAAATCTTCAATAGTAAGCTCTAATGCAACTTAGGGGGAGGATCTCTTCCATCTGGATACTGCTTTACAACTGAAGAAAAGAAAATAAAAGGAGAAAAGAACAAATGCATTTGGAGAAGAGTGGGGATCAGTTTAAAAGAGGGGATTAAAAACCCTGCCTACAGCCCTGAGGGGAAGCAATAATCTACAGATTTGGGAAGATTGCAAGCATTAAAGACTGAATACAAACATATGAGGTACTAGGAGAGGGTTTAGTTAGATCCCCTTTTCCCATGTCAAATGTTTGGGTGAATGTCTAGATAAACTTGTTTAGAGGGTTAGCTGTTTGCTTCTAATGGTATTGTGAACAACAGGGTGTGGGAACTGAAAAATTGCTCTCATGGTGCCTAGAAAAATAAGTGTGAATTGACTGTAAGAAGTAACTCTATAGAGGCTTGGAGATAGTTGAGCATAATCAGCTTTTTCCATCCACAACTCGGAGGATATTGGGCATTATTAAAAGCAGATACTTCTGGTCATTTGGCTATTAGTCTCTTGCAGCTAGAAGAGAATGACTAGTAGGTGTTAAAATCAACCACAGGAGGGCTCTTGCATTATTTCCCTGCAAGCCCTTAAACATAGTGAGGCTAAGAAAGGCAGAAACCTATTCAAGCAAGTACAGAGAGAGGCTAAAAAGATCAAGTCAATCTGTGCTCCAGTTCCTGTCAGCAGGTACAGGAAAGGAAAGCTCTGAATCATGACTAGTTCACTGTGCATTATACTTCATCTGCTTGCAGAAGCAAAAGTGATTTCTCCTCTTGTGGTTTTAGCTAGATGTCATGTTACTCCAATAGCAGGGCACGGTTCAGTGGAGATGTTAGAGGTCTGCATGTGAGGACTGAGGGAAAGATGATGTCTCCAGGACAGTGTTAAGCATCTATATCAGGTTCTCCAGATGTCTAAGTTTGCTACTGTGCTAGTTATTACTAAAGCACTTTTTTTTCCCCTCTTTTTTGCCTCTACTGTCTTCACTGTGAGTTGAGGCTCACCACTCAGTGCTACAGCAATTTAGCTGAGCTCTCAAAGCAGCATGGTGAGTTCCTACAACACATGGCCTAGGACTTTTTGGATGCTCAGGTAGGTATCTGATCAGAAACACTCACAAGACACAAGCAAAACCCTTGAGGGACTGAAGGAGAGCTCAGTATTATTGGACTAGTTGTGAAATAGGGTTTGCTCCAAAGGAATAAACATCCACGTTGGAGCTGACTCAATCCACATCTTGCTTTCTTCTTTCCTTCAGGAAAAGATACTTTCCCTGAGCTAGATTTACAGGTGCTGAGGAAGGAACTCCCCACCTGTCAGTTGATGTTCAGGCTTCTCCTTTTCACCTCAGGGATACCCAGCCAACCTTTCCCCTTGCCAAATGTACAAACATGATTTCACTTCACCTTCTTTTCCTTTAGGACATCCCTATCACAATTTGTTGCTTTTCCAGAAAGACTCTGTTTCTTGCAGACTCCTCAAAATCATTCATAGCCAAGTACAGGGATCAAAACATCTCCTTTTTATTCAAGGAGAGTCTTCCAAATCTTGCCACTTGTTCTCCAATTTGCTCACATTTTCCAGATAAGGCATTTGAGGATAGAATGGGTGTGGAGAGAATTAGCTGCTTCTTGCTCTGATCCAGAGGAAAGCTTTAATATCCCTTCCTGATTTTATATGCAGTTATGCAGTTCATAATACACCAGGAGTGGTCCCAAAACTGAAAAAATAATTAAAACCTTGCAAAAATAAGTTCCTTTTTCCATGTGGCATTAAAAAAACCCCCATAAAATAAAAGGTAAAAGCAGAACAAGAATAGTTTGCTGCTTGAAACCTTCACACTAATGTTAGAAAGATAGTTTCAAACTGCAGCTCTGAATGAAACACTACTGAGAATTTATCCCTGATCTATTCTTCCTCAGTTGAAGGATTAAGGTTTTTTCCACTCAGTGGGAAGAGACATCTCACCTCACAGGAGAGTTGTTGCTCTGGAAGTCACCATCCAGCAGCACTTGCAAAATGTCCTTCTCTCTCTATTGATATGTAAGGAAATGCAAAATAATAAATCCATAAATAGGAAACCCAATTAAATATTCAATTAATAGATTAAGAAATAGTCTGATAAATCCACATCTTTTACTTAGCTCCTTCAGTCTGCTCCTTGAATGAGCAAACCACCAAGCTATTGATTTTATTAATATGGTTTAAGATATAGGAGAACAATGGTTCTTTTTCATCTGAGGGTGGTTTTTTTCTTTTCTTTTTGCTACAAGTTCTGTCCTTGTCTATCTTGGCACACATCTTTTGCAAATCTCACATTGGAAAACATTTTTCCAAGGAAAAAACCATTTCATTCAGTAAAGCACATCCAGCTCTTTCGGATACAAGCAGTTTATGTTTTCAGACTAAATCCTTCCTAGAGGCACTAAATGGCACTAAATGCCTTTTTGCCCTTTTTTTTTTTTTCTGGAGTATCCACATTTTTTGGAAGCACTCATCCCTTTGGGTGTCGAGCTTCAAAGGGGAAATCCATCCACAGGTGCCAAAGCACGAGATGTGAACAGTGTGAGATGCTGTGTTGTTTGTACATCTGCACCTGGCCTGTTTGGAAAACCATCTCTACCACTGCTGCCTCTGGCACTTCTCCCTTTTCCTGGCCAATGATGGTTTTTTTACAACCACCCCCTGAGGCCTAGCAATATCTAGCATTCAGGACAGCAAACCACCAAGCAGCGAGGAACAGCAAACCATGTGTAGAGAATTCCTTCAGAGTCATTTTCCCACCCCCAACCTCTCCACCTTCCATTTCTCTACCTCCTGAACATTTGCTTTTTCATCCTTCATTGGAGAATTGTGTTATCTCCACAAGAAGTGGCCAGGCTCAGTGCTGGAATGTCTACAGCAGCAAAAAACATCCTCCTCTCCTGGAGATGCTGCAATGGGACAGGTTGTCTAATTGATAGGAATGAAGAGTCTTGACTACAAGGAACAGAGATAGATAGATAGATAGATAAAGAAGGAGATAGATAAATAAATAAATAAATGAAATGGTAGAAGAGATGGGGAAAAGAGAGTAGGGGGAAAAGGGGGGGGAAGAGAGAGCAACTTTTACCCCCCCCCCCCTCCTCTTTCTTCTCCTCTGAAGGAAGCAGCAGTGTCTCCTTGCAGAACGACAACCCTCAGGATACAGCAGTTGTCTTCAAATCTGTGACCATAAAAAATCATTATCTCTGTGAAATACAGCAATTTGGGAGATAATCAAACAGTGACCAGGGGGCAGAGCTGCCAATCTGAAGGATTATGCTGTGTGCACGCTTGATTCTGTCTGACCTTCCTCGGAGCCAGCTGTCAGCTTGGCGAAAACGCACACGGATCGACTCAGGGCACATTCATTAGACTGTCTTTGGTGAAGAAGGCATTTGCATAAAACCCCAGCTTTCTTAATTAGTACTTCATTTTTCCCTTGACTTATTTTGTGGTTAAGTTCACTGGCTTTATTTATTTATTTATTTTTTCTTTCCCTTTATTTTTATTTTTTTTTTTGACTCGCTGAAAAATAAAATAAAGGGAGGAGATTTCTTTCTTTCTTTTTTTTTTAATGTGGGGGTAGGAGGGAAATATGACTTGCAAATGAACTCGGTGATAATTAGCCTATTAACATTTGTAGAGATGTAGGAGGTTTCCAAATGTGAAATAAATAAATAAATAAAAAAAATTGGGGGGGAAAAAATGTGTAGGGGAATTATGGAGTTGATATTTATTAGCCAAACTTCTGGATTGATGATGTTGAAAAGGTTGGGAAAGAAAGATGGTGTTGGAAAATCTCTTCTTAGAAAAATTGTCTTCTTTTATAATGAGGCATCCTCATTCTCAAAAACTACTTAGGAAAAATAGAATCATAGAATCAACATTTCCAGCTGGAAGAGACCTTGAAGATCATGAGTGCAGCCTTTGTCCTAGCCCTAGCAACCTGCTAAATGATGCCTCCCAATGCAACATCTACCTGTCTCTTCAACACCTCCAGGGATGGGGACTCAAGCACCTCCCTGGGCAGCCTGTTCCAATGGCTCACAACCCTTGCAGCAAACAAATTCCTCCTAATATCTAGCCTGAACCTCCCCTGGTGCAATTTCCATCCATGCTGCTTTATCATTCCCATGGACAAGCAGTGGAATTTTTTATTGAGAGAAAAATGAAAATATGTTTTACTTCTACTTACATTTACCATTGAGTGAACTCTCTGGATAAGGAAGAAGTTAACCACATCCTCTAGTTTCACCTGGACTTTTCTTGTAGGCACCACTAATGATTCCCATATGCTCTAAAAGCAGAGTTGAGTCAAACTAAACTGCAAATTGGTGTATGAGTGTGAAGAATTCACTTGAGGTGCACTTCACTTTGTTGCTTTAAGGTTGTTCTGTGACTGCCAGGAATAAACAAGCCACAGGAAAGATTGCCTTGTGTGACAAAGAGTATTCAGAGGAAAGAGAGATGCCAAATTAGTGCAGACATAATCAAATTTGTCCTTTAGTTGGAAGTGGATGCTAATGATGCTTGTTCTCTGATATTCTCCTCTTGCCTGATGTAGGAAGGTGTTTCAGAGTGCTCCTAAGTAGAATCACAAACTACTCCAACCTACATCTCAGTGCCACTATCAGAGCATAATTATTGCACAAGGGGAGGGAAATCTTGAAGTCCAAGCAACATCCTTCCCACTGAGGAATCAGAAACTGAGAAAAAAGGTATACACATCCTGGAATGCTACTTTTGTGGCAGTATTCCATTTAAAATGGTACAAAAAGCATTAAAACTTGCTGCTGTATTTCACAGATTCCTCACCATCATGCAAGAGAGCAAAAATGGAACTGGAGACCTCTGTTCTGAGGTATATAGTACAGCTCTTCCTCTTGTTTTACAGATCTTCTTCAATATCAGACTTAAACAGAGTTCCAAGACAGGAAAGGTGGCTTCAGTCAGTATTGAACATCTCTAATTTTGAAGATTCAGGATCAACCTTTAGAAGGCAGGGTATTTCAGGTGACTTTTTATAGGTGAAAAGAAGAGTGCCAGGACCTGTTCTCTGCTCCTGAGGGCAATAGGCTCAAACCAGTTGTATGAGTGAAACTATCACAGAATCATTAAGTTTGGAAGAAACCTCTAAGATCATCAAGTCCAACTGTCAACCTGTCACCACCATGTCACTAAACCATGTCCCTGAGTACCACATATATACATTTTTTTAACATCTCCAGGGATGGTGACTACATCACATCCCTGGGAAAACTGTTCCAATTGCCTGACCACTCTTTCAGTGAAGAAATTTTCCTACTATCCAATCTAAACTTCCCCTGGTGCAACTTGAGGCCATTTCTTCTTGTCCTCTCACTGGTAACCCAGGAGAAGAGACCTATCCCCATCTCACTGCAACTGCCATTCAGGTAGTTGTAGAGAGAAATAAGATCTTCACATTGCCTCAGCCTCCAAAGCATCACGAATGCATCCAAATTGCCTAAAAGGAATTGTCCTTGGCCTACACTAAGACCCTAAATATGCAGTGAAGCCGTTTGGGAGAACACTGGTTGGTCCAGAACAAAACCATGCTGAGGATTGCTCTGGATGTGTAAGAGTATGAAAAGCCATATTTTAGTGCCTGTGTCCATTTCCAGTAGTGGTTTTCATCATCCTCATATCATCATTGGCGATTCAGAACTTAAATCAGTCCAACAGTTTAACTACCTAGGCAGCCTCATCTCCTCGGATGGTAAGATTGACAGAGAGATAGACAATAGGCTAGCAAAGGCATAGAATGCTTTGGGAAAACTCTATCAAAGAGTCTGGCGAAATAAACACTTGAAGAAAAGTCCAAAGCTCAGTGTTTCTAGAGCCATTGTGCTGTTTACTCTTTTCTATGGTTCCCAANTATCAAAGAGTCTGGTGAAATAAACACTTGAAGAAAAGTCCAAAGCTCAGTGTTTCTAGAGCCATTGTGCTCTCTACTCTTTTCTGTGGTTCCCAAGCATGGCTCATCTATCACCACCACCTACGACTCTTGGAGCGCTTCCAGCAGCGCTGTCTCTGGACAATCCTAAACATCCATTGGACAGATTAAGTCCAAAAAAAAAGAAGAAGCAAAAAGAAGATCTGGAGAAGAGCTGAATTTTGGATTTTGGAGCAGACCAATGTTCAGTCCCTCTGTGAATTATTCTTAGTAGGTTTGGGGTATGTCTAATACACTCTCAGCCTCTTAGCTTTTAAAATCTACTCCCTGTAGCCTTTGATGAACTCCTGTGACCTATTGTAACTCTAGAAATTTACCAGGTCACAACAGATAAAAATTGATTTCATTATTAGACCCAAAGTTTCAGCAGTAATTCCTGATGCAGTGACTAAGAACAGAATAAAGTCTAGTTATAACCTTTTCAGAATACTTTTATGCCCTCTTGGTGCCACCACTCTCAGAGCAGACATCTTCATTCAGAGCTTTCTCCTTGTTCTATTTCCCCCTGAATTACAGAAAGGCCACACATTCTCAGGTGTAAATAAAATATTGTTCCTATGACACATTCATATAAGCCCAAGAGGAGTCATCAATCATTGCTAGTTTATTCAGCACAGTAACAGCTACTTGATGCCCTTATCCAAGAATTTATTTTGCATTTCCATTCTAGGAAAAGGTCATCTTACCTAACTTTTCCTATGCTGAAATTAAGCATTTAGCCTGAGCTAGTTGACTATGCTCTTGATGTAGTTGGAAGAGAGAGATATGCCAAGACAGGAATCAATTCCTACTCAAAGAGACACCAATTTTATGATGGGATGAATTATTCTCCCTAGGATCTAGTCTCTCCTTGCTGACCACAGGAGTATGTCCTGACAGCTAACTTACTCAAGGAACATTATTCCTACAAAATTACAGTTCAGTGAGATGGGCCAAGGGATTAATTGCTTGATTACATGGTACAGAAAACCCTGAAGGATTTCCTGTCATTGTAGTAATATCATTTTAGTATGATACAAATTTTATAGGTATGATGTCATGAACTAGTTTCCAAACTCATATTCCATCTTCCTTGTTTTGTCTCAGAGCATTGGGCATCTCAGAAAGGTGATTTTTATGGAATGTTAATTATTTTCTGTAGGTCCCTTTTATCCATTTTGACTCTGATCTACCTTAGCCACTAAGTTAGGTGTGCCATCTGAACCCTTCCTTAAGGAATGGGAAGACACAGGAATCTGAATCCCTGGAGAGGGACTAACCTCATCTACAAGAGGTGATTAAGACACCAGAGTTGAAATGGTTCTCTGGATGTCTCTGCCTACAGTAGACCACATACGTACAGTTGGACTAGATGATCTCAGAAGTCTTCTCCAACCGCAATGATTCCATGATTCTAACTAAGATTAGGCTCGTAATTTTTTAATGGCTATAGTGGAATAGAATTTGTTGATTACTCCTGTGCATCATGTGTAGCATCACTGAATATATTAGAGTTGCCACAAAATAAAGCAATATTGAAGCCTTCAGTGATTTTATAATGAGTGCTAGTAGGTGGTGATTTCTCAAATCCATGAGTTCTAGGTGCCCAGAATACACTGAATACTTTCCAGTGTTCTACTGGTTCTACTCATCATCATGGCTAGGCTT
>VWZO01007169.1:86725-97324 GCA_013396975.1 Bucco capensis
TTCCAACCCCTGACATACTGGGATACTGTGATTCTGTGGTCTCCTTTGACTTAGATAAGAATAAGATCTCCACTGACTATAATAGAAGCTTAGCTACCTGCTACTTACATAAATCCCCTTGATGGATCTGTGTCTAGGGCTGAATCCTAACTCCACCTCCTGTGAGATTTGAACTAAATGGAGATTTCAGAAACTGTAGTTCTGGAAAGTTCAGAATCCTTTGCATTTACTATTTCTACTGTAAATACTTGACAAAGATTGACATTAAATGCCTTTGAGTCTTCACTGAGGATCTTTTCTAATGGTGGGTGGATGTAGTTCTCTCCAGAAGGTTTCTTAAGTATGTGTGTAATATTTCCATTTTACTCTCTCATTTCTGTATCATTTGCAGAGGCCAACTGAGGTAGTGCCAGAGTAGATACAACCACATTTTCTCATTTGGAGCCATCTCATATGGCTTTGCTTGTCTGCTAGACTAACACAGACATCAGGCTTCAGATCCAGATGTATTTTGCTGGATCTAATCACCTGGGACATTCAGAAATGGTCCAACCCTCCTGTGTGTGTGTTTTTATGTGTTTTAAGTGGACAGTAGAATTGAGATGTCTAGGAGAGGTGATACATGTGTTTGCACAAAAAAAGCAGATTGGCCATTTTGATTATTCCTATATGTTGTAATTGTGATCTCCACAACTAATACAATAGGAATTTTGATTAAACTTACAATCATATTAACCAAATGATGTTGGCCTCCCTCCTAAATCCCTTTGGATTTGGGTCTCTTACGTAATAAATGGACTAACTGTTGAATGCTCCTTGCCAAACAAAAAGCAGCACTCTGACCCCAGAATGCACTATCTTAAGGCATCTCAACTTTCCAGTAATGTAGCAGCCCTAGCTCATTTTATTTTTTGCTCTGAATTCTCCTTGTAGACCACAATTTAAGCAACAAGAGTATGTGGAGCCCTAAAGCAAAAACAGCTCCATTTGGCAGATGATACATTCTCCTTAAGGCAAGCAGAGCACGAGTAGCTCAAACACTCAGAGGACTGCAGGAAAAACTGAAGGTTGCCTCTGCAAAAAATAAGGGGTTTCAGGCAATACAGGAAGGATGAAGATGGGATAAAAAGCCCTAGAGACCTGAATTTGCTAATCCTTGCTTCTACCTTAAAGGCAGTGACCACCAAAAAGGTTCCTGGTATGAGCAGCAGTTCTCCTCCCCTCCAGACACTAACAATACTAACCAATCAAAATTTGCAGGCAAGATGAAGCAAAGAGTCTTGGCCATTTTCTGGCCATTGCCAGACTGCTGTTATTCCTATCAATGAAGAAATAATCATGGGATAAAGGAATGACACAGTTTCTGGTCCTACTCTTGTCTGTACTCTACTCACTTGACCATGTCCTGTACAGATTCTTATGTTCTAACAGGGCTCAAAAAGTCCTCACTAGTGTTGAGGAATCCTGATAAACACAGGGAAAACGATATCATTTTGCTTAAATAGAGAAAAAGAAGGAAAAAGAAAAGCAAACAGAAAGAGGTGAGAGTTGCAACATGCCTGTTGCATAGTTTGAGAGAGGAATTTACTGCTGTGCACAAGACTTTAGCATCAGTTGTCTCTCTCTTCTGGTGTTGCTCTGTGAAGTTTCATTTCAGTTACAGCCTGTTATGCAGAAGCCCTGTGTAAAGCAGAGCTCACTCAACTGACAAGCTTTGTTTGATGGCAAAAGATTCATCTCACCTCAATTTATAGACAATAATATAGATAACAGTGTGTGAATCGGCTCTATTCTTTCATTCATAGTCAACAGGCACAAACAGACACTTGCAGATCTCAGATTGTCTGAAGTATTTTAGATGTTTAACAGAAGAAAGGTGAGTTAAATCTTTGAAGCACCTTTTCATCACAACTGATCCTCAAAGGAGCCCAGGGTGACTAGCTCAGACGTGTATGTCAGTCTAGCAGAGAGCCAAAGTTACATGAGATGGATGCAGGTTTAAAAATAAGATTATGTCTGTTCCAGCACAACCTGAATTCACCTCTGCAATGGGTACAGAAGCAAGAGGGTAATAACCTGTGTTTGTATCAGTCAGTAAGAAATAAAGAACTGTATCTAGAAATATTGATAAATTCACTTCTGACCTAGGGAAGTCAAAACTTAAAGACCCAGGTTTGGGTTTCTGCAACTCCACTCGTTCTGTTGAGCTGGGCAGATTTATACCACTTAAAGATTAGGATCAAAATATAAGCTTAACATCTTTAACTGCTTTAATTATTTATCCAAGGCTGTTTTGACTTGCCCTCTGCAGTTGGCTGTGAGTCAGAGGAAGCCTTAAGTAGTATATTAGCAATTATTAGCCAGCTTAAGCTTTCACTGCATATTAGGAATCAAATCAGACCTTTCTTTATTCTTTTAATTATTATTTTTTAGTGAATGGAAGAAAATGCCTCATTTATCTCTGTAAAATAAAAGGCTAAAATAGTGCTTTGGGTAAAAATGTCCCATTTACATGTCTGCTACAAGTTGGGGAGGAAAAAAAAAGAAAGAAAAAGAAGCAGTATGGAGAAGCATTTCCCAGCTTCAAAGGACTGCATTGGCTGATAGTTGTTTCATCACCATTGCTCATATTTGATGATGGAAAGTCATAGTCTCGAGGGGCAGTGTCAAAAAGAGATTTATCAGGATATCAACTGAACTCTTACCTTCTATTTTCCTGTCTTTTGAGATGCTGGGAAAGCTGCTGGAGTGCAATGTCTTCTCATTTATGGTCTGCAGGTACTAAAACAATGTCATACATGCAGCTCTCATGGTGGAAAAAATGTTCATTCTGCTCTAGATGTGGAAGGATTCATTCCCATCTCACCCTTCTTTGACCCAGATGTAAAAGGTTGGTGGGATCTAGTAGGTGGATTCCAAAGCAGGAAAAGCCAATGTCAGCTTATTCCTTTGTGTGCTATGAGCTACAGAAACCTTGTCCACACTAACTACTCAATTTGCTAAGGGGTCCTGGCTGGCTTCTTTGGGTGCAGTCACTCAAGCCAGAGTTGCAGAGGATGAGAAGTGTCACCCTTTGTGGTTCTGGCACTGTGTCCCATCTGTACTGTGCTCACATCATGTCAATGAGGTATGTCTTTCAGGTTGGGAATCACTGAAATAAAAATCCCATGGTTTTTCAGCTTTACATCCTTTTCTGTAGTATTCTTTATTCAACCTGATTTTAACCTCAGGGCAAAACTTTCAGAATAACCTCTACATTTGGGCTCATTTCAATTGAACTCCTCTCCTCTCCTCTCCTCTCCTCTCCTCTCCTCACACCCAAAGCTGCACCTTTGCTTCTGATTTAGCCATGAAAGATGAAATTAAAGTTGCCTTGAGAAGACCAAGGGAGCAGCCTTTCTTGGCACCAATAATTGCAATCTGGGATGGCCCTAAAATGCCTTCCTTTATTTTGAAGCAGTGTGACAAACAGTACAAGGAACACAACTGGAAAAGACAAGGCACTTGGCAAAAGCCTGTAAAATGGCAAAATCATTGAACACTGTGCATTGTTATACAACATGTAAGGAAGAAATATTCCCCCAAGCAGCACATGTCAGATGCATGGCCATGCCTTAGAAAAACAGTTACTTAAAGACTATGACTTATGAACCTCTGCAATGGAAGTAGAATAAGTGCCATAGGGATGTAGGGCAGACGAGACATGAATTAAGCACAAATGAGGAGGAGACAACTGGAAGAGTCAAGGAAAGTTTCTGAGGTGGAAGGCAACATGCCCTAAGAAGACATGGAAAGTTGGGATGAAAAGAAATTCTCCCTACAGGCACAGACCTTGTCTAGTATGTTTTGCAGTATTTCAGGAATTAGGTTAGATGATTTAGGAGTTTGCAAAAAAAATCCTTCTCTTCAATAAGAAAATGCTATACACATGTTTATATCTGTATTTAAAGCCAGGATTGCTGCCATGCTGTTGCTTATATCACTAGGTACCTATAGAGGTGTATATGTGGAAGTAAATTATTGCATTGCACTTTTCTACTCTTCTTTTTTCAAAGGGATTGAAATGTTTAAGAAAAAAAAAAAAGAGGGCTTTATTAGGGCATGAAAAAGAATCTGATGATGTTAGTCTTAAATTATGGCTTGGAACATAGGTATATTCACAGACTGTCTTCGGAAGAAATTCTCAGTTCAGGTTGGAAATTGGTTCTATAGATACATTAGAGAGATAATTCTGCAGCATGAAAAATTAAAACTTATTTTAAACTGTCCATTTCATTGACTTTTTTTTTTTCCCCTTATCTCTTAGGATGGAATTTTTCCATCTCCTTATTTGAGATGGCTGTCTAGAAAGAATGTGGAGAAGAATATTAAGTTGAAGAAAGACAAAACAAAAGGCATTTTTCTGTGATAACTTTTTTGGATGCCCTCATAACATTATTTTTTACAGTTTCACTTAACAGAAAAAAAACAACATGTTGGAAGAACCAAAAAGAACTAACTATGTAAAGCAGACTGTCCCATTCTTGCCCAGGGCTGCTTATGATGTCAGTATCCTAATAAATCATGAGAGAAACAATGTTTCATATTCATAGAGTTGATATGGTCTGGATTGATGAAAGTAAGTACAACAGAAGGGTACAAATGATAGTTGCCATCAGTTTGTGTATGTGGATACCCAGGAGGTACACACAGATGCAGGGGTCACAGTTAGGAATCCACATGGAAGTTGATTTTGGTAAAGGACATTAAGGTCACCCCAGGCAATGCTACAGGCTTGGGGATGAGTGGCTGCAAAGCTGCCCAGCACAGAAGCACCTGGGGCTGCTGGTGGATAGACAGCTGAATATGAGCCAGCAGTGTGCCCAGGTGGCCAAGAAGGCCAACAGGATCCTGGCTTGGATCAGGAACAGTGTGGTGAGCAGGAGAAGGGAGGTTATNTTGGTTGGGTTTTTGTTTTGTTTTGGTTGGACTCAGTGATCTAAGAGGTCATTTCCAGCCATGAATGTTCTGTGATTCTGTCAAGACCTTCTAGATGTGCACCAGCAAGTAAAAGAAAGACCAGGAAAAATGTGTTTCTGCTGCTGAATGGGACAGAGGACCTGGTGATCCAGAAAGAGATGGGGCAACACATGCTGTCTTTCCTGGGAAGATTTGCCTTCAGCAATCACAGGTTCCAGAGACCAGAAGGAAAATCTAGAGCAAGGAAGACTCACCATCAGTGAAGGAGGACCAGATTAGGGAATATTTAAACAAGCTGAATCTACTCTGGTCCATGAGACTTCACAACGTGCACCATGAATACTGAGGGAGCTAGCTGATGTCACTGTGAGCTCACTCTCAAATATCTCTGAAAGGTCATGGCCATTGAGAGAGATCCCTGAAGACTGGAAAAGAGCAAATGTCACTCTTACCTAGCAGAAAGCGTCAGAATGATTATTCAGGAAAGCAGAGGTTGGTCAGCATGCCCTAGATCCTTGCAAAGGTGATGGAGCAAATCATCCTAGAAACCACTTCCACGTATATAAAGGGCAAGAAGATGATTAGATATAGTGCACATGGATTTATGAAGGACAAAACATTTTTAATGGCCAAGATGATGAGACAGAGGGCAAGTCTGCAAACAATATCAAATTGGAAGGAGTGGTTGATATGCAACATGGTGTGCTGCCATTCAGAAGGACTTTGACAAGCTGGATAAGTGGACCAACAGGAATCTCATAGAGTTCATCAAAGGGAAATATCAAAACCTACACATGGGAAGGAGAAACTCCATGCACCTGCTCAGGCTGGGGAATGAACTAGTAGAAAGCATCTTGGCAAGAAAAGACAGAGTTGTCCTGGTGGACAACACATGGAACATGACCCAGCAATGTCTCCATGCAGCAAAGGAGGCCAACATTCTTTGAGATCAAGGGAAGTGATCCTTCCCACTCTGCTCATCAGTGGTGAGACAAACCTGGAGTTCTGTGTCCCATGCTGGGCACTCCAGTGCAAAAGAGATGTGGACATACTGGAGAAAGTCCTGTGAAGGGCTAGCAAGATGGTTAAAGGCTTGGAGATTGGGTAGCTGAATGCTGGAGAAGGTTAGCCAGAGAGGTTATGGAGTCTTTATGCTTGAAGATATTCAAACTACATCTAGACACAGTCCTGGGCACTATGCTTTGAGTTCATCCAGCTTTCAGCAGGATGTTGGAAGAGATACCTCCTGAGACTCAATGATTCTGTCAAACAGGTGAGCAGTGATTCTTTAATTTCACTTAAAATCTACACTTCTTAGAAGAAATCTAAGCAGAAATATAAATGTGAATTCCTTGTGTTTCCATGCATTGTTAGTCATAGAAAAACTGTTAAAATCATTTATAGCAACTATCCACAGAAGAGATGAACCATTAGCCCTCCAGGAGGAGAGATCATCAACTTGGGTATCATGAAGATGACTGAAAAATGGCTGATGCTGCATATGTTGATATTGCTTCTATCAGAAGTAGAGCTGTCACCTCCTTGACAACCACTGTGCAACTCATTTCCATTGTCCTCCCAAAGCCATCTCAGTGCACCACAATATTTTTAGAGTCTTCCATTTCCTTGTCAACTTCTATCCATAGTTTATATCTATGCACATGAGGAGACAGCGAGGAATTTATTGGCATAAGCTTGAGCCAACCACAACACACATGTGCAAGCTGTGCAAAGCTCCTTTTTTTATCCTTCTGCATGTCTAGGTTCTCTGTTTGATGCAAGGGAGAAATGTAAATCACAATAACCACAATATATTTGCTCAGCTAAAAGAAAAAAATTATCTTTATGAGTTACTCTGGGAGATCATTGGATATTCTTCATACCTTGTCTAAATTCTATCAATCTTATATATATATATATAAGTATATTTATATTATTATATATATACAATAATATTATATATATACAATAATATTATATATATGNTGGAACAAAGAATGTTTTTGATCTCTGATAACTAGCACTATTGACTACTCAAGATATCATCATTAACCTAAAACCTTGACCAGTAAGAAAACACAACATTGGTTTTAGTAGATGAGCAGTATGCTAGGAAAGGAGAAAGAATAAAGGGAAGAAAGGAAGTGATAATATATGTTTTCCTTAAATAAAAATTGCAAATTTCTATAGGAATAGCCTCATGGATTAAGAAGGGAAAGATCTGTCTTGTTCTTTGAAGCAAAAGACTATTTAGATTACCTAGGGACAATGGTGACATGATACATTTTTGGTGCAGCCTACTTGGGGTAAACATAACCCTAAAAGCCTAGCTTAAATAGATATGAAATAATCACTTAAAGTGAGTACACATTAAATGCAATCAATCAGAGAGACCGTTACATCTAGAATCCATACCATAATGTGAATTTTCCAGGAGAGATATATAAAAAACCAGCAAAAATAATTTTTCCAAGAACAAGTTACCCTGA
Organism: Bucco capensis; assembly: GCA_013396975.1. Lineage (NCBI taxonomy): Eukaryota > Metazoa > Chordata > Aves > Piciformes > Bucconidae > Bucco > Bucco capensis. Next base: position 94,174 of record VWZO01007169.1, read on the forward strand.
AGGTTTTCCCCACAAAGAAATAAATTTCAACAGGCAGTTTATTCTCTCAGCTTAAGCCACAATAGCATGGGACATGAAGGCAGGAGAACTCTTTATTCCTGGTTCCAAAACAACACATTGTATGTTCTTGATGAACATGACTTCTTCTCTTTTGTCTGCCCAGTAGCATTGTCATCCAAGTTCTTTCAACAAAGCCCCAAGAGATCATTGGGTGAAAACCATCATAACTACATGGAACACTCTTCTTCTTTCATAATTTTTCTATCCATAAACTTTGATGCCATTCCTAGGAATTCAAAACAAAATTGGACACCATCCTATGCAATCTGCTCTAGGTTGTCCTGCTCTTGCAGGGGGGTTGGACTAGATAATCTCCAGAGGTCCCTTCCAACTCCTAACATTCTGTGATGCTGTGAAATATTTACTCATAACACCTGAAGTACTAAGACTACCAAGAATTTTATTGCAGTACCACATATATTTCTTTGGTGCCAAAGCTTTGACACCATTCCTACAGGGAGATCTTTTCGACATCACCAGGACCAACAGGACATTTGCTTACTATGAAAAGAAATAAATCTCTCCCTGTGGTACCTCAGCAAAGGCTTGAAACCTGAACTTTATCATCTATTTCTTGAAAAATCTCAGTTGAAAGTTTGGCAACAAACTGAACCATGTTTCTGATGGCTCATTAAGTTCTTGCAAGCTGCTTGTGGGTCACTTGTTCACAGAGCATCGAGAGGCAAGGTGCTGCTCACTAGAAACTGGTAAATATTATGAAGTATCTATGAACATGCATTTTGAATACAAATCAGCAAATTTCCATTACATATGCAATCTCCTTTTTTTTTTTTTTTCATTTCCCATTATATACTCAGCAATATTATTGAAGAAACAGAGTTTTATAAAAGCTCATACAAATGCTCATTTCCTCAGCCTACGATCCGACGCAAGGAAATACTGATAAGGTTATCTGCTTCTTTTATTGGACTTATTAATTTTGCTGAATATATTCAAAGACATGGTGTATCCTTCAGAGTAGACAATGCAAAACCCAGCTTTAGAGGAGGAAGGAAAACATGCTTATTGTGCACTGCTGTGAACTTCAGAACTGCTGGTGTTCACAATTTCTGAGGAGCAATTATTCAGTATCTCCAAAAAAAAAAATAGCTTCATGCACACTGAAACAGCTCAAGTGTCATAGTTGCTAGCATGGGTCCTATAAGGCATTTCAAGTCAATAAATGAAGTTTTCTTAGTGTAAGGTCATTAGGACAATAAAACGTAACATTTTACTGCTAAAGAAGTTAGAATCTAATTCAAGTTGGGTTTTTCCTACTCATTCAAAATTTTAATAGAAGAATTTGTTCTGGAGTGATGTATGTTGCCTTATCCTATAAATTTATAAAACATAAAAGGTTGCAAGTATATCTATGCCAGGGCTCTGGGCAAGCTGATCTAGTTGGGGATGTCCCTGGCCACTGCAGGGGGGTTGGACTAGATGAGCTCCAGAGGTCCCTTCCAACCCAAACCAGTCTAGGATTCTATGATTCTATGATAAAGCCTTTTAATTCCTACAAATTGCCATTGTATGTCTCCTTTTTTGTTTAATACATGTTTTATATAAATATATATAAACATAGATGTAGCTAAGTTGTATTTGTCTATCTTAGAGATCAGGTTATATGTATGTATATATATATATATATGTACATATATGAATGTATATATGCTTGTGAGCTTATCCATCTTCATTGTCCCAGACCTTTGGAGATAGATAACACTGTACCTAGGTCTCATTGGAAATAATAAAAGCCAGAATGGCATAAAGTTTAAATAATTCTCTTGCCCTTCCAGGTGGTTCATCACTCCAGGTCAAGTTCACAATGTAACTTAAGGGAAGGTCACAGAGCTGCACATTACCTTCCTTAGGGTTTTCAGTAAAAGAGAATATTTTGTGGTGAGTTGGGATCTCAAACCACTTATCAAACAGACTACTGAACAAAACAACAGCCCCAACCTCATTTAAAATCAAAATGAGATTTTTGCAGTGGCCACAGCTGTAGGTTTGTCATTTCTACAAAGTGTTTTAAAGTAACAAATTAGGCCTTCTGATATTTGTAGTATATTGTAAATTTTTTGCAGGTGTCATAGAATCATAAAATTGTTTTGATTGGGAAAAGAACTTCTAGATCATCAAGTCCAACTGCCAAGTCATCACTAAACCGTGTCCCTCAGCACCATATCTATATATCATTTAACTGCCTCCAGGGTTAGTGACTCCAGCACTTCCTTGGGAAGCCTGTTCCAGGGCTTGAAAATAACTGATTCTAACAAGACAAGTGGAGTATCTTTGTTTAAACAAACAGCTTTGCTTACCTATGCTTATCCTGAATAATCCCATTTAACAGAGCTCTCTGTGAGCCTCTCTCCTTGCTATTTTTAGCATCTTAGTCAAAGTGCTCTGAGATTTTCTGCTTTTGCTTCTGTGATGGGGATCATCCAGTGTGAGATTTCCAAGGAGCTGTGGAATTTTTTTGAACCAAGAACGATGGGAAAGGTTAAAAAACAAAAATAATAAAAATTACCCAAAAAAAATAGACCTGCAGGATACCTCTCCCAATGAGCCCTTGAGGAGAAAAAGCTGGAAATGATCATCTATTTAAAAGAAGATACAAGGTTCTTTCGCATGCAAATTACCAAAGCTCCAACTCACATAGTTCATATCCCAATAGGAGGAAATACAGCAGAGCTGACAGATGTCATCAGTTGACTTAAATGACTGCATAAAAATTCACAACCTCAGTCTTTTATCTACAAACCCTGAATATTTAAAAAAAAAGAAGGAAAGTGCCAGTGGTTATAAGGCTCCTCCTTTGCCTGCTAAGCCTTTGTCACCTGCAATTCCATGGGTAAACAGTTCTAAATTCTGTGCCTTGTTAGACTCACTCAACAATATCAATAGTTGTGATATAAAGTGTTGAAGACACAGATTTATTTTTTTCTTTTAACTAAAAATGCCAAAGAAAGTTCTCTTGTGCATGCACAGCTCTTTATGATCCAGTGTGCAACACTTTTTTACAGGCTGCATGGCTGAAATGAGGTGTGTATATATATATATATATATATATATATATATATATATATAAAAT
>VWZO01007169.1:97488-208724 GCA_013396975.1 Bucco capensis
AATGATGTTTAACGTGTAGTTAAGAGCAAAAGGAGGCGTATATATATATTATATATATATATTATATATATATAATGATGTTTAACGTGTAGTTGAGAGCAAAAGGAGGTATATATATATATATAAAATGATGTTTAACGTGTAGTTGAGAGCAAAAGGAGGTGTATATATATATTATATATATATAATGATGTTTAATGTATAGTTGAGAGCAAAAGGAGGTGTATATATATATAATGATGTTTAATGTGTAGTTGAGAGCAAAAGGAGGTGTATATATATATACATATATATATATAATGATGTTTAACGTGTAGTTGAGAGCAAAAGGATGTGTATATATATATATATATATATAAAATGATGTTTAACATGTAGTTGAGAGCAAAATTATTGCAGTTTTATATATAGCCAAGCCATCTAACAAAAGAGCAGTAGCTAGTGTTTGCCCTTATATGAAATGCAGCCCTATAATAGAGAGCCTTAAAGCTAGGGTTTACTGTACTTTGGGAATTAATCACATAAACTATAAATTGGGTTCAACAGGCTGGCTGGGTAAATAGGCGCAGCTAATGAGGACACTATGAGATCTTATAAGAGCTCTGACTGCCCCAGGACAAAAGTGCCTAGCTGCACCTGATGGAAAACTAGAAGACATCAAAGCATAAAGGATTAGTGCTCTCACAGTGTTGAGAAATGGCCAGGGGGAGATTCACCAACTTATTACCCACATCCAAGCTAATCCTGTTATCTGCAAAATATGACTGTGTTCAGGAACTGCCACCACCTAAACTTGCAGGAGACTAATTCTGTGTTTACATGGACAAAAGTGTAGGGAATTTTCATCTGGGCAAAGAATAGAAGAGGTGAGGATTTTTTTAAGGGTTTCCTTTGTATCCAATGCAGGAAGAAGGGAAAATATAAGTTCTTTAATGGGTAATCTGTATCCTATACAAGTATCCTATAGAGCAGAATTCCTTCTCGGAGAACACAGGACAAAAAAAGCCACATACAATTTGTTCTCTCTTGTTTAGTTGCAATATAGTTGCACTTTCCTGAAAGAAAATACATTGAAAGGACCTTTGAAGATGAGAGGAACTGATGGTCCCCCAATATTTCCACCCAGGAAGCCTTTTGTGCAGCAAATGTCTGCCTGATGTGTTTGGGGTTTTTTCCAGTGTAATAAAAGAAGGTGAAAAATATCCCAAGGTCCTTGCTTGCACACCACAGAATATAGTTCATTATCCAGCCTAAGGAATGTGAGGAGGCTCAAATTTTTCTGAAAAGGTTTTATAACCACCAGTGCTAAAAATCTAACCTTTTTCATACACTTGATAGAGCCAGCACCTATGGTGAATAAAGGATCTTAATTTTCAATTTAAATAAAACAGAAATAGACCCAAACAGTATCTCTTGGACCAGATAATTCCAGGGAAAAGCAGATAATTTAGGGAAAAGGGCTCCAAATATATATTTAATCTAAACATGCAGTATGCTTCTTCCAGTGGCTCATCAGTGCCAAGGATGGTTGCCTTCAGGGCAGAATTTAGGCATGATTACCCAGGCAAGCCCATGGCTAAGTATTTGTATGGCATTAAGGAACACCTCTGGCACACAGATCTTGCAGGCAAGGATTTATCTAGCTATCTAAGGGAAATGATTAATTGTGTAGGTTTTAATTTGTAGGGATGCTCGAATGCCAAAGTGCTTGGTGGTGGAAAGGAGTCATCGTCCTGATGGCAGTGCCTGCAGGCTTCCCTTGGCTTCTTCACTGTGGTTGCTGTTTGACAGCATAACACCTGTTTTTGGGGCCCATTAGCAAAGAAAAATAAGCACTCTGGGGAGCCAAAGCATCCTGGCTTGTGTCAGAAATATTGTGGCCAGCAGGACTAGGGTAGGGATCTTTCCCCCTGTGCTTGACACCAGTGAGGTCACATCTCAAATTCTGGGTGCCTCACCACAAGAAGGACATTGAGGTGATGGAGCGTGTCCAGAGAAGGACAATGAAGCTGGGGAAGGGTCTAGAGCAGAAGTATTGTGAGGAGCAGCTGAGGGAACTGAGGTTGTTTAGTCTGGAGAAAAGGAGGCTCAAGAGAGACCTTCTTGCTCACTACAACTCCCTAAACGGAGGTTGGAGTGAGGTGGGGGTTGGTGTCTTCTCCCAAGTAACAAGTGATAGAACAAGAGGAAATGGCCTCAAGTGGCACCAGGGGAGGTTTAGGTTGGACATTAGGAAAAATATCTTCCCTGAAAACACTGTCAAGGCCTGGCCTTGGTGATGTCCATCCCTGGAGGGATTTAGAAGACATGTAGATATGGTTCTGAGGGACATGGTTTTGTGGTGACCTGACAGTGTTGGGTTAATGCTCGAACTTGATGCTCTTAAATATCTTTTCCAACCAAAATGATTCTATGACTCTGTGATTATCTAATAGTAGTAAATCACAAGTGAGAACTTGTGAAAGTGGACCACCTTGTGAACTAGAGGAAGATTAGTGTGGTGACCCCAGGACATCTGTGGAAACAAATGAACACCCTCAGCTTACTCATTAGCCCTTCCCACTTGTGTCTTTTCAAACCCTGGTCTCCTCTTTTCCTCTTTTCCTCCCATCATCCATCCTGCAGTAACCAGAGTGTCTCACCAACAAACTCTTGGACTATTCACTCATTTTCAGCCTAGATATTAATGGATCCTCCTCTTGATATCAGAAAAATGATCAGGGAATAGGTCAAGAGATCAAGGAACATTCCCTGGATAATTCTTTTATTCATTTAACTGAGATAAACTGAGAATTCACACATTGAGATCTCTCTAGGGCCTCTTGATTTTACTGAGGTCTTTCTTCTGGAAAGCAAAGAATATTTAGAAATTTAAAACAAATTTAAAAGATTCCACTCCTAGCACTTTTTTTTTTTTAATAAAGATTATGGACTGAAAAAAATATTACTTAGTTCTTGATCTTATTTAAACCAAAACAAGGAAATGGAAAACATTCTATGACTGTAAAAGAAGACAAAATAATGTGCATTCAAAATATGAAGAATAACAAATCTGATCCCTGCCTAGAACATGTAGGTACCAACATGGTAGTCACAACAACTGTTTTTCTTCTCTTTTTAGACATCTAGTGATCAAGTGGGAAAAGGGAATGAAAATAACATCCACTGGTGGTTTTGGGTTTGTTGTTGATTTGACATTCTCAAATTCTCAGTTTTGGATAACAGAACAGTGGAGTCCTTAGCTTGCCACTAAGTCCTTCTGGAAGAGGAGTAAAACTAAGCCTACAAAACACCTTGTTTCTGTTAACTAAATATTTTGCTTTTATTTCCCAAAGCTATGGGAAAAGTCAATATAACAAATGTCAAACTAGCAAAGAATTTTTTCTTTGGGGCTGCAGAACTATTATGCTTTTACTTGCTCTGTATATATGTTTTATGCTTTTGAGAACCAAGCTTGCCCAGAGAAGCAACAACCAGTTTATCTTCAGTGGACACATTTTAAGGGTTATGTGACAAGGCATTTACCACATCTAACCTGCTGTGTCTAAAAGTCAGTTCTCAACATTATATTGGCTGTGCAGATAGCTCTATCTGGGCTACTCAATCCATGTAATCTAGTGGAACTGTTGATGTGCAACTCATCATCATATATATACACATATCTAAAGGATGAATTGTTTAAAGGCAACTAAAGGTAGATTAGCTGAATTCTACCTTCTCTGACCATTTCTTCTCTTTCTTTTTCAAGCTGTGAACATCCACACTTCATCTTTTGTTTTTCTATTTCATAGCAATCTTTTTATACCCCAAATAGAAATGTTTTCAAGGACTGGCTGGTGTGTACCTTTGAGTTTTTATCTTTGTCTGATGTTCCAGGAGGCTTTAATGAAGATAAAAGTCAACACATGGTTCTGCTTTCTCCCTCACTCACAGGTTTCACTTTATGGTGAAAATATTTTTTGTATTACTTATCTATTGCACAGATGTTCATGGTTAGAATAACCATTTACTTATATTTCTGCTATTGCTGTTGTTATTGGCATTGCAGGTTTGCTTGGGTGCACTAAGAAGAGGTGATTTTCTGATAGGTGATGTGACTAGGGTTGCCATCATCTGAAACAGCTAACTAATTGAATTAACCAGATTGAGTGTTGCCACTTTGTTCTGTTGGTAGAAGACTTTGTGTAGGGAGAGAATGAGAACTCAGTCATGCAAAGACTTTTTTCCTGTACCATGTTTCCCTTCAAGGTACCTCCACAGTGCAACCAGAAGATACAGTTAGATAGATCTAAGCTAAAACAAAATCACAGAATCAGTAAGGTTGGAAAAGACCTCTAAGATCATCAAGTCCAACCACCATGCCACTAAAGCAAGAAAGGGTCATATAATGTAGCTTTGAGAGGCTCACAGCATTGCATTTAGTACTGCTGAAGTAGGACTAATAAAAGTGTATGACTGTATTACAGAGGGGACATAAAAGTAACTAACACAACTTGAGGGATAAACCACAGAATATCATCTTAAACCTTCTTGCTTTATGCTTTAGTGACAAAAGAAATGCTACCAAATATTTTGGATTGCCTCTATGCTGATAATCTCTTGGCTCACATTGGCATAGAGCAATTGATACCAAAGTGAAGAGAGAAAAGTCAGGACACTTGGAGTTTACTGATAGCAACCTGAAGTTAAACAGTGACAAACTCATAAAAACTAACTCGTATTTTGCAAGGTACCTTCCAAATTTTAGGAGAGACTGAGAAGCAGGAAAGGCCTGAGGTGAGCAGTATCTTGAGTCATCAATGTACTCTGGGCCTGCTTATGGCCATGTTTGGCTGGAAAGCACTAATTAGATTAGATATACTTGGCTGGAAGGCAGAAAGCTTAAAACATTAACTTTTTAAACATGTGCATATATTTGGACTCTAACATATTCTGCTTTTTGGAGGTATATTCTGAGTAAATATCTTGCCAGCATGATGATACCCTTTGATTTCTCAAAAGGAGATATGCTATCTCAGAGTTAAATCTTGCTCTTGCACACATGGGCACTACTTTTACACAGTGTTCTGAGAGAGTATGGATCCACAAATGGTACTAATCTCTTCTTTAGTTAGAAAATACAGGATCCCATGTCCATTTATTGCCATTATAAAAATACTGGGGTGATTTTTCATGTTAATTCTTCTTCTTTTTTACTTCATCTGTATGTTTATGATCACTGAGGACTAAATAAGTAATTTTTTTTCTTTAGCAGCAATTGCTCAAAGCTTCCAACACTGAGGAAGAGCATGAATTTTATTGTCTTGAGGTGAGACAGTAAGCAAATACATGCCTTTCATGGTTTCCCTCTCATCTACCTTTTCCTTCACTGGGGCACACAAACATGCAGGGTTACAGGAAACTGTACAGTCAAAATATCTTCTCTTTGGGAACAGCACAATCTTGGGAGAAACTCTGCTAGCATCTGCTCACTGCAGATGGTTTAATCTAGATGACCTTTAAATACTCCTTCCAACCCAAACCAGTCTGATTGTAATGTCAGTAAAAAATCCCAGTGGGAAGAATTGAGTGGAGCATGCTTGTGAAGTGATAATTTATACGCTGGACAATCAAAATGGATGAGTGTTTGTGGGATCAATTTTGCACTCACAAGGTGAATCAGTAGAACTTCTTTCCACCCTCAAAAGTAGACTATTTTCCCTTGCCCTGCTCATTGTTTTCAGTGGTCTGGATGAACTTGTTAGGGCAGAATCAAGAAAGTCTGCCTTCTAATTTGAAACCACTTAATGGATACAGTAAGCCCAGTAGGTTTTGTTCACATTTATGTTTTGTGTCCTTCCAAAATAATTTTAGTGTCAAGATGATGGAGTTAGACTCTTTCAGTGGTGTCCAGTGACAGGACAAGGGCCAACAGGCACAAACACAGGAACATGAGGATAAAACTTCTTTATTGTAAGTTTGAACACTGGACCAGGCTGCCCAGAGAGGTTGTGATGTCTTCTTCTCTGGAGAGATTCCAGCAACTTACTCTGGGTGACCCTGCTTCAGCAGAGGAGTTGGATTAGATGATCTCCAGAGGTCACTAACAACCTGCACCATGCTGTGATTCTGAAATAGGACAGCATGCCCATCACATAGACCAGATCTGACTTTTCAGAAGTAGTATGGAGAATTTGGGTGACTATTTAAGCAATACTGAACCACCATAGACCACATGTCAAAAAAAAAATTCAGTGTAAAAGTTTGGACCTGAACCAGGTGGTAGGATTGTATTTTTTTTTGACATTTTGAGGCTTAAATTACAGCAGAGGAAATTTCAATAGAGGATTTGTATTACAGTCCACTCCAGCCCTTAGTTAATCTATTCCCCAGCTCCTATTTTTAAAGTGTGACTATTGAGTCTGGTGTTGTGAGATTGTATCTGCTGAGGATAATGAGGCGTTCATATGCTGTGCTGATGGTTATCATCAAAAGTCTCAGCAAAGGGGTGGCCTCAAGAAATTGCTGAACAAACTTGCTCCTGACAGGGCTGTGAGATCAAACCCTTAAGCCAAGATATCACAGAAATCTTGGCAAACAAATCAGATACATTGTGCCTCCAAAATGAGCCTGTTCTGCAACGGAGAGGGCTTCTTCTCCTTGCAGCACTGAAAAGCTTCTGTTACTTGGAAGAGGGATGTCTTGGGGCTCTCCAGAGACACAAAGGTAGCAAGAAGATGCCTTTTTATCCCTCTTTCCCACCTTTGGGTTGTGCTTTCCTTACTGTCCTTTATACATTAAGTTTCACAGAGCTATGTGTACACAGGAACCAAGAGACAATTCAGGCTCACCAAACAGGAATTTAAACAACAACAAAAAAAAGAAGATAGGCTTGGGAATATTCCTGAGGAAAAGTTGCTTTCTTACTCTTAAAAGGATCCATAACCCTGAACTGTCAGACTTTGCATAGTGCTGTGTAGATGCTTTTAATGAGTATTGAAGCCAGAAGGCTTTCCTATTATATTTGCCTAGTTGGCATTACCTTTCTATGGTTCTAGGTGAAGTGGTAGGACAATACCCACAATTCCTCCAGCTCCCCTCCCCACTGCAGCTCCAGCTATAGTAGCTGACAATGTAATACTCATTCAGCAGCTGATTATAATTAAAAATATCAGAATAATTAAAGTCCTCAGCTTGACAAGCAGAGCCATAACTTTGCCTTCAGACATTCCTCTCTAATTAGTTAATTAATCCTAATGCAAATTATAAGCAATAATTAGTCAGCCAAGCTTGACATAAAAGTCTGCTGACTTACAGCTGAAAGGCTTTTCTGGTTGTTGGTTTGTAGCTTCTTAAGGTGTCTTTTGTCCACTCATAGTTTCTGTGTCTCCAGTCCTGTTAACTTGCTGCTGATAGATATGTAAAGTAGCTGGCAGAGTGAGAAAAAGCAGCTCCAACAATTTGCTCTACCACAGGCACTATTTTATTTACTTAATAAACTGGATAGTCACTATGTGCTTAGAATGTAAATAGAGCATCACATATGCATTCTAACAAAATATAAGTATATGTATTTATACAAATATATACATTTAAGAGCTTTCACATTCTCAGGTTTAGCAAAATATATGGGTCTGAGATGTTTTGGCCAATGACATAATGTAAGATCCAATGTGATTCTAAGATTAAGCTAGATTCTGATCTACCCTATCAGAAAGGAAATCAAATCCTTTTGTACCAGGACAAGTGGTATCTGATTCACGTTTTCCCATAGGTTTTTAACAGATCATGACTCTGTTAAAGTGAGATAATTTGAATTATCTTCAGATCAATCAAAAGTGTGAATATTGCATTTCACATGGCAAGGCAGAGAATATTTGGTGTGTTGCACTCCACAAAGCCACAGTGCTGACATGCCACAGAAGTGCTCACAATTGACTGGGAACACACAGGAATGCTTATATATTTGTTGTTTTTTGAGCATTTTGTCTGAAAGTATTGCTATTTGCATAAAAAAAACAAAGTTACAGTGCTGACAAAAATTAGGAAACTAAAAATGAAGAAATGATTAAAAAAGCATAAATAGTTTGTGGTGAGGATCCTTTTTCTCCCAGAGTGATACTAAGTACACTTTTTCCCTACACTATTATTGCTTTCATTATATCTTTTCATGCAGTTAAAGGTAAGTGAGATCACAGGACCATAAGACACCTGCCCACCTACTGCTTTACATGTGACAGTTTAATCATGTCAAATATTATGGCTATGAAGAATGAAACCCAGAAGCATATGTTCAACCTGCACATTCCTAAGCCAATAGAGTTATATTCCCTCTGCTAATAAAGACAACTGAGAACAGGAATAAAAAAAGCTGTTGTCAGGATGAAAAGAATCAGATTAATTTATCTGGATTCCCTTGAATTTGTAATGTTTCAATTAAATGTAGAGTTTTAAGCATCTTTAATTTGCTTCAGCAAAACCATAGTCAAGACCCATTCTTGTTTGTTAATCCTCTTGCTGTTCATCTCACCTGACTTTAACTGTCTGAGCTATGGACATTAAGACCCAAATAGACATCCTCTAGAGTTAGGGAAGGAAAGAGATTCATATTGTAGTCTGGGCCAGAATCACCCTTGGGGATACCAATCTTTTTCCATTGTCTATTGAGGAAAGATGAGGTGATAATAGCCCTGAATTAAACCTCTCAGTTAAGTGCCTAAAATTGGGTGAGAAAAATCTGAGCCTTTGTTAAAACAGCTGGAGTGATCCAAAATGTGGGATGACATTATCTATTTATAGTGTTACCCTCCTGTCTCTCTATCCACTCTGTTGAAACAATAACACAGAACAGGAGCTATTTATTCAGTAAACTACACAATGGATTTCAAACCAGCTCTTTTCAGGCTATTTAATTTTCAAATTTGCTGGCTGCACAGAGAAACCCAAATCACTCAGGAATGAGCAGCTAAACTTTCATGCACTTGGGAAAAAAGTCTGGAAAACTGTCAATGGCAACATTAGGTTATCACGGAGGATCATGTACAGGTGGCAACTGTGAGAAGAGTAAACCCTCAAGTACCTAGAGGAAGATGTGAAGAGGTTCAGCCTGAGAATCATCCCCTACTCCAGTCTCTTCCCTCACTCCTTTCATTCGCTCCTTTCAGCAGGAGTCAGGAAATTTCAGAGAAGGCGAGGGCCTGGAGAAGGAAACCCTGCGGGCACTGGCGGAAACGCCGCGAGCAGGGACAGGGACGGGGAAGGGAAATAATCTCGGCTCGACACTGCACGACTCGGCGCGGCTCGGCTCGACCCGGCACGGCTCGGCTCGGCACGGCTCGGCTCGGCTCGGCACGGCACGGATATGGCGGTGCCGGAGTCAGACACACGTCTAGCGCAGGAGAAGGAGGAAGAGAGCGAGAAGGAGAGTGAGGGCTTGGAGAAGGAGACCCTGTGGGCGCTGGCGGAAACGCCTCGAGCAGGGACAGGGACGGGGGTGGGAGAGGGGATGGGGAAGGGGCTGCAGGGTGCTCGGTGTGGGGTGTTCCTGGCGGAGGTTGCCCCGGTGCTCCGTGTTCCCGGCGTGGGGTGGGAGCCGGTGCCAAGCTCGGTGCCGGCAGGTGTTCCTGGTTTTGCCAGGATGTCCATGTGCCTGGCAGTGGTGTGNCGCGCGTCTGGTGCAGGAGAAGAAGGAAGAGAGGGAGAAGGAGAGCCAGGGCCTGGAGAAGGAGTCCCTGCGGGCGCTGGCGGAAACGCCGCGAGCAGGGACAGGGATCGGGATGGGGATGGGGGTGGGAAAGGGGATGGAGGCGGGGCTGCAAGGTGCTCGCTGTGGGGTGTTCCTGGCGGAGGTTGTCCTGGTGCTCGGTGTTCCCGGTGTGGGCAGCGAGCCGGTGCCAAGCTCGGTGCCAGCAAGTGTTCCTGGTTTTGCCAGGCTCTCCATGTGCCTGGCAGTGGTTTGGGGCCAGGCTGGGACCGTGGGTTCTTGCCGAGGATGGAGATGCAATTCTTCCTCTCTGGACACAGCTCCTCCCAGCCTCCGGCAGTATCTCCAGCACTGGTCCCACTGTCACTCCCTGCCCTTCTTCTCCAGATAAGCCACTAGCATCCTGACTTGGGTCAGCACTAGGGTGGCAGCAGGACTAGGGCAGGGATTGTCCTCCTGGAATCCTGGGGTCAAGTTTGGGCTCCTCACTCCCAGAGGGACATTGAGGTGCTGGAGTGTGGCTGGAGAGGGGTGGGGAGGCTAGGAAGGGGTCTGGGGCGCAGGTGTGGTGGGCAGCGGCTGGGGGAACTGGGATTGGTTAGGCTCAGGGAGAACTTCTCGCTCTCTCCTGAGAGGAGGTTGGAGCCGGGTGGGGGTTGGTCTTTTCTGGCAAGGAAGAAGTGCTAGGAGGAAACAGCCTCAAGTTGCTCCAGGGCAGGTTCAGGTTGGCCATGAGGAAGAATTTGTTGCTGGCAAGNAATTGGAGAAGAATAGATTTAAACTGGACATTAGAAAGAAGTTCCTCCCCATGAGGGTGGTGGACCAGGTTGCGCAGGGAGGTGGTTGAGTTCCCATCCCTGGAAGCATTCCAGGTGAGGCTTGCCAGGGCTCTGGGCAAGCTGCTCTAGTTGGGGATGTCCCTGGCCACTGCAGGGGGGTTGGACTAGATGACCTCCAGAGGTCCCTTCCAACCCAAACCATTCTATGATTCCATACATTTAACCATTTAACTGTCTACATTCAACACTTTTAGTTTTCTGAAACTTAGGAAGGTTTCTTTCCCATCCCTACCACCCCTGCCTTGCCTTTCACTCTGCAGCACTTTGCATGTGTGAATTCTTTTTTCCACTAACGAGAAGTGCAGGGATTTTGGGGTGTTAATGGGAAGTAGTAGGAAATTAATGAGAGATGGGAAACAAGGTATGATTTTTTTCTGTATGCTTGTGTATGAATGGAAGTTACTCTGCTGTATCAAGGGGAGAATACATTAAGCATTTTGGAATGCACAGCCCAAGAGGGATAGTTAATCCTGTTTTTGACAATCACAAATGTAATATGTACAAATGAGGGGAAGCATTATGCATGATTTTCCTCATTTTACATACAGCACAATATGTTATTTTCCAGCTCTTAATTCATGTCTTCATTAAGGAAAACTGCTCTAAGTCTAACTGTGGATTTGGGAAGGAATTAAGATCTCAACAATGATACATTAAGGTTTCTTTTCTTTTTTTTTTTTAAACATTTTAGGACATGAGCTTTTTGCTAGCAGAGGAAAATCCATGCTAAAGAAATAAGGCACTCAGGCTTAGTTTGCTTGGCTCCTCTGGACTGACCCATGGTGGCTGTGCAGCTCTAGCTGTCAATGTCATGCCCAGCCAGTGGAATTATCTGCTCTTTCCCAGGAAATTAGCAGCTGAAGATCCTTATGCTTCTAATACATGTATTAAGGCTGAAATCCTATTGCTGTGTGGTCTGTATCATTCATCTTCCTATCCTGGCACTCCACATAACCAAGATTTCTCTCCAAAGAAGGCTGGACCTTACTCAGAGCCAAGGTCAGCAACTGTCTTGTATGATATCCCTCAGGAACAACTCTAGTACTTCTAGGAGGCTTTGACTTGCAAAGAGTCAAATGAAACACCTCCATGTAATTTATGCTAGTTGCTACTTCAGAGCTGCTCTAAATCTTTGTGGGAGATCAGTTTGCATCTTGGCCAAACCCTGCATGTTATAACCTCACCTGCCAGTGCTGACTCCATGTCAGAGAAGATAGATGTCCTTAGGCTCCAAAGATGGAAAAACATTGAATCTTCTTCACTTCTTCACTTAAGGGTGGCATGATTTTGGCTGTTTACTCTTTATTTAACAAGCACATTAAAATTGTCAATGTAAGCTTGTTACTATATTAAAAACAACTGCAGTTGTATCAGGTTAATTATTGTCAAGATTGGTACAAGATAAAGCAAGGTGCTGATTAAACATTAGCTAGGGAGATGTTTAACAGTAGAATTCTCCAATAAAAACAATCATCATAAAGAAAGAGACACTGCTTTCTCTTTTTAAATTACTAAATGCTAAATGTATCCTTATCAGCCACTAACTGAATTATAACACAATTGTGTTATTCATAGAATCACAGAATCACCAAGGTTGAATAATCAAGTCCAACCATCAACCTATCACCATAAATATTGGAATACCCTGAAGACCAAATTGTATTTTCTTAAGAGCAAATAGAGAAAAAAAATATATATATATTTAATATGTAGCAGTAAATAACCAGTAACATTTGACCTGATTCGGATTAGATAGTTCCTGTGATTCATTGTGCTTATTTCTACTGTTCTGTTAGTTAGCATCTGGTCTAAATCAGTTGTCAAAGTTCCCTCTACAGAGAGTTATTGGGATGAACTACTCTTTAAAGATGCTTGGTTTACTCTGTTGAATAAGAAGGAAGCTGAATTCCACACTGATTTCCAACATTACTGTGTTGCCTGGTTTACACCAGGTGAGAAAACAGCTGAAATCAAGGGACTGCTTTCAAAAGCTATAGCAAAGGAAGAATACCTGCTCTAGATAATCCATCTTTAAAGGAAGCAGAAAGAAAAATCCTTTGTCAAAAGATTGGAATCAATGGGCTGCCTTTAGTGTGCCCAGGGAGGTGCTGGAGTCCCCATCCCTGGAGGTGTTTGAGAGACAGGGAGATGTTGCATTGGGAGGCATCATTTAGCAGGTTGCTAGGGCTAGGACAAAGGCTGCACTCATGATCTCCAAGGTCTCTTCCAGCTCGAACTGTCCTATGATTCTGTGATTCTATGATAACTAAACAATAAGGTCTTTGAGCGGAGAAACATATGTTCCCTTGCATTTAGGAAGCCCTTGTTTATTTATCAGTATCTAGAAGTCAATTGAAATACTTACAATCCTAGCAGAACTGGAGCAGATTCCTGGATGTTTTCAGGAAAGTGAAACTTTCCTGAAGGAAAACAGGCAAACTTCTTCATGTTCAGTATTCATCCTAAAGTCACAGTGTGCTGTGACTTCTGTGACACTTGTCTTCAAGGCATGAGATCTGGATGTGGGAAACCTGAGTTAAACCAAAAAACTAACTTCCAATTTTTTAATCCTTATTTAGCAGTTCCAGTGCAAGATCAGATTAATGATTCATACATGCATTAAGGTTCTAAATATCCCTTTTGTGTTGTGATGAAACAACTTTCTATCCTCAAATAAAGACACACTGCTAAAATCAAATGTAGATTTAGATTAGACATAAGAAGAAATTTAGTATGATAAGGGTGGTGAGACACTGGAAGAAGTTGCCCAGAGAACTTGTGGATATCCCATCTGTGGAAGTGTTGAAGGTCATGTTGGATGGGCCTTTGAGCAACATGATCTAGTGAAAGATGTCCTTCTCCACAGGAGAGGGATTGAACTGGATAACCTTCAAAGGTCCTTTCCAACCCAAACCATTCTATGATTCTGATTCCTATTGCAAACTAGATTTTCTTACAGCTTAAATTATTAGCCTAACTTTGGAAAGTCTCTAAAGCTTAAAGTACCACACTTTCTAAAACTTGGATAAAATTCTAACAATCCCTCTGCTCCATGGAACTCTCTGTGGTGTGAATCCAGTCAACAGGAAAAAGCTGGGAGATCACTCTAATTTGAGCTCAGTTAATTCCATCAGCTCTTGGAAGGAATCAGATGTCTGCTTGATAAAAAGCTTTTCCACGAGAAATAAAGAAAACAGAAGTGACCAAATCTGTTTGAATGGAAAATAAATTCCTGACAGACAGTGATATGCCAAATTGTATGGTGTCTGCCTAAGGAACAGCTAGTTTACATGAGAAGAAATTCACCTTTCTGGAATGTATACAAGCTCATAGTTTTCATCCTTCATGCTAAAGCAAACTGTTAAGCACTAGTTAGGTATTGGGCTAAGTAGCTGTCTCAAGACCTAGCCTGGAGATCTGCATTCCTCTAAGAAGAAACCTGAAAGTGTTACACAAGAGCACTGTTTCATAACCTCAGTGATGGCTGAGGTGATGGGGAGATATTGCATGCCTTTAGTGTTTGTATTCCTGTAGAACACAGAAGCTAAATATTCAAATCCCTCAGTCATATGAAAGATCTGATCCTCAGGACCCACCTGTGAAGAACAGAAAATGCTATTCCTTGAGATTCTATAAAGCACTGTTGGCCAAAGTAGATTTGGCCTAAGTTCATACATCTTCAGAAAAAAAAATAATTCATATTGGAATTGGTTGTCCAACCTTTCTTTGTGATGAATAAGCAGAAGTGGAAAGAGTTAGAATAAATTATTCTGCTTCAGAAGTGCCTACTCCTCCATCTCAATGAATTCTGGCTTGAAAGTGCCTTCTCCTCTCCACTCACAGTAACAGAAGCTCAGGTCACTAGGTCAGATACCAACATTGGCTTTGTCATGCTGGTTAAGCATCTGAAGAGAGATTCCTGGAGACATCAGTGGCACTAATTTAACCCAACTTTAGTCCAGTGTGGTGGGTGAACATTGGCTAGCCATCAGGTGCCCACCAAACTGTTCTTCCTCAGCAGGGCAGGAGAGAACACACAAAAGAAAAGCTTGGGAGTCAAGATAAGGACAGGGAGATCACTCACCAGCTACAGTCCTGGGTAAAACAGGCTCAGCTTGAGGAAGATTCATTTCATTCATTGCCAATTAATAACAGAGTAGGATAGTATGAAATAAAACCAAAACTAAAAACACCTTTTCCCCACTTCTTCAAATCTTCCTGTGCTCATCTTCATTTCTGATTCTTCTGCCTTCTCTCCCCTGAGCAGTTCAGAAGGGATGGGGAATGAGGGTTGTGGTCAGGTCATAAAGCTTCACCTCTGCCACTCCTTAATCCTCATGCTGTTCTGCTCCAGTGTGTGGTCTCTCCCATGGGATACTGTCCTTGACAAAATTCTCCAATGTGGGTCCTTCCCATGAGCGGTTGTTCTTCAAGAACTACCCCAGCATGAGTCCTTTTCCACAGGGTACAGTCCTTTAGGAACACACTGTTCCAGCTTGAGTCCCCTATGGGCCACATATATGGCTAGGCTTCGCGAACGAAGCTCCAGGGAGGGCTCCATCCATGCTCCTCACCAGCGCCTTTTCCAAGCGCACTGATAAAAAGAGGATAGCAGATAGCACCCTCGAGCCTGCACTAGGGATTTTTTTTAGGTGAGACACAGCATGCACAGAGCTGGACCCACCCTTTAGTCCTAAGGTTCATCTGCCAGGGCCTAGCAAGCTTGGACGCTGGCAGCCAAGTCCTTAGGATGGAGGTTTAACCTCTTAGCTGGAAGGCCTTACAGGGCTAAACGAGCTCCATCTGCCCGGGTTTGGAATCAGAGTTGTCCTTCTCCTAGGATGACTGCCAGAAGGCTAATGAGCTCATCCTACCCATCCAAGGATTCTAGGAACATGGGTATCACTCCCCACACTTTCCCGTGGGCAATGAGTTTAATGCTCCCTCTGCTGTGGGCACAGTTATGGCACCAGGGGCCACAGGAGACCACAAGTGATTTACAGACTGTGCCTGTATGGGCCACAACTCCTGCCAGAAAACCTACTCCTGCATAAGCTTCACTCCACAGGCTGCAGCTTCCTTCAGGCACATCCACCTGCTGCACCATGGAGTCTTCTACATGCTGCAGTGTGGCTATCTACTCCATCATGGTCCTCCATGGGCTGCAGAGGGTCAAGATGCTCCATCATGGTCTTCTCTACAGGCTGCAGGGAAGCATCTACACTAGCACCTAGAGCATCTCCTTCCCCTCCTTATCATAGAATCCTAGAATGGTTTGGGTTGGAAGGGACCTCTGGAGCTCATCTAGTCCAACCCCCCTGCAGTGGCCAGGGACATCCCCAACTAGAGCAGCTTGCCCAGAGCCCTGGCAAGCCTCACCTGGAATGCCTCCAGGGATGGGAACTCAACCACCTCCCTGGGCAACCTGGGCCAGTGTTCCACCACCCTTGTGGTGAGGAACTTCTTCCTAATGTCCAGTTTAAATCTACTCCTCTCCAATTTAAAACCATTGCCCCTTATCCTTTCACTCCTTCTTTACTGACTTCAGTGTCTATCTTCACCTTGTCCCCAAATGGGCACCTAACACCTAACAGAGGTGGATTACCTTCTGGAGGATCCAGACTTCTTCCATTACCTGCTTGAAGACCCTAGATGACTGGGTTAGACTCAGTTTCTTGGTGTTAGGTGAGATGAAACCCACTTCATAGATCCAAACTTGTTTGCTGACATCATATTGATGCTCTGCTGTTTAATTTATTCCAATAAGGCAAAGTTATCAATTCTTTATTGTGGTTATTACTTTCTGCAGGAGGAATCAATGCAACAAGTTTTGTGTTACAACTATAACTGTGATGGCTGAGGTAATGGGGAGATATTGCATGTCTTTAGTGTTTCTGGAGCTGGAACTAACCCAGTTTGAGTATCTACTTTCTGTATCTGGCTCTGAAGATCATAGTTTCTATTTTAAAACTGAAATTGGAACCTACAAGTAACCAGGTTCCTATGTTACATTAACAAATCAGATACACTTGTTTCTCCTGTTGGAAATTCTTCAGCCATTCAGATGGGTGGTCAGGTCTAGGAAGGAAATAGGTTTTAAGTTTTGGTGGAATTTATTTAATAAATAAATAAATAAATAAAATATATCAATAAATATAGTAATAAATAAATAAAATGTATTAATAAATATAGTAATAAATAAATAAATAAATATATTAATAAATAAATAAAAGAACCATTTTTATGGCAGGGAGATGAACTCACGTGGGGAAAGAAATGGTGGTGGTGGTGGTTTTTTTTTAGTAACACTGAAGGGCTATATTTAAACTTAGAACAAGCTTTTATTTAATGACAAGGTTTTAAAAATAGAAATTCAGAGTATCTCATCTTAAAATAAAAAAAATGGAGTATTTTGAGTTTGCCAAGACATTCCATTCTTTTCTTGTATGTTTTGGGTAGACTAGAATGAACTGAAATGAGAGTGTTTCCACCACATTTTCTACACTCAACAACTCAGCATTTTCAGAAAGAAAAAAATGTTTGCACTGGAAATTCTCCAGATAGCTTTCTTTTGATTTTTTTTTTTTTTTTAAGTTGATTCTCTCATTCCTTAGGCTTCTGGACAGAAATTCTCAGCATGGTGTCACAATCCAAACTGCTCATGAACGACTCTCCAATTCCAAACAATGTCACTTCAGACAATTTCCTCAACTACCATTTATGCTTCTGCTCATGTGATCTGTTCCTGTGGTTTTTCTCTTTTTCAGTGAGCTTGTTTCCTCCCACTAAGTCAGAAAAGCCCCAGAGTAGCTTGGAAACCTGCAAACATTGCAGTGTCCCTGGTTTTTTTCAGCTCTTCTTGCTGACATAAGTCTACTGCATGGATGGGAGAGTGAGTCTAAGGAGCGTAGGATGCCATGAGCTTCCCTGATGTGTGGTAATTAAACACCTGCACTAAAAAGCTCTTTCCTAAGTCATTATGAAAATCTGGAGAGTGTTCAACAGCCCTGAACATTTCCCATCTCTCACTTGGGCAGGTGGTCTTCTGTTTGAACCTTGCTAGGCAAGTGATCTCGTCAAGGCTTCTCTTTTGGTTCGTTGCTGCTGTTGGTCTTAGTGTTAAATGGTAATCCTGACCTTCCTCACTTAGCATTCCTGGAGTATCTTTATATCCTGTATATTTACAGTCATCTGCACTATTGGCAAAGCTATACAAATAGCTCTATGGATAAAGAGTCTAGAAAAGTTATATACCACCAAATGGGCTCATGGTTAGCAAATGGAAAAGACTGAAATCATAGAATCATAGAATCCTAGAATGGTTTGGGTTGGAAGGGACCTCTGGAGCTCATCTAGTCCAAGCCCCTGCAGTGGCCAGGGACATCCCCAACTAGAGCAGCTTGCCCAGAGCCCTGTCAAGCTTCACCTTGAATGTCTCTAAGGANTTTCCTGTAGCCTTAGAGCCTGTCTCTAGACTCTTTTCATAAACATGGTGCTCCTCATAACTCTTTACTGGGAAAAAAAGTCCATGTCTACACCTACAAAATCAAAGCCAGAGCATGTTGTCAACCTCCATCCCCTGATTATCTAAATTATGCAATTGTTTGCATGCTTCCTGTACTGTTTTGGCTTGCACTGGTTAGCACTCCCCTAGACTATGCTTGAGCATGGTCCAGGGGATTTGCACATGCTATGGACTGCTCTCAACATGCAGTTTGGACATTGCTGTCTTGTCTGGAGGGAAAGGGAATTTATGCATGTGTCTACAAGCCAGGCTGTTTTCCTTACCTGCAAGATGAGACTGACCTCTAAGTGATCCATGACTTGGTTTATTTAATCATATGCACCTAAATAAAGCTCAAAACCAATCCTGGTAATATAGTGCTAGTGGTCTTGAACTTGACTGCTGCTGAGGTGTACCTCATACAGCTAGGTGACCATAAAACTGATTTAAAGTGGTTTAAAGCAGAAGCCAGCAGTGAGTCTAATCATATGGCACAGCAAAGGAGTGTGACCATCCCATCTGCCACATGAGACATGGGTCAGAGGAGGCTCTAAGGTGCTCAAGAAACATATAGATGCTCTACTTAAGGACATAATTTAGTGATATGTTAGTGATAGGTAGAGTTGGACTTGATGATCTTAGAGGTCTCTTCCAGCCTTAATGATTCTGTGATGGGAGGCAACTCTAAGGTTACTAAGCCAACCTTCAGCCCAACTAACCTCTTCATTCTTGCAGTCATAAGGATCAAAATAATGGCAAACAGAGCTGATAACTTTTATGTCACTAGCTCTTAGAATTGCTTCAGCTATCCCCATGCTAATCCTGTGTTTAAAAACAAAACAAAACAAAACAAAACAAAAAAACCCCAAACCCTGTATTTTGTTTAATCCTAAATGTTTGTTCCAGAGAGGTAGTCAGACCTTTTGTAAAAAGACCAACCAAGAGAAATTCTTGCTTAAAAGCAGTGTGGAATCGAAATGCATGTGAGGTATCTTATTAGCTTTGGGTTTATTCTCAATTCAGTCACAGGAAATATCCATTTTCCTGAAGAAGCAGCAGTTGTCATATTTTGCTGCTGTAGCGTGTGTAATATCAATCTCATGTTTATTTATGCATGTAAAGATTTTATTATTTACATTTAAATATTTATAACTTCTCTGCATAAGCAGCCAAAAAAGTTCATCTCTGCCCTTTAGGAACTAAGCAATTTCATTTTACTAGGTAGACTTTTTTTCTATATAAATAATTGACACATTGATTTCTCCCTCTGTCTTTATGCTATTTATATTATTTCTTAAATGCAAGACAGTTATAGAACTAACAGACTGACTGGTCTGTTTTTATTGCCTATCAAATCCAAACAGACTAATATATCACATGAAGGATCTGGAAAAGGGAGTGGTGATAAACCACTAAAAAATAGGAATGAATTCATTAGAATTCAGCTATGGAAGCCTATGCTAATTACATTGCTGCATTGAAAAAGTGTTTGTTTCTTGCTGGAAATAACTTTATGTAAATGATTTCAGGGTTGTTTTGTTTTTTTTCTGAGATTAGTGGCAGTGCCTAGCTGTATAGCAACAGATATAATTGTGGTTCTTCTTTCTGTCACTAGTACTATCTTAAAGGGATTTTGTAGGTGTTTTAACAGGACTCCATAGAGCCAGGATGGTTATAGAGGAGCTTGTACCTGGAAGAGGTTTTCCACTGTCAAGCAACTCAGACCACTTCTTTCTGCTTCTGAAGGTGAGAAGATCACCTTCTCCTCTCTCACCTTCTCCCTTCCCTAACAGCACTGGACAAGCTAACATTGGCTTTAACATCTTATCTGCACTGAAAGAAAATCCCCTTATTTCTGTCATAACACTGAGAGAAACAAAATCAGTACCCACTGCCATTTTAAAACCTAGAAACAGAACGAGAAAGCAGATGCACAATTTGTGGAAGAGTAATAGAGCAAGTAAAATTCCTCCTCCTTTAATACTACCTTAACACAATGATTCAATCACCACTGGAGTTAACCTTTTTCCCTCATTTTCTTTTACCTTTCACTTAAATCAATGCATTTCCAGTCCAGGAGAAAGCAAATTGTCTTTAAGATTATAACTGTGCCACCAGACAGAGCCTAGCAAATGGCTTCAGAGGTATGTTAGGTATTTTTACCACTGGCATCCTTATGCAAGACCACAGTCAAAGAAATAGAAAGTGGAAAATCTGTTGTCTCCATCAGTTGTGTTAAGACAGATAAAAAGAAACCAGGATGGCCAAATGGTTTATCCAAGGTGTCAGATAAACTGCAAGCCAAATACAATGTCTAGGCTCTGTGCTCTAAAATAATTAGCTGTTCTCAAGCCCGTTCCTGCTCTGTTAAGTTACTGTCAAACACAAGGAAAACACACTATTCATTCTTTTAGTCATCATTTGGCTGCTTTTTTTCCTATTTTGTATTTTTTTTCCCATGTGGAAGCAAGTGATGGAATTGTCTGTCCTTCCTTCTGAGTAAGGAACACAGGTCTTCAAACCATACCCAACACATCACATCATCTACTTCATCAATTTTCTTTACAGGTGTTGGAGAACCAGCACCTAGAGGGAGGTTACTATTTTTTCCCCTGGATCTACTAAAATTATTTTACACAATTTCAGTTTGCCTTTATTTTTTTTTTTAATTTGTAGAGGTTTAGTACTTTTTCCCTACAAATTTAGAGATGAATATATATATATATGACAATCTTTTGTACTAGAGCCTGTTGTGACAGGACAAAGGGTGATAGTTTTAAACTCAAAGAGGGGAGATTTAGACTAGATAGAAGGAAGGAATTGTTTACTGTGAGGATAGGGAGACAT
This sequence comes from Bucco capensis, assembly GCA_013396975.1. Taxonomy (NCBI): domain Eukaryota; kingdom Metazoa; phylum Chordata; class Aves; order Piciformes; family Bucconidae; genus Bucco; species Bucco capensis. Next base: position 118,361 of record VWZO01007169.1, read on the forward strand.
TGGCCCAGGTTGTCCAGAAAGGTGGTGGATATCCCATCCCTGGAATCATTTCAGGTCAGGTTGATTTGAGCTCTGAGCAAGCTGCTCTAATTGAAGATATCCCTGCTCAATGCAGAGAGATTGGACTAGATGACCTTCAAAAATCCCTTCCAAGCCAAACCATTCTGTGATTCTCTGATTCTATTTTTCCTTTGCTTGATTTCAAACCCAGAAGACTACATGGAATTTCAAAAAACTGCTCCAATGTGAATGTTGCCAACTTTACAAGCTGCTGAAAGAATCTAAGGGGAAAAGGAACAGAGCAAAAGCAAGGGGAAAGGCAGAGATAAGAGTTTAAATTGTACCTCCAAAAAAAAAAACCTATATTGAGATAGGTTTGTTGAAAGTCAGGTGTGAGAACTGTGTATCTGCTGACAAAATGTGGGTGTTCCCAGTGTTTTTTTCTAATCACTGCTGATCCTGACACACAAGAACAAAGAGTTACTTTTGAAATCGATAGCATTTATTGTGAAATTCAAAGTGAACTATGTCCATTATTACTGGGATTCACCTCACATACTGAAAGCATCTAGAAGTTAGAGACCTACATCGAAAGCAGTCAGCCCAGATTCCTTCCACAAGCAGTGGAGAGCAAAAAGTGTTTTCAGAGCGTGGTTCATCTCCTCCTAGAGATGTCTAAAAGATGGGAAAAGACTCTGACTTTGGAGGCACATGTGTTTCTCCATTGGTTATCAAAGGAAGTTACTGCATCACCCAGGTCTGCACTCAGATGATTAGCTTGCACATCTCAGATGGCAGGTGAGATAGATCTTGTTTTCTGTGACTTGCATGTATTACAAATATTGCACAAAATTCCTCCTGAATGTGGCAGAAGTCACATTTTTTAAGGATTATAGATACTTCCAGCTTTTTCCATTTGTAGGGTTTAGAGTAGAGGATTTACAAGGCTTCTGATATTACATTTCTAGGCTGTTCCTTTTATTTCTGTCCCACATTCAAATCTATGAACTAACTAGACCATAAATGCCTACAAAAAAAGCTCTAGATGCATAGCTGATGATTGTTGTCATCACCAGTAGGTCTCTCTCTGCTAGAATAAATATCACCTTCAAAAAATAAATAGTTTGGTGCATTCTGGGGGATTGCATTGAAGCAAATTTTCAACAGAAATAAAGAAGACTTGTAAATAATAAAAGAAGCTGTGGACAGGTAGTTTTAGGGAGGTAAGTGGTTTAACCCCATTGAAAGCACTAAAGGTTAGATGTTTACTTAACAAAGAAAAAAAAGCCCAAACAAACAAACAAACAAAACCCACAAAACCAAAACTATTCTGTAAATCTTCACTTTCTGTTTTCTGTATGTAACTGAATGCTCTTAGCCCCAAGGAAATATTCATGGGAAAGTTCACTTACAAGACTGATGCTCTAAGTGGCTTGCATGAGGATCATGGGACCTGCATCTAAAAAGGAAGGAGAAACATTCATTAGTTAAGAACTAGTTTGGCTCCTTTTTTTATCTTTTTTTTTTTCCTCTCCTCCCACTGTTTTTGGTCTATATAATCAGCTAAGGAGATTTCCACTTCTTCAGGCAACGAGGCAAGTTGTGCTGGAAGAAAAGTTGTGCCTAGATTCCTTGCAAGGCATTCGTAGAGTAGGAAGAAAATATTTTACTGAGCAGTGCATTTAAACAAATATTAAATCCACACAATTGTTAATCAGTTTGCCATCTGGAAACGTTTGAAAGTTTAGACTCTTAATTGCCTGAATCTCATAAATGTTCAAAATTGTTGCCTACTACAGGCTATATTGCATTCAGGACTATTTTTTTTTTTTTACTGTATAAATACATGTAATTAAAATGTGAGCTAGGAACAGGTTCCAGCAGCTGTTGTGAGAGCTCTAACCATCTTCCCTATTAATCTTTAGGGATTTGAAGTATGTGTTGCTGAGCACCAGGGTCAACGACATGCCATTGCATTTGAATCCCACCATTTGACAAAGCCTTGCATTCTCTTGCTGAAATTCTTTCATGTGACTGACAGCTACATCCATTTCTTCCCCAGGCCACTCTTTAAATTCCTTTGTACTTGTAGAAGCAAGTTTGCTGGCTCAAGAATTTTGTCTTAACTCTGCCTCTAAGACTTGTCGATGGCAAATTAGGACAAGAAATTCTAATTTATGTTTCAAAGGCACCTATGGTAGTAAGAGAAAGTATTTTTATTTACATTTTTTTCCCCCCCTCAAAAGTGTCGAATCAAAGAGTTTATAATTACTATATATTTTCAGGACATGTCATATTATATTGACTTCAGGGGGCAAGTGGTAGTTAGGGTTAATCTGAGTAAAGTCAGCAAAATGCACAAAGGATTTGGTTCACAGCAAATGTTACTCAGAGAATGAACTATCTCAGTAAGAAAACAGAAATATTGAAGTTATCAGCTGCTTTAGTCTGTTTGAACACAGAGGTGGAAGACTCTTTTGGGATAGGGCAACATCTTCATACCCATAGGTCAGTGGAAAAGTGTCTTTTGTCCTATGTCCTTAATAGGGGCATATAGCCCTATGGTGCATCTACTGTTTTTTTCAGCAGATACACTCAACAACCTGACATTTAGAGGTAATTTTAACAGCATTACTCTCTTTGCTTTCTCATGAAATGCCTGTTTCCTGTCTTCTCTTGTTTACCACTGTGAGTCACAGATGCTTTTTAGTAGAAAGCCCAGTGGCAATCAACACTGACTTTGGTTATCTCTTTATTAGTTCTTAAGCTATGGCTATCAACCATCAGCAGCTTGTACAGCCAACCAAACAGTTAGAGATCTATATGATATAGGAATCTTTCTCTGTCCAGATACTAAAATATATGTTATTAAAGTGTTTCTATGGTATTGTTTTAAAATACTACTTAACTGTGATTATTATCCTATGGAAGATAACTGTGGAGGGAAAGGAGTGATTCATGTGAAGAATGATGATCCATGTTGGTGTGCTTGGAAGGGTTGATGATCAAGGTGATAATCAAGACAGATGACTCAAGATGATGATGATCAAGCATGTTGGTGTGCTTGGAAAGGATGATGATCAAGAAGATGATCAAGACCATGATCAAAGCAAATGACCCACGTCGCTGTGCTTGGAAGGGATGATGACCAAGTTGGTAGCTGATGGGAATTATTTGCTCTCCAAACATCTAGTGGAAAATTATTTGTGTATTGGGTTGCCAGAGAATTCAAGAAACGAATTAATGACTAAATGTCCTTGCCCTTAATCCTAGTTCTAAGAGGATCTACATCAGGACAAAAGAAAAGCACTTTTAGGAATGCAAACTCCAATGCTGGGGAGGTACATGACTGGCAAAACATTAAAGTTTAAAAAGGTAAAATTTGCCCTCTCCCTTTAGGTAAGAATTAGCATCCAGTGAACAAAATAATTCTTTTTTTTTCCCCCTGAGTTTATACTCCTGACCCAAGGAATAAACCATAAACTGGAACAACCAGTCTTGCTGCCTACATTCCATTTCCAAAGGCTGTCATCCCTAGTGTTTTTCAGTGGTAGAGCCCTGTGGGACTAGCCACCTCCAGTAAAAAGCCCTTTTGCCCCATAAATACACGAAGAACACAACTTGATGGGACAATGGTAGGCTTGTGAAGTCAACTGCTTGTGCTGCCTTTTCATCCTGACTACTCTGATGAGACCTCTCAGTCGCTTTTCTGCCCTCCTGCAGGTGTGAGGGATGAAGCAGTGACCTCTTTGTCAAGGAAATAGGAGGAAAAAATACTGCTTTCCTGGAAAAAAAAACCAACTGTAAACTGAGAGATTCAGCATTTCTTCTTTCTTATCACAATCATTTGTGACCTCAAAGGAAGACTGAGCTGTTTGCTTTTGGTTTGTTTTGTTTTCTTGAGCTGATCTGCTCTGGAAGGAACATGTATTTTCTCACGAAGAGGAGAAATTAAACATGGGAGGGCACCAGTAGCAGTTCTTATCCAGACATTATTGGAAACATGCAAAAGGGGAAAAAAATTAGAGCTTTAAATCAGTATTTTTGTAACACAGCTGACAGAGCATAATGCAAGTAGGGCTTCCATACCTTTGGGTTATGAAATGAGAGGCACAGGGCCCAGTTATTAGTGTAAAAGAGAAAGAAAAGTGCTGGTTTAGCAGATATGAAAAATTTCCACCAGTTGACTCTCTCAGTCTTTTTGTGAATGCAGAACCAGCTAGATAAAGAGAGGATAAAGGAGCAGATCTATTTCAATGGCTAGAAAAGGGGTGCTTGTCCTTTTGACTCAGAGATACCACTGCTATAACTGGGTAGGGCTCTGGAATTCAAGTCTCCCAGGTTTCTGTTTCAAGCCATCAACCTAAGATCTGGGTTTGGGGTTTTTTTGTGCTGAGCTGGTCAGGGAGCTGTTTTCATCCTTTCTTTCCTGAATTTGGAAATATTGGTGTCCCAAATTCACTGTCTGACCTGTAGTCCACTATAACTGCTTTCTGCTGCTCTAGCAGTTGAATAAAAGGATTATTTCATCTCCCTCATTTTGGTTTTGAGCTAAAAAAAGTATTTATTCTTACATATATCTGCTGCTGCTTTCCTATGTGGCACTGGGCAAAGAATTTCATTTTTTTCCCCCCAGTATTCCCTTATTTTGTCCTTACAGTTCTAAACTATCAGTATTAATTTCTCTGGTCCATTTCAAATGTTAGTTCTTTGGCTCATTTTCTAAGACAAATGAAGACTAACAATTCTACTGAAACATTCTGAAAAAAAAGGAAGAAATACAATAAATCAGGGAGGCATGAGAAAAATGCAACAAAACCACTTATTCTGTATGCAGTGGGCCAGATGAAGCCAGGGTAGGAGTTGTTTTGTGTCTTTAACTGGTTCTTCTCTCATCCAACAAGATGCAAGCTGTAATTTAGGATAGTGAATTGTTAGAATATTCAGAGGTTCTCTTTTTTCTGTTGACTCTCTGGTATTGAGAATGACTAAGACTACATCAAGAACATTTTATAGAGGGGAAACTTGTGATATGTCTTTCCTCTATCTGGCTACTTGGTTGTATGAAACTCTAAGGCTGTAACATCCTTGCAATCTGTACCCCATCTGTCAAATTTTGGCTGAAATTGGCCAACAGATGTTTTGCAATGCTAGTGCTTCTCTCCAGTTCCACCACATTCCTCCCTCAACTTGCTTCTTTGACACATGCACTCAACACTAAAGTATGCAGAAAAGATAGCAAGGCAAGGCTTTCAAAAGCCCTCTTCCTTCCTCTTGATAAATCCATGCCTGGGTATCAACATCTATATGCCTTAGATGAGAACATAACTTGTTCTAGGCAGAAGGGAAATCTGTGGAGGATTTGGACTGTCTGAAAGGGTATCAAAAGGGATGCACAGAGAGCAGTGGGAAAAGGAATATAGGTAAAAAGGGGAAAATGAGTTCTTACAGGATCATATAGGGAGATAGAAAGGAAATAGAGATTTCTTGTGTCCCACTAATTCTCTAATTCTCATTGTCACTGAAGCACATTATCTCCGAGTTGGCCTCAGTCTTCCTTCTTGTGAAGTCCAGCATGTCAAACTCAGAATTTCCTAATGGTCTTTCTCTTAAGTCCTACAAATTTTTTGTTTTCTGCTCTGATATTCGGTATTTACTCTCTTGTTTCTTACTGCTTCCCTTAACATTTTCCTTTTAGAGCAAAAAAAATACATTAACTACCAACCCCCTTCCCCTAAACCTTTCTCACACACAACCTACCGAACCTGCGGTTTAAAAACAACATGAGATGAAACTTTCCTCTTCAACCAACAGGCTGAAGAAAGAGTTAAAGATGTTTTGTGCACCTGGACATTTTTTCTCCACAGTAGCAGAGTTGAGCAGTCAGGCAGCAGCCTTTGATCTCTCCATGCTGTGTCACAGCTTGTGCACAAAAGTATTTCATGTGAGGTTTGGGAGAATCTGCCACCTGACTCTGAAAGGTGGGGAGTGCCATGATGAAGAACACTTAAGGAAAGACATGCTCTGAGGCCTTGTTTCCTCAGAGAAGGCTGTCAATATCCCTTTTCCTTCTATATTACAGTCACACAGCTGGAGGCAGTCCTTCTGGCAAAGTCCATCTTACAAAGTCCTTCCTACCTAAAGTGTAGATGGACGTTGAGGTAGAATTACCTTTTACTGCCATGGAGATCTGCATCTCACTCCTTCTATAGAAAATGAAGCCTAGTTTCATCCTTTATGACTTAAGGTACCTGAGAGACTACTGTCTAATCAGGGAAGAAAGAAAGAGAGGTATCTCAGGTATCTTAGGGAGGTATCAGCCAACCTCCCTAAGATCCAAGTCATCCCTTGAACACACTTACCTCTTTCTCCATATTGACTTTATCAGCAGCCTCTGTTCCCACAGAGATCTTAAGTACTTCAAGTTGGGTGGGACAAATACAGGTTTGTTGACCCCAAACTAAGATCAGAAAAGAACCAGGTCAATAACATCTTGCAAAGGAAGAAGTCGCTTCAGAGTTCACCGAGTTAAATCTGAACTCCTTCTGATTTCAGTATGTTCTCCTGAAAATGAGATTACTTCACCCAAACAAGAGTTTCAGAGTGTTTCAGTTTGTTCTTGCACATAATGTAGCTGCTCTGACTTTCCTTTCAGACAAGAATGTAAGTGGAAATTGTGTCTTTTGCATTGAGTTTACTGAGACACAGAGATACATTATATTTTCCTTCAAGTTTGGGTATTCATGTTTTTCCTAACATCCAGATATTAGGAATATGACACATAATCATTTAGGGAAAAGTAAACAAAAAAAAAAATCAAATATTCTTTCTCCCACTGAAGTTAATCAGGATTAATTTTTTGTTATGCATTTCCTTTGATGTCCTTGCACTGGAAACATGTGCTAGGATTACTTTTATTTATTGAGTGGGGAGCACAGAAGCAGCAAAACTGAATTCTCACACAGGGGCCAAGAACAGCTTTTTGTAACCTAAAAATAGCCCTACATTTAAATTTAATATCCTAGTACAGAGATTACAAACAAGTGCAAAGGACTTCTAAAAAAAAGAAAAGGTGTGACTCTTCCCTTTTTTCCCCTGCAGGGCTGAAGGATAATTCATTGTAAAGATTTTGGCATGCTTAAGGATTCACTTTTGCTTTCCAAGGGTTTGTGTACAGAAAGGAGAAGAGATTTTTATATGGCTAGGTTTATTTCTTAATAAGTAATGTATATAATATATTATATAATATGTAAGTAATATATATAAAATATATAATATACAAGAATTTGGAGACCTGGAATAAATCTGTGTAGGCAAAGGAGAAGAAAGGTTTAAAGAGCAGCTTAGAAAGAAGTGGTGAGACATATGTGAGCAGTGATGTAGCTCTTCATTTATTCTATTCTATCACCATCTAAACATCCCATATTTATACCCATAAGCATATGTGACATGACATATAATTATGTAGATGCACAGTAAATGAAGTGTGGGCACAGATATCAGCATGTGTGTGTGTCTATAAACACTTATGTGACTTTATGTTCATAGAGAGAGAAAATGTGTTAAACTACCTTCAATGACTCTCCTACTTACAACCCACAGCATGCAACTTTCAAACACCACTGAATTCTTTTGTTCTCCACTTAAATGACTAGATTGCTGATCTTTTTTTCTTTCTGACTTTACATTATTAATAAGCGCTGAAATTCTCAGTATATATTTGTATGGCAAGATCTGGATAGAGCTGTGATCTGGATGGAGCAGAGATGTAGGAGATGGTTTAAATAGCTGGCATAGATGTAGGGGATAGTTTAAATAGCTGGCTAGTTGTCCTCCTGTCACAAGGTAAGAAGTTTCTAAAGCACTGGTGGACCCAGTTTCCCTCATCTTTTCTCTCTTGGCCTCAGCCTGATTGAAACACCTAAGCATCTTATTGCTCTCTCCTCTAAACCTGAATGCTCTGAATCTTGATGAAGCAGCAGTAAATATAAGGAGGAACTTCTTTACTTTGAGGGTGGTGGAACACTGGCCCAGGATGCCTAGAGAGGTGCTGGAGTTTCCCTTCTCTAGAGAGACTCAAAACGTGCTCTAGATGATCCTGCTTTAGCAGGGAGCTTGGGCTAGATGATCTCCAGAGGTCCTTTCCAACCCCTAACATTCAGTGATTGTGTGAAGTAATTTTAACATCAATAATCCTTGCCAGCAAGATCCCTTGCCAAAGAGTAACGAATATAAATAGGTCAAGCTTCCCAAATTCTCTTGCTACAAAAGAAGACACAACCAAAGCTGAAATGAAAGGATCTCCCAGCCTTTCTACAGCCACTGCTCTTGTTGCCATTTTTCAGAGCAGCTTGACTAAAGGCAATCCTGACAATCATTTATTTTTGCTTTCCTTTCAGAGCTTTCACAGTTAATAAACCCTTCACATTTCTAAAATTAATCGCAGTGGAATTTTCTGCACTATTTAGGGAGCCTTGAAAAAAGGAGTTGTCAAACAGACCCAATATGTCTCCAACTCGACAACCATATGACTGAGCCTTGTGTTTTAGCCATAAGGATGAGGAAGGCAACTGTGATTACTCCTCGTGAAAGGAGGGGGAGGGAGGGAAGTGAGACAAGATTGCTAATGTCAGCCTGGCTTGTCAAGTGTAACCAAGACTGTGGAATTGCTGAGCTGTGTACCCAAGAGTTGTGTCAAGGCTGGATAACTTCCATAAAACAGGATAGCCTGTCACGTGGTGCTCGGAGCCAGCTAAAGAGTGTGTGTGTGTGTGTGTGTGTGCCTACAACAGATGTGCCCTGTTCAAGAGAGGCCCCAAAAATGGTCAGGTGCCAGCATAACAAGTTTGTGAGCAGATCCTCCCAGCAGGAGCCAATTTCAGTGAAACAAGCTGGCAAGGCAGCACACTTGTCATGAAGGCAAATGGCAGAGTTGGCATCTGCAGGTTTGTGGCAATGGGGTGGGGAGAAATAATACATCCGTGTTTCTACCATCAAGTGGTGCCAGGGCTTCAAAGAAGAAATCTCTCAGATGTTTGGTCTGTGGAAAATGTTGATATGCATAAATCTCATCACAATGTAATACTAATAATNGAAAGGAAAGGAAAGGAAAGGAAAGGAAAGGAAAGGAAAGGAAAGGAAAGGAAAGGAAAGGAAAGGAAAGGAAAGGAAAGGAAAGGAAAGGAAAGGAAAGGAAAGGAAAGGAAAGGAAAGGAAAGGAAAGGAAAGGAAAGGAAAGGAAAGGAAAGGAAAGGAAAGGAAAGGAAAGGAAAGGAAAGGAAAGGAAAGGAAAGGAAAGGAAAGGAAAGGAAAGGAAAGGAAAGGAAAGGAAAGGAAAGGAAAGGAAAGGAAAGGAAAGGAAAGGAAAGGAAAGGAAAGGAAAGGAAAGGAAAGGAAAGGAAAGGAAAGGAAAGGAAAGGAAAGGAAAGGAAAGGAAAGGAAAGGAAAGGAAAGGAAAGGAAAGGAAAGGAAAGGAAAGGAAAGGAAAGGAAAGGAAAGGAAAGGAAAGGAAAGGAAAGGAAAGGAAAGGAAAGGAAAGGAAAGGAAAGGAAAGGAAAGGAAAAAGAAGGATAAGCAGCAAGAACAACCCCAAATCCCAAGGAGTAAGCTACTCTGTAGTCTGGTGATCTCCTCTGCATCTGGCTTCTTTAAAGCCCAGTTCTCCTCATGGCATCTCTGCATGCTTGCATGAAAATCTTCACAGCCAAGACAATCCTAGCAAATGAACTGGTGTCAAAATATTGCTCATATTGAGCAATATGAGCAACAGTTCTTTGAAGTTGCTTCACTCCTCAAAGATAACTAGAGTTTATTTCATCAAACACAGAAACTCACTGTTATGGAGTTTGTTTCTCATTCCAATTCTTCCATGGGTGTCTAAACAATTCCTTTAAGCCTGACAATTTGCAGAAGACACTTGTAATAGAAAGTGAAGGACAAATTTGTCCTGAGAACTTTCTGATTTATTGAATGCAGGTGTCACTTGGGAGCAGAAGGCCCCAGTGGCATGTGTTTCAGGACTCCAGGAAACTGGTTAAGAAGGAATTTCCAGGATTATCTCCTGCCTTCAAGGTTTTGAATTATCTGTGACAGCAAAAATAGTTGTGTTTACAACTTCTGTTCTGTGCAATTTACAAGTATGACTGGAGCAAACTTGTGCCTTGTACCCAGATGGAGCTTCTCCTCCAAAGACTAAGAGGGTGACTAATGGTTACCATCACTGAGGAGATGTTCTACAGGGTTCAGAGACAGATGGCTCACGGTCTCACTTAGCCTTTTATTGATGGTAGGTGCAAACAGCCTGCAGAACAGCCTTGCCAATATTACAGAAGCAATGCCAAACCAGCTGTTTATTCCATTGCCTGGAACTAGGAAATCCTGGTTTTCTCAATTTCAGGAGAGTGAATGGTGGTTTAAGTTCCAGGACAACATATCAGTTTGCTACAGTCATTCACTTTCTTTTCAAGGCAGCAGACAGTGAGAGCTTTTCCTACAATTCCAACAGGTAGAAGCTGGCAATGGTCATCTGAGACTTCTTATCTCAGGAATCAGATTGCCCAAGATGAGTTGGATCTCCTATACATGGTATTCCAGCCACGTTTTGCCAGTTGTTATGTTTATCCTATAGTTTGGATCTCAGCTGGGGAACAAAAACCACTCATGGGAAATTCTGGTGTAAAAGTAGGTCACATATGAATGTGAAACTCAGATGAGAGAAAAAGGAGAAAGGATAGACAAGTCTTTTGGAGTTTTACTGACTGAATTGATCTCTAACCAGACAATTTTGTGTATCAGTTGAAAAACTGGACAAGGGAAAGCAGGTATAGCAAAGCCATACAGCATCCAAGATAAACAGACTGAGGTTGTTTTGGTGAAGCCTGGTTGGAGAAAATAATTTCTTTGGAAAATAATACCATTTTGGAATCTGGAAACTGCTTACATCTTTTCCATCACTTTCCACTGTTTCATTCTTAATTTTTTTCAGGGTTAAACTGAAGATCTGAAAGATTTCATTAAAGCAGACACTCTGCAGAATCTTTCTACAGCTACAATCTCTTATTTACACAGAAGAGGTATTTTCAGGGTCAGTAGTTCAACTTTTAAAGGCACACTGAGAATGGACTGAGGCAGAAGTTGCTTAGGAAATAGGTAAGGGTTAATTAATGTTATAGTTTATTTCAACTAAAGAGGAAGTTGTCAAACTGGCTAACCCTTTGCACAGAAAAGGTTCTTTCTGTCTGCTGGTCATAAAGGATGTCTAGAGGATTGTGTAGGAGCCTGAAACCTCCTTAAAGGACTAATGTCTCAAACCTTGAGTGTTGATAAAATGATATTATCACCTGGGTGGAGAACAGGAAAGTGCCCCCTGGAGGGGGAAGGTGTGAAGTGCAGGCAATGACCAACAATGACCGACAACGACCCTCAACGACCCTGCTGGCCCCTGGCCTGAGGCAGGACTTGCCCCTTGCCGATTAAGACATTAATATTGGAAAGAGAGAAGTTCTGTGGAGGTGGGACAATTTCTTTTTCCTTAGTTAATCTCCCCTTTACATGGCTGTGACCACTCCACCCATGTCCTGCATGTAAAAAAAGGACGATGGCACATCACAGTATCCCAGTATGTCAGGGGTGGGAAGGGCCCTAGAAAGATCATCTAGTGCAACCCCCCTGCCAGAGCAGGAGCACCTAGACCAGCTCACACAGCAATGTGTCCAGGCAGCTCTGCAATGGCTCCAGACAAGGAGACTCCACAGGCTCCTGGGCAGCCTGGGCCAGTGCTCTGGCACCTGCACTGCAAACAAGTTTCTCTTCATGTTAATACTAAACCTCCTGTGGTCCAACTTGCTCCCATTGCCTCTTGTCCTACCATTGGATGCCATTGAGCAGAGCCTGGCTCTCTCCTCCTCACACTCACCCTTCCCATATTTCTAAGCATTGCTGAGGTCTCCTCTCAGTCTCCTCTTGTCCAGGCTGAAGAGACCCAGCTCTCTCAGCCTGTCCTCCTAGGGCACATGCTCCACTCCTTTCAGGATCTTGCTGGCCCTGTGCTGGACTCTCTCCAGCAGCTCCCTATCCTTCTGGAGCTGAGGGGCCCACAACTGGACACAGCATTCCAGGTGAGGCCTAACCAGGGTGTTCATCCCGATGTGGATCCAGTGTGCATCCACCACCGAACTCCAGACCTGCTCTGCACTATGTCCCTGGATTTGCACCCAGCGCCCGAGGACCTGAGAGTGGCCCTGCAAGATGTCATTGGAACCAAGGGTGGTGATAGTTCACTCTCTCTCTCTCTCTCTCTCCTCTCTCCTTCTCCTTTTCTTTCTATCTTTAAGGCACTAGAGACCAAAAGCTTTCCAAAATACTTGTAACGCTCCTTGCCTGTCACCCTGTTTCCTCTCTTTCCTTTCTACCCTCTATATAACTCTATATATTCATTACAATTATCTTTTAAAGAGAAGTTTTTCATGGCAGGTGAGGTCCTCTCTCTAGAAGTTTCTTCTTGTGGGAGGTGTCCTTGTGTGTTGAAATTCTAGTGCAGCTGCTTATCACCTCCCAAGTGAGCTGAGGCTACACAGTTACAGTGACAAACTTTATTAGAGAAGGCACATCCTGTACTAATTAATGACAAACTTCTTTGTCTGATAGAGCTTGAAACAACTCCTACACAAAAGAGCAGCTATACTAGTTAAAGGGGTTTTTTATTCTATTTTATTTTAACACTTTACCCACAAAGTTTGCTGGGACCATGGTTGGACTTGATGATCTTAGATTTCTCTTCCCACCTTAATGATTCTGTGATTCCACTGTTTTAGTTACTTTTTTACCCCGTGTTAAACAGCATCTTTACAGTGGCCAAATTTCTTCAAGCAGAGAAAATCAGTGAGTTTATAAAGTATCCTTCCTTAGAGACATTAAAATTTGTCTAGACACAGTCATGGGCATCTGGCTTTTAGTGGCCTTGCTTGAGCAAAGCTGTTGGACCAGATGATTTCCAGAGGTCCCTCCCAACCTCAACCATTCTCTGATTCTGTGAAATTTCAGTTGATTTAACTATACAGATATAGATTTTTGTTATCAGGTTAATTCATGGCACAATGCTTTGATATCAGTCATCCAAAATCATATGCTATCATCATCATCCAAGCAGCTAATGCCAAATTCATCCTTTTATTCCCAAACTAAAAAGATATTTAAAAATCTAGTGTGTTGCAACAGGAATCTTGTAAAAATCTCTATACTAACAATGGTGTATCAGTTTGAAATAGATGTTATTTTTAGATTGTTCTTAAATTACCTAGTCCACTTAATCAAACAGAACATATTTTTTCCATCAAAATTCCCTTAAAAATTGGCAACAATTGGCCTATAAGAGATCACAGACAAAAATGGCAGGTGGATTTGTAAACCTGGCTTATTGCACTCTGACTTTGAAATGTGTTTTCTCTTCTCTTCCCTTCCATGACTGCATTTACTATGCTCCAAGTTTACTTCAGGAAGAAGGAAAATAGGAGAGGTAGTACTTTTATGACTAAATACCACAAACTTTTCCCTATAAACAAACCATAAGAAAATTATTCATCACTTCCGAAAGGAGCACATGACATTTCCCATGCAGATCAGAGTTATCCCTCTGCATATCTGTGGAAAACTATTGTTGGGAATATGTCTCTCAATATTTCTGGAATACAAATTGTGAGCCTTTACAACAATTCTGTGTGTTTGCAGAGGGGTTTTTTTTTATGACCTGCAAGGGAAAAGAAACTGATTGATGCCTATTCTCTTCTATTCCACATGCACATGCATAAGTGCCTATCCATGCTTGAAGACAAACATTAAAAGAGCATTAGAAAAGCCACTCAAGTGGAGCACTCTGAAGCTAAGGAATGCCAGAATTTGCCACCTGTGCAGATACACCTTCTTCCTTTGCCACACATTGTCTCATGAAAGCTTGAATTCCCTAATTGCCTGTTTTTCTTCCAAAGATTCCATCCTTTAAGAACAGATGCTGCTCATTTAGCTAATCATTAATCAATATTTTATTTTCCTCAAATTATTCAAAATGGGGTCCAAAGTCTGTTCTGCATTTAAAAATAAGATACAAGCAATTTATATCTGTGTGTGCATTTGGGGGTGGATTTTTTATATATAGATATTTGATTGTTTCTGTTCAACTTTAGCTTCTCTAGTACAAAGAATGAGGACTCATACTCACATGAAACATCTACTGACAATGTCCATGTGCTATTTTAGGTTCTTTTTGATACTGTAAGGAGTGAATATATCTTCTTCATTCTGCCAGAAGAGGAGAGAATTCAACTGACAATTGGGATGCTAACCTGAGTACTTCAGTTTTCCGTGTGTTTGGTGTTCTCAGTGGTGATATGTCACCACAATTCTATTGTGAAATGCAGTTCTCCCTCTGACCTCATCCAGAAAATCCTAATAAATGTTCTACTTTCTATGCAGCAAGCTTTTTCATTTTTGTTTCATAACCTGGGCAAGGAGTGAGAAGTTGCTACTCATCAGGTGGGTATTTTAGCAGGATATTCACTCAAAAAATTAAGAGAATTAAGTGAGCTTGGGGAGTTAGTCAATGTGCAGTCATTAAAGTGTTTCAGCTGACCTGAGATAAGTAACTACCTGAGCAAGAGCTGGATTGCTTTCTGTGCTCCGTGGGTTGGATTGACTAGATCTCCACTGACTAGAGTCACAGAATCACAGTATGTCAGGAGTTGGAAGGGATCTAGAAAGATCATCTAGTGCAACCCNCTCTTGGCCACAAAACAAGCAAGCATGTAGTCTCTTACACTGTAGCCACTGCAGACACCAAAGAGCACATGCCTTAGTTGTACTCTGAAATCTACCCATCTGTGTTTATAATACACTTGATCTGATACCAGCAATCCTCAAAGTAGATTTAGTGCAGATTTGAACCATTTTGCTGCATGTTAAGATTCGTTGGCTAAATATCAGCTCCCAGATTGTCCCATAGCAGATGTTTAGTTATTAGGTGGCAGACAGAACACCTTACTGCAGGTACACTTTTGGCTTCAGGAGAGGTCCAGCTTAATGAAGAACAGGTTGGATTATCTTAGTCATGTGGCAAACAATTGCTGAATACTGACTATATCAAACAGTTTGGAAAAGCAGAGCCCAGAATCTATTATTCCCCTTTCCTGGCTCAGACTCCTACCCAATAAACCACAATATGTATATCATCAGGTCTGCTTTCCTTGTTGCTCTCTAAGTGGTTGCCCATGGCCTGCCTTTGACACAGAGGGTAGAGGTTCCTTCTCTCCATCCTGCATGATTTAGACATAGCAGGTTAAAGCATGCTGCAGGGGTATGGGAAGAGCAGGTTTAAACCTTTCTCAGGCTGAAACTGCCCTGCAACTCCAGTTCTGAGCTTCCCAGGACAATGCTGTAACCACAGAGCCATTATGTAAAAGATGAGTGTTGGCAGCTTCTCTCCTGGCAGGTGTGAAAACACTGCTCTCACTATCCATGCCCAAAGGTTTGATTTAGAGACTTATATCCAAAAGAAAGGGTGTTTTTTTTTTACTTGGATACCTATTTCTCTGCATTCCCCAAAACACAGGCACAGAGAGTGTTTCATACCAACTATTTCCCTCAGCTTTCCCAATGAGCTGGCTCAGCTGCTTTACCACTAAGTGGGTGCCTACCTAAGGCATTGAACTTTTCCCAAGTGTTCTGAAGTTAAGCAGAATTAACTCTTGCTGTGTAGGCACCTCAATCTGCAAGGTGATTTTAGGTTGTGCTGATGCTGAGAATGTCCACCCCAAAATCCCTTTTTGGATTTGGATATGCAGCCTACTCAAGATCTTCTGAAGTCCAAAAGACCTTTGTTGCATGACATAGATTTGGAGAAAGACACCTGATTGAAACTAAATCTATCCATTGTGAAGGATGAATCCTATATGTGAATCCATGTTTCTTGAGAATAAAAACACAAGATAAACATTCATCCATGAAGCAAGATAGTCCAGGTAGGCA
Source organism: Bucco capensis (assembly GCA_013396975.1). Lineage (NCBI taxonomy): Eukaryota > Metazoa > Chordata > Aves > Piciformes > Bucconidae > Bucco > Bucco capensis. The sequence continues at coordinate 134,375 of VWZO01007169.1, forward strand.
TCCACAGCATGAATCTATCCACTCACCTCCTTTCTTATTGAACATTGAAACTGGAAGGGAGAAGGGTAAAGACATGGCTGGCATTGATCTATCCATGTGGAAGAAGTGATAAGTATATTTCTCTGTGTACACACAGAAATGCTCCCAACCACTTATAGTATAATTTACAGCACAACTTTACTACCAGAGGTGATTCTTCACCCAGGATATAATTGAGTAGAGAATATTTTATTTATTTATTTATTTTGCTGCAGAGTGGTTTGGATTAAAAGCCTAGAGGGGCTGAGTGAAAAAGTTGTTCCTGGAAGAGAAATTCATGAAGTGCTATTAAAGATGAAATTCCAAACCTTGTTTAGGACAGAGCCAAAATTCATTGGAGGCTGGAGCAGTATATTGTGCTCACTGCTTGCTAATCCCATTCTTACACTAAGATATTCACCCCTAGTCATGGTCAGAGATGACCAGTTGGGGCTAATCTAGATGAAGCTATGTTCCTAATTCCTCTATTTTGATGAGCTCCATGAGCTTTAAAAATGAAAGCACATTAAAACTGTGTTAAAGAACCCACCCAATATTTTCTGTGTGTCATTTCTACCTTCACTCATGCTATAATACCAAGGTATATAGCAGTCAGGCTATTGAGATTCTACCATTCATGGAAACTTATCCATTCCTGAGGACTAAGTTAAGATGTAGCCAAGGCAGAATAATTCTTTCAGATCCTCAAAACTCGATTCTGGAAATAAATAGGAAAATAACACAAGTTTGTGGGAAGTCTTTCTTTGGTTTGCTGCTTCAAAATGCAATGATGCACTTCATCTGATGGCAAGGCCAAGGTGTCTTTCACATCTATGGGGTTTAAACAATTTAATTAATTGTTTCAGCAGCTGTGGAGTTGTTTTGAAAACAAACAAAACCCCTAAAAAATAAAACAACAAACAAAAAAAAAGGCAACACAAGAAAAAAAAATAACAACAAACAAAAAACCCCCAAAAACCCAAACCAATTGACAGATGAGTTGAAAATCTCTTCAGTTCTGTACTCAGAGCCTTCATTGCCAGGGAAGAAGCAGACAGATTCATCTGAAATGGTTGCTACTTGCTGTCAGCTAGTAGAGCCAGTTGAAGAAGTGACTTGATTTAAAGACAGAACTAAGCAAGAGATACCACTGACAAGTTCTTTTTTATGCCAAAACAAATCAGAAAGGGGAAGAAAGGATTGTGTGATAAGAAGGAGCAACAATGGAAAAGCTCAAACTTCTAGCCTTGATCCAAAAGACCATGCATTATGACAGGTCTGATGAATAGATTCAAATCAAAGGCCCACAATATGCCTAAATTCACCCAGAATAAACACATAATTCTAAAAGCAGAGAGAGAGCTAAAAGGACTTGTAATGGTCTTGTTTGACTTCAAGGGAATTCATAACCAGATAGCAAGTGCTTCTCTTCAGTTGCTGGTCGAAATTTGACCCAGATCTATATAGAAGCTGAACTTTGTTTTCCCCAAAAGTTGATTTGATGGCCTAGGCTCCATAAAATGACTTGTGAGACTCACTTCTAGGCAGACAAATGGCACATCACTCAGCTGGTACAGACTCCTACTCCTGATGACACTCTTCATAGAGTGAGCACAGAAGATGAATGAACATTGTATGTGTGTGGACTTACTCACTCCACACACAGTCCCTCCAGCTCAGGGCTGGAAGGCAATTTCACACATTTTCCCTTTTTTTTCTACCCTCTTCTGCTCATGTGTCACACTCAATCCCAGCTCTGCTTTCCAAGAAAGAAAGTGGATTCCACCTCCTCCCTTAAGAAGCATATGAAAGCAAAGGTATATCACTGGGAGAAGCTAAAAGAAGGGTAAAAGATGAGACTGGGTCACAAGAAGGATTTTAGAGTCCATCACAAACTTGAAGATTGCTAGCCTTAAATTACTTTCCTGAGATTACATAGGGAGTCTAGGAAACAACTACTGAAATGTTATTTTTACTTGCTTCACGACAAGATCATGGCTCTTTTTGAAATTTTATTTATGTGTAAGAAATAGGGGAGTGGTCTGGAGTATTTATCTTTTTGGAAATTAAGGTTGTCTGTAAGACTGCAGAGAACTTCTAGTGATGAGCTCCAGCTCCATTTACCATCAACCCTTCAGTGAACTGCAGAGAAAGAGGAAAAGCTGTTAATTAAAGCTCATCCAAATGCCAGTGACTGAGCTGCTTTAGAGGAGCTAAAAATAATTTCAGCTGACTGTGCCACCACTTCCATACCATGAAATTCCAGTGCCTCAGCATTTGAATGGTGTTCTCCCAATGAAGGCAACACATATGATGATAGTTTTATGATGGTGTTATGGCTTTGCCTGTCCTGGAAAAAGATGGCTCAAATCTTATTTGTTAGTTGTTAAGACCAAAGGTAAGCTTTCAATTATTCTAATCCCATAAAAATGTTTCTTTTCTTCCTTTTTCCCCCCTTATCTTCTTTTTTGTTGGTTTGTTTGTGTATAACACCAGTTCATACCTAGTCCATTCTGCAGTTCTCTTTTCACTCTGAATCCCATAGTGATAACTTAGCAGTAGTCACCCTGTCAGATTCCTGCTCTGCAAAGGGGAATAAAAAGTCTTGTGCTGCACATCCCTGCAGATGCTGAGCCTAAATATGGATTCAACAAGGCATGAAGCCTGGATACTGTTGCAAGTTGCTGTTTTCTGCCCTCCCTGAACTTTTCTGTTTCCCCTTTGGGACTCTGAAATGGCTAGATGGGTCAGATCAAATGTGAGATGGAGAGGAGAATCCCTAGGAAAAGCACGTTCAGCCATTCCAGAAATAAAGTCCAGGGCTCCAGGACTTCCTGGGAAGCCAGTTTCTTCATAACTATCCTCCAGATCTTAAGATTGGTTAGGGTTGTTTGGGGTGGTTGGGAGGAAATCCTCTCCTTTTTTATTCCCTCTGGCTGTTTTCCAGGTTTACAGTCATGTTGCTCCAACGATGTCAACTGCCTGGATGTGATCCCTCAGCTGCCTTGGGCAGCACTGCAATTCCTACCAAAGAATCAGGAAAACACAACAGGGAGCTCAGGAGCTAGCAGTGAAAGAAAGTCTAGCTGAGCTTACTTTGCTTGAACATCAGAGCTTTAAGTGCTTTTTCAGAACATACAGTGTCCTTTGATGTTCCATGTGCCAGAAATTCCAAAGGCTACACTGGAGCTACCCTGAGCAGGGCTAAAATAACATAGAAGTCATCACAACTTCAGTCAACCAACTGGAATTCCAGGCCAAAATTCCTATACAAGTTTTTTTAATGTAATATAGTAATGCAAAAATCAAACCCAGAGTGGCCTTGGTTTTATTATTATTTTAATCTCAGTTCAGGCAATTTGCTGAGTATGCCTGCCAGAACTGAGAATATTATTTCTGTAGTGTAAAAAATATCTAAGGCATTTGGATGCCTAAATTCCACCAGATTTCCATATCTGCTCAAAATGAAACAAAAGATAAGGAAAACAATCCAAATTTACCAATGTGCTTAAACATACATGGATAATTCCTAAAAAGGTCTGTTTGTTAATACTTAATTCCTATGGAATGGTTTTTAAAAAGATAGCTGGAGAACTCACCAGATAAATTTGAGTTCCCAGCTTAGGGAAAGACAGTAACTGTTTAGATGCTAAGTTAAGAGCTTATCTTTCTCAAATCATCTCCACTCCAGCATGAGTCCTCTTAAAATCCTTCCTCAGGATCAAGTGCTCTACAGAAGCAGGAATCTTGTTGATATTTTGTTTCTGGAAAAATTTAGGTTCTCTGCAAGTCATCTGGAATCAGTGGGTGGAGTTTCTTTTACATCACATATCCTCAGGTGGGAGCATTGGGTTAGGATGAGGGAACTTTGCAGGATCAGTCCATCAGCAACATCCTAGCTTGTCAACATTTGCTTGACTAGAAACAGTGATTTCTATGGATTAGAAACTTGCTCTGCTATCTGATGCATCAGTCTCCAGAACACTTCCCAAAATAGGATGAGGAACACAGCTTCAGAGCCCTTTACTGACACAGTTGTGTGCTGTTCTGTTCTTTTACAGATAGGGAAACTGAGGCACAGATCTGCATCCAGGCTAAGCTGAAGATCATAGATGTGTCATCAGGTGTTAGGATCAGATAATCTCTGAGTTCTGCTTCTGTGTTGTGAGCACAAGAGTATCCTGCCTTTATTCACTCAATGATCCATCAGTAAATTAAAATCAAGTAAAAAAAATAAAAAGGAAAAAAAAAATATCAAGGGAAATGGATTTTGTTTCTAACCAAATGATATCTGTATGGGTGGAATGGAAAGAGCTTCAAATAGCATAGGAAATAGGCACCCATTGCTGTCACCTAGCTAAGGAACCCACTAGGGACAGCAAATCTCCCTGGAGCTGAATCCCGGAACTCGTGGGTGTGATACATGTTCTGTGGGCTGTTGTAGGCAGCTCTGTGGAATCCAAAATGATCCCTCCCTGCCTTGCACTCCCTTTCTCCACCAATTGTTGTAGACCTGTATCAGAGATGCCAATCTAATTATTTTTTCCTTTTCTTTTCTTTTTTTGGACCTGGCATGTGTGGAGAAGGGAGGGGGAGGCCACGGCTCTGTGGTGGCAGGGGCAGCTGAAGAGGGAAGAGGAGAAAGAGATTTCCTTTGGCAATTCTGTTTTCTCTTTCGAGCAGGGCCTTGTTTTCCTCACTCCTTATCCCTCCTGACAAGTACAGGCACTTTGGGCCTTAACTGGATGTGAACATTGTCAAAAGAGATTTGGGCTAAAGGGAGGCATCTGCAGCTCTGTTCCTATTGCGCTCGGCGCTGGAGCCACTTTTGCCAATGTGGCAGGGTGGCTGGTGGGCAGACACCAGTACAGATGGGAACTTCACATACTGTATGCATCATGACCAACTATAAAAACAGTCACAACGCATCAGTTGTTACCCAGCCACTCTCCCTGCAACCTTCACTTTCAATTTCAATCTCCCTGACATGCCCAGCTTACAGTGGGCTTTTACGTTTAAGCAGCAGTACAGTACTAATGGAAGAGAAAAGGGGTGGCTGGGCTACCACAGCAAGGGTTTCAACCTCTGATCTCAGCCAGTCGTTGGAAGGGAGGAGCAATTGGAGGGGAATTGTGTAACTGGACCCTGTGGAAAAGGGAGGGGGAAAGCAGGGGAAAGGAGTTGGGGAATTTTGTTTCACGCAGCAAGTCAAAGGGGCTTCTGAAATAGAAACACAGCAAGCAGGCACTCTCCCAAATTGTAATTTAATGCTTGGAATAATCCTATTGTGTCAGCTACTCACCACCAAAGAATTGAGGATAAATATAACTTTAAAAAAAAAATAAAAAAATTAAGGGGATGGCAATTTGAACAGCTTAAATGTTTCTTCAAAGGCTAAGTGATGGAAAGCAGCAGAGAAGTCAAATTGACAAGTCGGAATTAGCTGGTTGCTGGCACAGCTCAGGTAAAGGGTTGATGGTAACATGAGCTTTCCAAAGTGTTTCCAAACTGAAGTATTATGAAAAGGTAAATTATGTTTTGTATTCATGACTGAAAGCATTTTATTTTAAAGCCAGCCCTGCCGACGCTGTCAAGGTGGAGGTTTCTAGCTTTATGTACAGTGCCTCTAGCCTTGCAGTGTGAGTGAGGCAACATGACAGCTTGTAATAAGTAATTTTTATACAGTTGCATTTATCACTCAAGTAGGCTTGGCAATATTAAACACAGACCTTAAAATGCTGCAGAAGAGGAAGGACAGGGGCTGGAGGCCATGTATAGTGTATGTGCATGTGTGTGTGTGTGTGGTTGTAACTTCTTTTTTTTCCTGGTTTTCTTTTTTTCCCTGGTTTTCTTTTTTTTTCCTGGTTTTCTTTTTTTCCCTGGTTTTCTTTTTTTTCCTTTCTCTAGGCTCACTCCTGTTAATGTGGCACTTTTTAAGATATGCACCGAAATGCTTCCAAATTGTTAATACATCACTAAAAGGTTACAAATGAAATGACCCCCTTTAGCCCAAAGGATATTATTTTAGGCTTTAATGAATGAGACATTGCTACCCCCCTTTTTTTTGTTGTTTTTTTTTGGCAGGCAAAAAAAAAAAATCAATTGCCTCAATTAACAAATTTGCACAAGTCCAAATATTTACAAAATAAAGGTCCAGAAACCACCTTCTTTGTTTTTCTTTCTCACTCCATACCCTGCTTCTTTATTAACATCTTCATTTCCATGGAAGTGTGAGGCATCAGCTCTTTCTCTGAGCTTGTGAAGGCCTAAGTGTTGACAATTTTCTTATTCTGCTTTTTTCTGGTTTAGCAGGTTTCCTTTCTTTGTCATGAATAATTCAGCACAAGCTAAGAGAAATGGAGGATACCCATTTCCTTCTCATGGAAAGAATAAAAATATAGTCAAACCTTGCCTTATTTGAGGAAGAAATTTTTACCTCCCCCCAAAAAAGAGGAGGCCATTTATTTGATGGGATGGAAATAAGAAGGGATTTTTATCTTTGGTCATAGGATTTATAGGAAATGCAGCTCGAGCTGGAACCAAAAGGAACCAAAAATCTCCAAGCCAAATGGTAGACTTGGAAACTTTCTGAAGCACATCCCTGACATATGGTTTGATCTCCTCTGTTGTAGGGAGATACAAAGCTAGGTGGATGCCAGCAATCTCAGCCACTTCACGCTGAAATAAGATGAGAGAAAGCAACATAAAATTAAAAAAAAAAGACTATACTCTGTTATTATTCATATGACCCAGTTCAGAAAATGATGCCTTTGCTCTGAGAGGTGTGTCTAACTCAGGCTGCCTCAGGACATTGGCTGGATGGGGAGATGAGGACCTGCAACTCTGTGTGGCTAGGTGCCTATCAGACACATGAAAGAAGGAGCTGATATTTTTCTCTCTTTCATTTGCATCTCTTCTATTCATCAGTGATGTTAAATTGAATTAATTTACTCATCTAACCCTGATTGGTCTGAAGAGGACATTCCAAGACCTGTTGGTTGTTGGTATTTCCCAGGTAGCATCAACATGAGTCTCCAACTCTTAGTCAAGGTCTCCAGACCAAAGAGTGGCACTTACCTTTGTAGCAATTTAGATTCATTCATATCAACAGTATATACAAAGAGAAAACAAAAGAAAGCAGTCAATAAATGTAAGGAGTCAACATACATCATAGATTTTGCAAATGAGTCCATAAATCAGCAAAAGAAACTAAGTCTTATCTATATAATAAGTCTCCACACTTTGATTCTGAGCTTCAGGGGTTATTTTGTATTATTTAGTTATATTAACAAGATGCTGAAAAAGCAGCCTTATACTTCTTCTCCAGAAAAGTGAATATAGGTCTGTTGCAAAATGCTGCTGCCTTTTTCTTTTGGCTGTGGCTACTAGAAAATTTCTGCATTTGAGGCAAAAATAAAAAAAGTACTTATCATTTCTGTTCCATATAGTGAACAAGAAATTAGGCACTGAAGTCAGCTGTGGCTAGATGTTAAGAAAAAGCTTCAGTATTTATGTCTGCAGTATTTAAGATATTAAAAAATAGATTAGATGAACATCAGCCAGACATGACTAAGGTGCATTTAATTTTTCTTGGTAAAGCAATGGAGTAAGTGACCTCATTTGGGCAGCTCGTGGTCTGACTTGGGCTTTCAGCAGAGGAGATTTCCAAAATCTCTAGGTAGTTTGGGAAAATCTGAAAAGACCTTGAGGGTAAGGTTCTTCTTACTGAGCTTAAGATGTCTAGAGCAGACATGATCACACCTGAGTTAGTTACCCTGGAATCACTTAACAGGCAACACAGAGAAACAGGTTTAAGATACAATTGTCTGACCTACTGCAATGTTTACTTTTGGCCAGATGAACCTCATCTCAGGTTTGTTTGGGTTTTTTTTCCTTTTCCTGTGCTTTCACTTCCATCAGAGACCACCTTTTCCACTGTAACCCAATGACTATCTGCTTGATATTACTACTCTGTGGTAATATAACTCATGCCATTAACCCAATCTCTATGCAGAACATCTGGCTGAGAGTGAAGGGCTATTCTTAATGATCTGGATGAAGGGGTAGAGTGTTCCCTCAGCAAGTTTGCAGATGATCCCAAGCTTGGAGGAGTGGCTGGCACACCAGGAGCTGTGCTGCCATCCAGAGTGACCTGGACAGGCTAGAGACATGGGCAGGGAGAAANTCTAGTACCATTTTAGGTACTCTGTGGTACTTACTCTGACAGATCTGGCACAAACAGGAGCTATGAGAGAACTTCAGAACTCCAGCATAGGAAAGATGCCCTAGGGCATCCCAAGTGACACTAGATGCCCCTGTTTAGGCAAGTGAATAAGTCCCCAGCCAATGCATTTAATGGAATGTAACGGAGACGTTAACTCAACTTTAAGTAGAAACCTACCTTTGGTCAACTGGGTAGCTCTGGATGCCCTAGGGAATTTGAGACCTCCCCACTGAGCTGGCAGATATGCACAGGTTTGTGCTGTCCTGAGATAGCAGTCAGTGGTCAGGTGTAACATCCATGGGCATCTCAAAAGGCACTAGACATCTCTGTCTAGGCAACTAAAGCATGCCCACAGGATGGGCTTCCATTGCCTAAGCACAAGTATCTAGTATCCTACTCAGCCATGGAATTTTGCATGCCTCTTGTCAATCTGATGCTTATCTATTAGCCTGTTCTAGATATCCTGAATGCAATAACACATCTCAGATGGCATTGGACACACAGGTTACAGACTGATGACCTTAGCTGCAGGTATCCATAAGAAGTAAAATACCTACTTGCTTTAGCTCTTAAAACACTGTGCATGGGTGCCAGTCTCTACAAAGGAACTTGCTGTGAAAAATGCAGTGAAAACTTAAAAGCTGTTTTGTTACGATAGAGGAGGATGTGTAATGGTCAAGAATAACAGAAAGAAAGTCTTTTATAGATTAAAATAGGGAGGAAAAAAACCCTAGACTCAGGGAATGCCTGGGTAAGCCACGTGCACAGCTCACGCATTCATGTTTAAGTAGCTTTCCTGAGAGAACAAAGGATGTTCCTGGACATTCCCATTACATTACAAAGCTGGCCTTCCAAGAATAATATTGCCTGAGAATAAAACAATAATTATAAACCCACAAATGAAATCAAAGCCTCGCTGCCGAAAGCCTTAAGCACCACAGGTTTACGAGGCGTGTAAATAGAGCAGCTTGGCTAATGATGTAAACTCCTACACTGTGCACCCTTTCAAACATCTCACACTTCAGAAGCCAGTGGGAATACATTGGACTGAGAATTTGTGTAGATAAACAGTGGGGAAGAAGTGCTCTTCTTTTTCTTTTCGAGCCATGCGAGCTCAGATTAAGGCGAGCAGATAACCAGCTGCATGCTAGAGATGAGCAGGCTGCTTAAAGCTACCACATGATTAGTGAAGCTTTAAAGAAGAAAGAAAACAGCTTGAGGCCTTTTTTTCCTCCTTCTTTTACAATGTGACATCATTGTATATGACACAACACCTTGGAAGGAACCATATGGGGAAATGCAGACATGTTGCTAACTAAATGTGAGCTCCTTCGCCATGAAAAAATCTCATTGCTGGCCAAAGCCTGGATGGTCTCAGAAAAAGCACAGTTTATACAGTGGAACTGACACTTCTACTTCAAGGACATTTATCATGTCTGATGCTTTTTCTGTACAGTGCTTAGTAAGGCATATCAGGAATATAATGCTTCTTTTTTCTTAATTAAATTTAATCAAAAAGGACTGATTCAAAGTCAACGCCCTAAAATACATGAGATGCTCTGATGCAGGTTTTTGCTTGACCTTTTACAGCACTGATCTTTAAATCTCTAAGCCCATTAGTGTTAGTTATTCCACGGATTTAAGGAATGTATATGCCTTCCCTCTGTCTTGTGATGTCTCTTTAGGTTGGTCTTTTTATGTCTGTCTTTCACTAATTGTCTGCTTTCCTAAATATTAAGTTTAATGCAGTTTTGGATTAGAAGTCAGATCTAAAAGTTCCATTTCTTATATTTTCATTATAGTAATTTTAGCAGCAGCAGTAGTAGTAAGAGTGGATTTAATTGAATATCCTGAAAATAGCCAACTGATATATTCAAGGCTACTCAGAAAGCCTAATGATTGTGTCTGAGGATATGAATTTCTGCAGAGCATCAAATGAAACCTCTTAGCTTTAACACTGAGGCTTCACGATGCATATCCACATCCACTTACCCAGCAAGCAGTTCCAAAGTTGTCCTGGATGGGTTCAGCAGAAGAAAGAGATCTTGACAGCTTTAGATTGTGTTAATAGATGAAAAAAGGGTAAAATTAAAATGAAGAAGCTGCCTGAACAAGTATGTATTTGTGCATTAAAAATTAGGAAAGCTGTAGCTGGAAGTTAAAAGAACTTCCCATGGAACACAACATTTACATTTCTGTGAGTACTAATGGGATGGGAATCTGGAATTTCTCAGAGTTCCCTTATGAGATATTCCATCTCCTCTTTAGCCCCTAAACTGAAAGAAAAAGGTTGGACCCCAAGTCAGAAACCACTGAGTGAAACACCACAGAAACCCATGGATATCAACAGAACTATTTACGTAAAATTAGGCATGTGATTTTTTTTTCCCCCCATCATTAGAGACTAAAATCTATACTTCATTTTAACCATCTGCCTCATAAAAATAAGCCATGAATAGCACTTAATCATGTGCTTGTTTTTCATTTAAGTCTGCGATTAAATTCCAGAGAAATTAGTAACATTTCAGCTTGCCTCTAGGATTAAGTCTGAGCTTGACTATCTTCTTAGTTAGACACCTTGTTCTTAATGATTTTTGATGGTCTTTGATGCTGTGGGATCTAGATGAAAAAGATTATTGTTTCACTTTACAGTTTGACCATGAACAAGGACACACACACACACACACACAAAAAAAGGAAATCAACTGATAACTGATAAGACCAAAGAGTATGTGGCTACTTTAAAAATATGGCATGAATAGTCCAGATTATTGGATTTTTCAGCAGAATATTCTTTTTTTTTCTCTACTTATTTATCCTTTTGCATGCAAAACTACTTATGTATATAGTCCCCCATGTAAGCCTGATGTATTCAGACTAACACAGCTTCAGCAGCTGTAGGCCAACTGCATCTCTGGGGTAAATGCATAGCCTGCAGGGATATATTTGATTCATAATGGCTACAGCTGAATTATAGTGAGTGCTGGAGTGTTATTTATGTTATATCTGAAAGTTCATTGAAATTATTTAGATACAGCTCCCTCAAAGGATATAAGCAGAGCACATGGTTGATTTATGTGGCCAAATCCAGGTAAGCAAGCCACAAGCTCTGCCTTAAAACATAGATCTCTCAACTTTCACCAGGCATTTTCTGTGGATGCCCAAAATCCTTGTCTAAAGCCTGTACAGGGAATTTCCTCTGGAAACTGTTCCCTTTTAACTGAGCTTAGCATCTAAGGATATTTGAGATCTCCAAACTAGATCTATATGGCTGATGTTGTGGGCAAGCTATTTGCAAAGCAATTAGAGTTTTTCAGTGTCCCTAGAGGGATTTGAAAGGCATGGAGGTGTAATGTTGAGGGACATGGTTTAGTGGTGACCTGGAAGTGCTGGGTTAAGGGTTGAACTTGAGGATCTTAAAGGTCTCTTCCAACCCAAATGATTCTGTGAAAACAAAAAAAAGGAAATGGGTTATAATTTAGAAGTTTAGCCTACACTGAAAAAAAATCTCATCTTCCATTCAGGTAAATCCAGTCTAGGAGAAAGTAGACTAATTAAGAAAGCAATTATTTGGAAATCCTGTGAAAATTGGATTATAGAGGTTCGAAGCTTTATTTCAGTTAAAAGTGTTACTGAAGAAAATATTTTATTTATTTTGTTTTTATTTTCAAAAATAAAAATGTTTTCCTCCAGAAAATTCTGAAGCAAACATCTTCAAATTTGGGGTTAAATTATATCTTATTTCATGCTTCTTTCATTCCTTTATATATTTTCTACTGAAGCTGTTAAAATTCACACCACTCTTGAAAGCACATCCCTCAAAATGAAACTAGAAATTAAGTTTTAGAGGAAATTGATGAGTATTCTTCCTTCCTTGCCATGTCTTCTATGGGCAAGCAAATGTTTTTTCAAGTAGTATTTTGTGATCTTAACCTTGGTAAAATATTAAACTGTCCACTTTCCTCTAGTCTATGTGGCTGAAACACTAATCTATCCACCTTTAGGATCATTATTACCATCACAATGTACAGTTAGATGTGCAATCAGAAGCTAGGATTGCACTGAGCTTAATGTTTGACAGTTATTATCTATGAGAGTTTATAAATGAAAAGTGTTAGAGGGAAAAGGAGAGAGATAGAGCAGGGAAATCACTCTGCTGATATTGCTTCATTGTGAACGTGTCAGACACAGCAGGTTGGCAAAGAATATAGCAGAAAGATATCCAGACTCTAATGTCAGATAATGGGTCTTTGAAGAGGCAGAATTTCCAAAATGAAAGTTGAAACTGGGATTCCTGTATCTGTACTCAGACATTTATTAAATTTCATAGGAGCACAGATCTGAAAGGGATCCTGCTCCCAGATCAACAGCTCTAATCTCCTGCTCTGGCAAGATATCACATCATCTAACACCTTTTATAAACAAGTCATATAAGATATTTTTGTCTTTTTTGCTCTTATTGGAGGGAAGCTTTTCTGGAATTTTATTTCTCTGCTAGTTAGCAACCTCCTGCTGATTCCCAGTCTACCTGTATTCACATGGCTAAGAATTAAGCACATAAGTTTTCACATTAAGGACCAAAAAGGCTGTTGAAAGGCTGTTTTTAAGAGAAAAAAAGATCACATTTAGAGACAGACATCAGAATCTAAAGCCCTAGGGGTATAGTTTCAAAATGGTTAAATGCATACCTCTTCTGAAGGGTTAGGGACATGTGACAAGCTGGAGAGAAGTGGCATGTGTTGTGGGGACTTAGTAGCTCAAATCTGCTTTAACTTGGGTATTTCTCCATCGTGCTCGGCTGGATAATGTAGATAAAGTTTATACAGACTTCCAGATGTGCAAAATACAGATGCAGGGAGCCACATACAACTATTGTCTATGTTCTCCAAAGAATGGAGAACAAGATCAACATAAAGGATGCTTAGGTGTGACTTTGCCTTTTTCAATACACCCTGATTGGTAAAAGTGTTGCTACAAGTCTGCTCTTTGAGGAAGAGTCTGAGAAGTTTACTCTGAATTCCTAGAGAATTTAGTCACATGCATGGCAAATAACCTTTATTATTATTATTTTTGTTGAAATATCACTATAAAATGTTCGTTCAGAGCAGAAATGAGACTCTCAATTCACTTTGGTTAACAGGAGAACGTTCACTGCAAGTCAAGGCTTTTGAAAAGAAATCCTCCTAGTCTTAACTTCTATCTTTTGCCAAACAAAATAGTCGAAGGTGTTCACACGAACTAATTCCAACAGCTTGCCTTTTAGAGGGTTAATGGGACTTTCTTTCTCTTTCTTTGCTTTCACCCTGTGCTGACTGAAAAGAACAGGCAGGTTCAATGAGTGACAAATCATTACCAACCGTACAGTGTAATTAAAAAGCACAGCCATTGATCAGCTATGAGCTAAACCTGAGACAAAAAAAAAACAACAAGTGAGAGACCCAGAATAGCTGGATGTAAATCTCATTGAATCTGTCTGAAATGGAAGATGTTCTCCCTGGAGGCATGGAGCGTGGCCCATTGTGCATTTCCATTAGAGATACATAGTGACTCAGAGCATGCCATTGATGTTGGCCTATTTATGAAAGGCTGTTGAAAGAGGTTTCAGAGTTAATTGAAAAGAGCTGTTTCTGAAGGAAGGTAACTTCAAACAACACAGCTCTTAAATGTGTTTTAATGGACTGGAAATCAGTGAATTTTCCATAGTGCCCATGAAATAAAAATGGATGGCATGGACTGAAAGTTTCATTGCCATTTGGTGCTATTTCTTTTATTATCATCATTATTATTATTGTTCTTCTTGTTCTTATTTTAATATTTTAACACTTATTTTAGCACTAGTTGCTCTGATCAAAGAGCTTCACTCTGGATGGATTAGAGGATCATTTTGGTGGGTCTGTCAAAATGGTCATTAGATGCTTTTCTTTCGCACAGTTCCTGCAGAAACTGTCAGCCTTGTGCCTCTGTAAGCAGAAGGAAAAGCTCTTTTGGTTGTCAGGTAGAAGTAAGTTCCAAGTCCTTCTTTTACCAAGGTATGTTGTGCTTCAAATGTGTTTACTCTTAAGGATATTTCCATTTTAAAATTAAAGCATATGCCTAAATTCAGGCATGTGTTTATTCAGGCATTTGTTTAGTCTCTGCCCTGAGCTGAGGTCTTGCACATAAGTTTGTGTTTAAGCTCATGCTTAAATAAAAGCCTTTTCAGCAAAACATGCACCTGAATTTCATAAATATAAAGAGTTGCTGAGTACATGTTTAAATCTCAGCTCGTGATTAAATACCTTTCTCAACTGAAAACAACATACTTCTAAATTATTTTTGAGAGCTTGACGATGTTCAATAAAAACAGGAATGACTGAGCTGAATTTATTCCTTCTTTTAAAGTCTTTTGCAGGAATTTAGAGTTAGCAAGAAGGAAGGTAACTCCTTGCCCTTGGATGAAGTGAATTTAGACTAGAATATGCTACTCAGGTAGAAAAGAAGAAGATTTGATTGTGAGATCCTTTCTCAGGCTGATTAATACCTAATATCTTGAGAAAGCTCATAAACCCCAGTGAATTGCAGGGGAAAGGTGAGAGTAAAGTAACCCAGCAGTCAGTATAACACAAGCAATAATCAAACAACTTCTGACACAGAGCTGGAATGATAATGAGTATTTTACACTCCCATTCTACTCTTAATGCTCTAAATAATTCACGAGTTCTGTTGAAAACCTCCTATGTTCCATTAAAAGAGATGACCCCCACAAACTTTAATTAACTTAATCTCACCAAACTCATTTGAAGCAAGGAAGAGCTATTGTCCCCATTTTTAAATCAGGAATGAAATACAAGGATAGTAATGACTTCATACAAAACCTACCAAAATCAGCAGAAATATTTAAATCACAGCCTTGCACACTACTTCATTCCCCCACTTTATATTCTGATAGTCCTGATTTTCTCAGAGCTCCACCTCCCCAGATCAATACCTTACCTAAAAAAAAAAGTCAATATTCATTTATTTCTTTCACATGATTTTTTTTAAGTTTTATGGCTCCTGGGTAAAAAAAAATATATATAAAAATCCTGAAACATCCTTAGGGCCTTCCACCCCAAAAAAACAAATAAACAAAAACTAGAAAGGTTACTTGAGTTTTGAGGAAACAGAAATCTCACTTTTTAGGGAATCTCATGACATTTTGGCATCTGCACTGTTTTTTGTACTGGTTTTTGAAAATGTATGGCTGTTAATCATGGATTAATATGTGATTAACTTATCTTTGAAGTTATTGTGGGTAATTGCATACACAGATTGAGAATGTGCTCCTTGTCCTGCAGAAGAGAGCACAGGCCATCAAAAAAAGGGAAGTGATGCAGGCTGTGGTTGGAATTGGAATTTAAGGACAATATAACTCCTTACTTGGATAACTAAAGAGCTTAAATTTGCTAAGGCATTAAATATTGAGTAGAGAGATTTAGTTTTTCTGACACTCCAACACTTTTACCTGGAATAGAGAGAATTAGGCACTGAAATGGGATGACAAGCAACTGATGTGCATATCTAACGAAGACAAAAGGCAGAGGTGATACTGGAGGAATGAGGGAAAACAGAAGAGACAGCATGAATTTCTGTGTCCATGACATATATTTTAGAATTAGGGTTAAATCCCACTGGGAAAGTAGGATTCAGGGGTTAAATCCCACTGGGAAAGTAGGATTCAGGGCCTAAGTGTTTCTTTTCATGTGTTGATGAGTAATCATTGGAGAAAAGGGACATTTGGGACATCCAGATGTGGAGCTTCAACTTGGACTTCTCCTTTTCAGGAGGACTGTTCTAGCAACCTAAAAAAAACCAAACCCAAAACAATAGTGATTGCTTCTTGAAGTTTCAGTCAACTCCTGAGCATCCAAGAATTCATCTCTCTTGAGTCCAGAAGGTGAGAAAGAAAATGTTCCAACGTTTGAGGGTGGAAGTGTCATTACTTTGTTCTAGGTCTTGCTGCTGGAACATTTTTGGTTGGATTCCTCTGGCTAAACATACTGTTCTAGTTAGTCTAATTGTCACCTGGAAGGGCCTTTATTTCTCTCTATTAACTATAAAGTGAAATCAGCATGCCAAATGCAGATGTAAAGCATTTTAATATAGACTCACACACATCAGCTCTATAGCCTATTTCAGATGTCCTCAGTGTCCTGCCTACTCTCCAGCTGTCATATATCACAGGTAGGGTACAAAATGTGCCCACATATCCATTAAGAGTAATTATCCTTCAGAAGACTCATGTTCCCTTCTTCTGCAGTTCCTTTTCTCTTTGTTATATGTTTTCATGCTCCTAGAACAGGTGGAGCTCCTCCTCTTGCTCTCAGGTCGCTAAGTTGTGTTAGACATGCTCCAAGGATTCATGCTCAAAAACTTAAGGGTGAAGAAGGACAGCAAACACATTGTTAATACCTTGAGGGCTTGCTCAGTTATTACACAATGCACCACTTACTATTTCAATCCAAAATAATGTAAATAAAGTAATCTGAGAAGGACTAACAGTCAAAGTCCTTAGAGCTGGTTGCTTATGTACCTTAAGATAGGAGAAAAGGTCCCAGGCTATGTCACAAATGTTAGGAAAAGAACCAATTCCATAGAGGCAAAGCATTAGATAAGACATTCTTAACCAAAATCTTGGGTTCCTGGGGAGCCTGATATTCCTAAGCAATACAGACTGGATTTTCCAGTCTGGATTTTCCATGAAAGGTTCATTAATGATAGCTAAGGATCTTATGTGCTTGGCTGATGCTGAATATTTGATATTCAACTTCCATAGACTTCAGAAGAAGATATTCTGATTAAGTCTCCCTGAAAAGTAAGTCTTCACTTTAGAAGGTTGTCTATCATAGATATAGCTCTATTCCAGTGAGATTGTGTTGGCACAGAATTTTGATTTCACAGTTTTCTTTTCTGGAGACTCTGAATATTGGTGAGAGAAGATATTTGTGCTGTAAGCAAGAAGGAAAACCACACTGAATGGAGACCTTGGAATCATACAGTAATATTTCCTGCATTGGTCAATTTGTTTCTCTTAGAACTAATTAATTCTGAGCAACCCAGACATAGTCAAGCTAAGCAAAAAAGGCTCATCCTCCTTGGGAAATACCACTTGTCACATATTGAGTAAATAAGAGGATGACAGAAAGAGGTTTGAGGGATGTCACCTCACAAGCTCTCAAAGAACAGTTCAGGACAATGACAATCTCAAGGTTAGAAACCTAGATGGCCAGCTTTACAAAGTTCTCACCAAGGTATTGCAACATTGCTCAGGAGATAGACTGTGCTTTCTCAGAGTTTAACTTCAGGAAAGAAATCAGACTGAATGTCACCTAGTCCTTTAATTGAGTGAGAAATTAATTCCTTCGGGTCAGCTGAGATCGAAACATAAACCTGACTATAATCAGCATAACAGTGTTAGCTAAAATTATGCTTCTGAATGATAGCACCTAACAGAAGTGTAGGGCAAAGCTTCCCTAAAGAGGTATTAGAAAAATGTGCTACCTTCTCTATAGCCTTTGATACTGGGCAAGATCATCAACAAAAATTTCAAAGTGAACTGTAAGACCATCTGATTTTCATGCAAGTACCTGTTTCTAACCTTCAGATTTCATTCTCCTTGTTGAGCAAACCAAAAACATCAACAAAACAATGATTTTAAATATATAAAGTTGGAACCAAGTTCACACTGCTGCTGTTTAGCATGGAAATGCATGAAGTTAAGTTTATCTTCAAAGATGATGGGCTTATTAAAAGACAGTAGAGAGAGAGTGTGTTATAATATTTGTGTAATCATCCAGGTTTTCCACCTTCTCTTAGAACTTCTGGCCATGACCAGACAAAAAGTACAGGGATAAGATAGACCAGAAGACTTCTGATCTCTCGAAGTTCTTCTAGGGTTGATTTGAAAATACAATCAGTAGGATAATAAACAAGAAGATCTTCATAGAATGGTTTGGATAAGAAGGGACCTTTAAAGGTCATCTAGTCCAACTCCCCATGCAGTCATCAGGGACATCTGTAACTAGATTAGATTGTTCAAAACCCCAAACAACCTGACCTGGAATAATTCCAGAGATGGAGCATCTACCACCTCTCTGAGCAACCTGGGCCAGTGTCTCACTAACCTCAGTGTAAACAATTTCCATTCTCATGGAATTTGGAATTCTGGGACCTGGAGAGTTGACAGATACATCTTTTGGATCTACCATAGCTTATGGGCCTCCAACTTTTGGACAGACATAGCTAAGAGTAGCTCTGTCCCACCTTGCTCATGCCAGATTGGATCAGTCTGTGGAGGTCTACTCCATGGAGTAGTGCTCAGGTGAAGATCTACTGCAATTTAACTCATTCTGAAGTGGGCAACTTGATTCAACTGCCTAAAGGTTGGTGCTTAGTGTAATTTTGGATCTCTAGGGCATCCACATCTTCCACACAGCAGTAAGTGACTTGGCACAGGAGCTGTGAGAGTCATATGCTTTTTTACCCCTTTGGAGGCCAGGAACATACCTGAGGGCATCTTCGATAACATTTGATATCTACATTTAAGAAACATAACGGAGCAATTGAATATTTGATGGAGTGGTTTAATCTCTAAGTGAAATCCTACCTTTGTTTCCTCTTGTGTTCAGTAAAATTATCAAGGAAGGTGTTGTTACACAATATATAATGCACTTGAGGAGTAAGGAGAACTCTCCTCAGTAAATTACTTTATTGTATTTTCACCATAAATTATTCTGAAGAGATTTTGCACAACCTTAGAAAAAAATAATAATTTAAAATTCACATTTAATTTCAACCATCTTGGGAAAGGCAACTACAGAGTTTTGTCTTGATATGGTTAAACTGCAAGATTTGAGGTACAGACCTGAAAGTTTGTACTAACAGCTAGTAATCAGAAACTGTACTTTTCTGGATTGAGTTTCCCAGATCTCTCTGCATTATAAATGTATTAAATATAAATAAATAATGTTGTAAATATATTTATCAATATATTATAAATCTATATTTATAAATAAATTGTAAATAAATAACACTATATTATAAACACACTAATAAATGAGTGTAGCAATTAACAGCAAACATGGTTCAAGCAAGATACCTTTTTATTTTGTCTTTCACCTTTAAACACAGACCTTAAAATTTGCCTTAAGTAAGATTTAAGGCATGTGCATGTAAAGACAAGTACTTAGTATCTGTAGATGTAATGTTAGGGCATAAACTCATTTTTTTTTTTTAACATTCTATCATTCTCCATCTGTTTTCTGAATAAAGGAAAGACGAAATGCAAAGCATGAATTTCTGTTGGTGAAAAGACAGCTAAAGCTTTATTACTCAGTAGAATATTTCTTTAGTGTGTCTCTGCTAAAAGGCTTAGTTCTGGAAAGCTCAGACATGCTCCATGCAGATAAATCTCTGTGCTTCTCAGGAGCATCAGATTCAAGCTCTTGGAATCTTTCATCCTTTGAGACACAAAGCTGGCAAGAATCTTGGTTGTGACCTTCCTTTACCAGATCTTGCCAAATCTGATGAGTTTTTGAGATGTTTCACTTGAGATAAACTCTCTTGTGCTGGTGCCTGACTTTCCCTATGAACAAGAGAGTGCTGAAGGTCTCAAGAAGGTCTCACCAGATCCTTGTCTTCTCCAGGCTGAACAACCCCAGCTCTCTCAGACTTTCTTCCTAGAGCATGTGAGTTATAAATGAATTAGTTTAACCCTGAAGATCACCTCTTTTTTTTTGGTCTTTTTTATTGCTTTGACTCTACATTCTGTTGGCTAGATACATTAAAATGAAACCTTAACTATGAACAACAGGTAGAGTGTCTAATTTGATTTTGGAGACATGACCATTCACACAAGCAAGATGACTTCTGAAGAACAGTTTGTCCTTTTAGAAGCCAGAAATGCTGTAAGCTGAGAAATGTACCTGCCATAGGAAAGGGAACAGATTTAAAGCCAGAATACTAATTAATCCACATCAATCAAAAGAGTAGTCCTTCTGTTATTGCAAAACAATGATTGTTAGCTGCCACTGAATTTATGGAAAAAATGAAATATTTTGAAGGCCCCATTGTGAAGACCAAAAAAGGGTAAAATGTATATAAATCAACTTCACAAGTAACACTTGCTTTTCTATGCATTTCCATGCCTTTATGCATCAAATCATTGGACCACATTAAGTTAGACAAACAGAAATACTAATGAGGGTGTGTTTGTCTCTGGCTATAATTTTCCTTTAGCTGTTGGATTTCTGTGAAATTATCCATTGCTTTATCCTCTAGCCCAAAGTATTAATCACCATTCCTTGCAGAACAACTGTCAAGTTTATCAGTGCCTCTGTTTCGGAGCAGTAGGATCAGCAATATATTAACTCTCCTTCTCCATCCATCAAGTCAACTCATTTTGAAGCCAGAGTGGGAAAGTAGCAGAATTAATAAGAACAAGATGTTAAATGTAGCTTTCCTCCCTACAAGATGACTTTTAGAAACACACCCTAACTCCTGTTTTCTTTTATCTGTGACTTCAAAATTCAAACAAGACAGGAGTTCAGGCATAGCTAAACACAGTCAGATTTTCCCTTTTTCTTTCCTTTTTATTCTTACTTTAAAACTGATAACTGCCTTTATAGAAATCTTCTATATATAACTAGGGAGAAAAGAGCAATTAAGGAGAAACAGAAGGTTCCCATCTAGAGTCAATTGACCTAATTCCACTTATCTTGCCCGAAATCACTTCTTCATGTAGTTTAATCTATATCTGCAGCTAATGCAAAATAAAAGTGTATTTAAGATGCTTCAGAGCTCAGGTACTTACGGTTCAGGGAGAGAATTATTAGAAGAAATGAAATGAGCAAGATATAATGAAAAATAACATTTATCATTTCATCTAAGGTAAGATCCAAATACAGAATAAGTTTGGAAAAAAAAAAGGTCTATGTTCCCCCCCCAAATTACCAGGTCATGAGATAAGTTTTCACGTGAGCATTTCTGTGACACAGACAAGACAATGTGCTACTCAAAATCCAATTGCACAGGCAACTCAACTTCATGTTGTTTTTCTCAGCTTGAATGCTCTGAACCATAGAATCACAGAGAGTCTTATTCATGACCACTCTGGTTTTATAAGAAATCATAAAATCATAGAACCATTATGGTTGGAAAAGCCCTCAGAGATCGAGTCTAACCATCCACCCAACACTGCCATGCTCACCACTAAACCATGTCCCCAAGCACCATATCTACATGTGTTTTAGAACACTTCCAGGGATGATGATTCCACTACTTCCCTGTTCCAATGCCTGATAACCCTTCTGGGGATGAAATTATTCCTAATATCCAACCTAAACCTTCCCTGGCACAACTTGAAGCCATTTCCTCTTGGCCTATCACTTCTTCCTTAGGAGAAGAAACCAAACCTCACCTCACTCCAACCTCCTTTCAGGTAGTTGTAAAGAGTAAGAAGGTCTCCCCTGAGCTTCCTCTTTTCCAGACTGAACAACCCCAGTTCCTTCAGCTGCTCCTCATAACACTTATGCTCTTTGCCATCATTTGTGATATTAAGGATCTATCTTCAACTACTCAAAAAACCCTTCCTACCTGCCAGAGCTTTCTCTAGTTCAACATGAAGCCATGATTGTAGAGGTGCAGCTCTCAGACAAGCTCTTGCCATACCCACAGAAAACCATCCTTTTCTCCTTGAATGTTGGAGAGAATGAGTTGGCTCCTGATAAAAAAAATGTCAGAAAAGTGAATTTTACCAAGCTGAAAGTGAGCTGAGTGTTCTCAATGCCTAAGCATGGCCTGTCCTGCTGCTTCTGAGCCAACACCACAGCCTGTACAAGGCATGTGTTTCTTTCTTCTAAAACAACTTGACACTCTTGAAGGACATTTTGAAGAAGGGAAGGACCTTCATTACAAACTAAAAATGCTAGTAGGCAGGAGATGTGTTTTCTGGAGGAGGTAACTGGCACCCTTTTTATATTTCCTGACAATCTGACCTTAAATTGAAAAGGACTTGAATTCATATTCAGGAGAAACTATCGCAAAAAGAAAAAGATGAATCAAACCTACATCTTGTTCAGAATGAAAATAGCATCAAGCTGCCATGGAATATCTTTTGGCATTTCATCTGGAAACATTGAAATAACCAATGCTTTCTCTTGACTTTTATAAAGCAGAATTTAGGCATGGGAAAATGGGAGATAAGTATCTGCACCAGGGTTTATCACTTTTGATAAAGATGGATATCAAAACCAATACACATTTCTGTGTTGTCAGTGCCAGAGACTCTAAGAGGTCAGGTTTTTTTTAGATGTAATCCCTAACCTTTAGGTATTCTAGGTTCATGGTCTTCTCAAGACAGTTTTATCTGAATGAGATGCACAGCCAGATGAGCAACAATGTTCAGTGTTAGGGCTGGGCTGGCCACTAGACAGAGAGTTAAACTCTCTCTCTTCCCAAAAGGAAAAGAAAGGGAATAAGGGAGAGAGACTTACGAGTTGGAAAACAAAACTAGAACAACTTTGATGAAAATAATAACACGCAATACATACAGATCTATACAAAACCAATATTGAAACCAACCTCCTAATTGCAATTACATCACTATCACCACTGATGCTGTGGCAGAAGTCCCAGACTGAACTCAGTAGCAGATGGGAACTATATTCTGGAACTGGATTCAGGAGAACATATATAGGATGGAAGACAGAATGGAGAGAGTCCTCCTTGAAGAAGAGGCTTGATGCTCATATTCACTCACCTTTATACTGAATATGAAGTACCTGGAATGGAATCCCTTGTTGGTCAGTTTAGGGTCACCTCTCCTGTCCTCTTCTCCCTGCAGGTGCCACCTCTTATTTACTGCACCCTAATGTGGGACATAAGATTTTGCAGTGACCTTAGTCTGCACAGGAGCAAGTCTAAGCAAGACCCTTTCTGCACCCCAATCCATGGCAGTAACTCTTCCCATCAAGTGTTTTCACTGCTAGGAGCAGACATTGTCTGTGAGAACATGTTGTGAACTTCAGAAAGTGCATCCCTGAGAAGAGACTGAGCTGAGAAGTAAAATCTCTGGACAAAATTAGTTCTGTTCTAGCTCCAATCAGGACACAAAGCGAAGTTCAGAACAACCATATTTAATTTCTCTTTTTGCTGTTTAAGCCACTGGAGCATGCTGATCTCTTCAGACCCATTTTGACCCAGAGTTTAGTCCCTGTATAAAATGGAAATCCTTTCTTTAGATCCCTGTGAGGACCATTCAGCTTGTTCAACAGCAACATTTCCATTTTGCTTCTGTTTGGTGCACGTGTTTTCTCAACTTGCTCCATCTGGCATGTGCTTAACTCACAAAATTACCTGCTTCAGCTCAAATTCATTCAATTCAGCCCACAATAAAATCCTCCAAGTTTCTAATTCACCTCTGAACTTTTCAGAGCTGGATCTCAGACCCCAGCAGCTGCCTATCACCTACCACTCTTACATATTTCCCTTAGTGTAATCAATTTCAACCTCTGCCATGTTGGTTCTTGTAGCAATAGTCACTTTTTGTCATTTTCTATAAAGTGCAAATGCTACAGGCCCTTCAGACACTGTCTGCTCTACACACATGGTGAACCCACCTTTAGAAATGTTTCTCATAAATCTTTTCTGTCACCTCTGTTTTGCTAACATTAAATTGAAAAGAGGGGGAAGGGGAAGAAAAAGATCCTCTAAAAAGCTAGTCTGGCTTCTGCTTTATAACAGTTTATTATTTTACTTCTTTTATTTTATTTTTTAACCATAAGCCATCTTTTTTACATTGAAAAGCCAAGTTATTATTTCCTGGAGGTTTACACTCGAAACCTCAGATTGTCAGTTCATTTAATGTCACTTTACTTTATGCTTCATGCCAGTTTTAAGGCTCAGCAAGAATTGACAATGCAATGCTTTCACAGCATCAGCTGACTGTGTTTTCTTTGACAGCAAGATTTCAGATCAAGGATTTAATAAACTAGTAGCTCTTCCAGTTAGCAGTGAAATGCTCTTTCAATTCCACCACTTAAAGAACATCAAACAGACCTCAGCTATACAGCTAAACCAGAAATGCAGCTTATTTGCATGCACAGGAATACCAGGGTTTGACTGTAAGAGAGGCAAATGATGAAGAAATGTACTTTTGCTGAAAGTAAAACAAAATGTGCATGGGAATGTGCATGTATCTGTAAGCAGATTACACATACAGAAACAGAGAGTGAAAGGACAAGAGGCTGGAGATGCTGCATCCAGTGCTTAAATTACTCATTTGTGAAGGCATTAAGTAGCTGAAAGGCAGTCTCATGAAGCTTGCATGCTGAGTTAGCTGGGGAAAGGTGTTATGCTCTCTCAGACTGGTGGCATCAACTCCAGTCCCCTCCAGGCCTGAGGTTCACTCTAAATTCCACCCAGCTGCAATCCTTTGACCTATCTGCAGTCCCATTTTCCCACGTCACACTTCTGAGTTTGGCCCAGGCATTCACACACCCAGAGGGGAGGAAATGTATAAAAACCTCCACCTGTGAAGCCCAAAGGAACCTTTAAAGCGCTCACTGAAAACCATCTTGTACATGTGCCTTTCTATCCCTGCAGGGGCATGAGGTTGCAGCAGCTCCACTAAGAAATAGAATGAAGAAGGAGGACAAGTGATGGTGATGAGCAGAAATTCTTCTCCTTAATCTACAACTGTACTCCTGAGGTCCTGGTGGAAAGTCAATATTGATCATGTAACACTGATCATCAACATCAGAGGGATTCATATCTCTACCACTTGCAGTTGGATTGGGTTGATGGCTGTTTGTGCCATAAACCAGGCAATATTTGGGGGGAATCTGAGGAAGGGGGTTTATAGGGGGCTCTGGGTAACCTGATCTAGTTGGGGATGTCCCTGCCCACTGCAGGGGGGTTGGACTAGATGAGCTTCAGAGATCCCTTCCAACCCAAACCATGCTAGGATTCTATGTGTTCATCCAACTTTGCTTGGGAGGTATATGCTTCTTGGAAACAAGTCCCTTAATTTATGCTACTTAGCTGAACCTACAGGCCTATCCACATAACAATGCTCACTAAAATTAATCTGAATTAGCTTTTTAAACTGCATTAATTAAACTATTTTAAACTCCTATGTGGACAACTTCGTTTAGAATTAAAGAGGCTTAATTCAGTGTAGCTGAATTAACTTTCAAAGTAAATTAAGCCAAATTGAATTATAGCCATTCTAGCCCACACAGAGAGTTAAATTCATGTGTTGAGGGCTCTAGTCACCTTACCTGAGCAAAGAGCTGTAATGAGTTGTTGCTATCTCCTAGTTTTTTATTACCATCTCATTACCAGAGGTTACTAGTCCTGCTGTCAGAATCAGCAGAACAGAATTTATGGCTACATACAGAACAGAAATTATGACTATTTCTCCACTGAAGTTCAGTCAGGACCTTTGAAATCTTTCTTAGTTAGTAACTAATACACCCAAGTGCAAAGTGAAGCAGTTGAGACAGCTGGACATGTGTTCTACCAGTTCACCTAGAAAGGTGATTAAATCTGCTAAGGGAGCTGGATGGAGAGGCAGAGTGGTAGCATATCAGATCATCCCTACATTTCCCAAAACTAACCCATGAGAAGCACTGAACATCTTACAATAACTCTCCAGAGAGTTCTCACGTAGTAAAACTATGAGACGTGGCAGAAACATTTTACATTTTACCCTTTGGTTTTCTTTGAGTTTGCTTTCCTTTAGAATGTTCTTATGATTTTAATCTTCACCAAAACAATGGTTATTAAAACCAAAGACAGTGTGAACAAAGCAAACAGATGAATTAACCAATTTATTTTACATAGCCTACACATTCTAAAGTCTTTTTGACTTCATCAATAAGACAAACACTTATCTACTTTGTTCCCTCTCTTCAGAGGATCCCTCCTTGCTATGCTTGGATAGATCTTGTCTGTGCACACGCATTCAGAAAAGTCATTTAAAAATTCAAAGTTATCTATCTCCAGCTTGCCCACAGTAAGAATAGATTGTCCATCTTCTACTGTGGCTTCAGCACAGGAAGGAATGTGAGCAGCCAGCACCACACTCAACCAGAAAGCTGCACTGGACTGGAATGTACAGGGCTTGTAGGAGACTGGAGAAAGCCACTTTAGATGTATTTTCTAGAAAATTTATATCTAACTAATGGTCACCCATTTTAGTTTTAATGATCTGGGTCACATTCTGCCTTTCACAGACCCTGGAGATATTGAACAGATGTTTAGATGTAGTGTTGGTGGACATGGTTTAGTGATGACCTGGCAGTGACTTCATCATCTTAAGTTCTCTTCCAGCCAAAACAATTCTATGATTCTAGTTCCTTCAGCAAGTAAAACATTGTACAATCTGAGGAAATAAATCGACAGTTCTTTTCTCCTATGCAATAAATTGGAACTATTTTCTCCCAGTCTGTTTGAACTCAGTTTCATTATACCACAAGTTGACATACAAAATGATCCAAAACCTATTTATGTTATCAGGGACAAGATTTGCATCTCTTAACTTTAGACAGGTAGAACTTAGACTCCTAATCTAAGCAAGTTACCCTCAGCTCCCATCAGAGTCAATGGAGGGAAACCTTCTGAGGCAGATTCATTCTATTTGTCTTAGGATACATGAATCACCTTAAGAGGAGTTTGTTGCTCTTCACTGACTATCAATGGAGCCATAGGGTGGCAGATTGAGGTTTAAGCCACTAGCTTGCAGATATTTAACTTAGGGCACATGCATTTCACCCTGGGAAGCTTATATTTTACTTCTCCAAACTGCAGACCTGATCTTGTATAACTCCAGTAGCTCAAATTATTCCTTGCAAGGCACTTCAAATGTGGAAACTCAGCCCTAGCCTTTATACTGAAAGGTATTGTCATGAAAATAACAGCTGTTTACAAGTGGAATATCTGGTAGGCCAAAGAATTAAGTGTGATTTTTATCTTTGTCTACCTTCCCTTTGTTTTTCTCATTCATTCACCCTTCTGTACACGAACTTGTACTTTCTCCTGCTTCTGTGTGTTTGGGCAAGCTGTTGCATGTGCTGAGGGGCTAGCAGGCTGCTTTCTCCTCAGAACAAGCAAAGAAATGATTTAAACTTACTTTCCATAGTGAGGGCACTGCTAGTTATCTCTCCTTTCCCCAGCTGCTAACTTCCACAAAACTTGTCTTTGAGACACTGATCTCCTCCATTAAATCTAATTAAAATTGGCCAATGGGCTTGAAATTATGTGAAGGAGGAAGAAGAGGAAGCACACCTACTGATGGGCAGGATATAGTCCCTTAATATTAGATATCATATATTTCCTTACCTGTTAGAAATCTGGTAAAAGTTCTATTATAGATGTTACAGAGGTAGGGAAAACATTTCTTCTTTCTCTTTTCCTTCCTTCCTGCCTGCCTTCTTTTATTTTGGTGCAAAGTTACCTCAACAAAACCACAAAGCTAAACGCATTGATTTCTTCTGAATATACTGGGAAAGCAAAATGGCTTTCCCAGGTTTGCCAGTTTCCTCTTCACCTCTATTCTGTGGGACAGTTATCTTGGCTTTTGACCCACTGAGCTTTTGGGTTGGTGGTTTGCTGTTGGTTGTTTTTTTTTTTTCCCTGGGAAAGCCTTAGTTTGTTATGCCCTGAAACACAAAGCATTAACAGCCTTTTAGAGAGTGCCAACACATGGTGGAGGTAGCTACCTGCTCTGCTGTCCATAAAATGGGTGTTAATAGGCTCTAGAGGGGTCCCTCAGTAAAGAAACGGGAGGATTTCAGGCATTTATTGACTAGCTTGTATCTCGTAGAACTATTCAAAGTGGAGCCCAGGAGATGTGGAGAAAAGCCACACAAATGGGAAGCTACTAATGAAGTGTTTTTACAGTGGGAGTTGGATGTGTGAGCTTGTAAAAAACTGATTAACTGCTATTGTGTTTTCATCTAACTGGTTTGATAATTTGTCGGTTAAATACCTCAGCTGAGAAAGCAGTGAGTGTCCTTGGGAACATGCTGGGGCAAGAGTTAAAGCCTCAAATCCACACAGAGAGGGCAGGTTTATGTTGTGAATCCATGGTACACTTCTCTTTTAATAGGTGAAAGAAAAAAGTGGCTGAAAAGTCATGTTTTGCTCTTACAGGGTTCTCTTTGAGCCTATTCCAGTCATTAACATTGTAATCCTCTTTGGATTTTTCCACAATAAAGGCAATTAACTAGTTGATTCTCTTCTTTCTTCTTCTTTCTCTCCCTGTCTCTCTTTTTCTTCCACCTTCATTAAAGGACTTCATTTAGCAGAGAATATTCTGAGCTTGATTAACATTTAACTAAAGCAGTTAACTATCACATTAGAACAGCAACAAAGTAATAGGGGAGACCTGAAAAAGCAGGTTGGTAACACAGCAAGCCTCACTCTTCAACAGCAAGACACTGCAAATCTGTACTTCTGGGATGGATGAGAGAAGATGTGGAAGTTTGTGTTTATTATGCTTTTCTGCTGCTTTCCCCAAAAAAGTCTTCCTTTGTTCCCACTTCTGAACTCAAATCTAGCCACTTTAAGACTTTAAAACTTGTTGGCTAGCATAAGAACTGGGAATTTTATGGCCTTGCTGCTGATGCATGTCTCTGAACCAAGAGGTCCTTGCAAGTCCTACTGAATTTAGTCTGAAGATGGTCTTGACTGTCAGTAAAACTGAGTTAGATCTTGGTGGTAAATACTTACTCTGTCCAACCCCCCTGCAGTGGGCAGGGACATCCCCAACTACATCAGCTTGCCCAGAGCCCTGGCAAGCCTCACCTGCAATGCCTCCAGGGATGGGAACTCAACCACCTCCCTGGGCAACCTGGGCCAGTGTTCCACCACCCTCGTGGGGAGGAACTTCTTCCTAATGTCCAGTTGAAATCTACTCTTCTCCAATTTGAAACCATTGCCCCTTGTCCTTTCCCTGCAGGCCTTTGCAAACAGGCCCTCTGCAGCCTGCTTGGAAGTTCCCTTTAGGTCCTGGAAGGTCACTAGTAGGTCCCCTGAAGCCTTCTCTTCTCCAGGCTGAACAATCCCAGCTCCCTCAGCCTGTCCTCAGAGCAGAGGTGTTCCAGCCCCTGAGCATTCTCGTGGCCTCCTCTGCACCTGCTCCATCAGCTCCATGTCCTTTCTGGATTGAGGACTCCAGAACTGGACACAGTATTCCAGATGAATATTTCTCTGGCTTGTCTAGATCCCACTTTTCTGACAGCCCTTTCCTCTAGTGTATCTGCTCTCCTCAGTCTGGTGTCATACACAGATTTGATGACAATATGCTCTGTCTTCTTCAGGTCATAGATAAAGATCATGTGAGAGATCTCCAGGTAGAATATGAATTATTCAACACTGCTTTTTCAGGTAGTTTTCAGCCATCTAATCATCCACCTACAATATGATACAGAACCATACAGCAACCTATAGTGAATTTTCACTTCCAACCCAATATTTAGTGTTTTACCCAAAGAGTAGGTGCACAGGAATATAAAAGTAATCCATTTTGACAGTTCTTGGACTAATTCCACCTTTCCTTTTCACAGTGCAAATGATTTTTCTTAAGCTGCAACTACATGCAATGTTTGGTTGGTTGTTGTTTTTTTTTCCTGCTGCAAACCAAATGTATTTTTACAGCTCAAATGCATTGTTCTATTTTTAGCCTGAGATCCTTCCTAGTAGAAGCCTGGGAGGTTCCAGGATTTTAGAATATTTTTAGGATTTCATCTCAAATTGCCACAGAGCCTTCAAATTTATCAGGAATTATTGTGTTCTACAAGAGAAATTCAATGCTCCTAAAAAAAGAGATAAATCAGCCACTCACTCTCTATGTGCTCTGCGAAGGTTATAAGCTATGTTGTAAATATAATAATAATAAAAATGTGTAAAAATCTTCAGGAATTCCTGCTTTTACAGCAGTGAAGTTAAAAAATAAAACAAACAAAAAAGAAGATTCTTAAATATGCACTATCACCAGGCAATCAAGAGTGAGAAAGAGAGAGAGGAAAAGCTGGCTCCATGCAGGGCCTTTTTGCTTACAGCTATGAGACAGTGCTGCACTTTCTCCTAATAACCTTGACCTGCTTTTCCTGGCTCAGCAGTAGCATCTGTGTCACATCGGCTTAGCATCTGTTTATCAATCTAACAGCACAAACCTGATGCCTGCTCCTGTCCTCTGCAGTGCTCACAATATTCAAATGACTGAATTAAAACCAGCAAAATGCAGGAGGTGCCAGACTTAGAGTTAGGAACAGCTCTATGGAAAGAAAAGAAAAGAAAAGGGAAGAAAAAAGAAGTAGGGAAAGGGGAAGCCGTATGTAGGAGCTCCATTTATTGATTCTCAGTGGATTTAAAGGAGAAATTTGTCATGAATAATCGCTGCTAAAATCTCTTGTGCAGAATTGAGGGCCACAGGCTTGCAAAACAGAGAAGGTAGAAGCATCTTATACTTTTCCATGGGTCTTAAGAAAAGACAAGGCAAGTACAACGAGGTAATAAATTACAATTTGCCTGCAGTCCCTGCCTCCAGGTAAAAGAACAAAACATCAGTGAATAGGATTTACTGCATGTCTTTAATAAGCAGGGTGAAAGATATTGGGAACTTCCAAGGCTTGTCCCTGTGGTTTTCTTCTCCCCTTTTGCTAACACTGCTATGCTTTTTTTCAGTTTTGGGGCATTTCTGAGCATAATGATAGTTCTGAGTTTGAGGCATCTTTCAGTATTTACTGCTGGCCTGAGAAGATGTGGATTATCATAGAATCATATGGGTTGGAAGAGACCTCTGAGATCATTAAGTCTGTTAACCCAGCACTGCCAAGTCACCACTAAACCATGTCCCTCAGCACCACATCAAAATGTCTTTCAAATCCCTCCAGGCATGTTGACTCCATCACTGCCCTGGGCAGCCTGGGACAGCCTTGACAAGCCTTTTGGGGAAGAAATTATTCCTATGTCCAACCTAAACCTTCCCAGACACAACTTGAGGCCATTTCCTCTTGTCTTACTGCTTGTTACCTGGGAGAAGAGACCAACCTCCACCTAGCTCCAACCTCCTCTCAGGCAGCAGTAGAGAGTGAGAAGGTCTTTCCTGAGCCTCTTTTTCTCCAGGCTAAACAACCCCAGTTCCTTCAGCTGTTCTTTGTAAGACTCATGCTCTAGACCCTTCACCAGCTTTGTTGCTCTTCTCTGGACACACTCCAACACCTCAGCCCACACACTCTGTGGTTCTCCAGGCCATTCAGAAGTCCCAGTTCATTCCCAGAGTAGTCACCCTGTACAAAACAGCTCCTGACTCTAATGTTGTTTCAGAAGAAAGGGGAGTTGTCCTCTGGGGAGTAAAATTGCATGAAGCAGGCACAGACCTGTGACTAGTGGTGTGCCCCAGGGGTCAGTGCTGGGGCCAGGACTGTTCAATATATTCATTAATGATCTGGATGAAGGGGGAGAGTGTTCCCTCAGAAAGTTTGCAGGAGATCCCAAGCTTGGAGGAGTGGCTGGCACACCAGGAGCTGTGCTGCCATCCAGAGTGACCTGGACAGNGAGGAGGAACTTCTTTGCAGTGCAGGTGCCAGAGCACTGGCCCAGGCTGCCCAGGAGCCTGTGGAGTCTCCTTGTCTGGAGCCATTGCAGAGCTGCCTGGACACATTGCTGTGTGAGCTGCTCTAGGTGATCCTGCTCTGGCAGGGGGGTTGCACTAGATGATCTTTCTAGGGCCCTTCCAACCCCTAACATACTGTGATACTGTGATAAAGCCAAAACTGAGGTGTTAAATAGGCCAATGTTATGGGTTATTATTGCCATGCTCAGATCTGAAAGAAATCAGAGCCCCACTGTGCTGTGTACACACAACTTAGTGTTCAGCTTTCAATCACCCACCTGCAAGGAAACTAAAACAATAGGGAAAGGAAGACAAAAAAAAAAAAAGATCTGGAGAAATTCTCTGATCTGCTGGAAACTGCTTCATGAGTCAGAGCTATTGCAGTCTTAAGCAAAGGTCTCATGACCACAATAAAAGAATAGTAAACCAGACATACCTCAGATTACTAATACACACACTGTCTGCCGTATCAACACGAAGAGCCAGGGATAATTTGCCTCCTATTTAAAACGATTTTCCCAGCATCAAACTGATCACTGAGTCCATTAATGCTGCACTGGAAAATTTTTTGGGTATGTACTTGGATACTCAGAGACACATTGAACATCCACTTACTGAAGCATCTTAAATTAGTCTGTGGAGATCTCCCATACTTGCTTGCCCTGAGATCTCTAAGATCAAAGACCAAAAGCTGGCTAAAAACCAGAAGCATGTAAGAAACATAGAAACACAGCATTATTTATCCTTCCTTTAAAATGCATTCATGGAGACTTTGGGCTACATCTCCATTAACACAAGTCAAGCTGCTCCACCAGATTTTGTCCCTGTGTCCATGATTTGGTGATTGTAAATAAAGGGGAAGATAGATGCAAAGAAGAGACTCACTGCAGTTACACAAACTACCAGCTATCAAAACCATATGACTAGATCTCAGTGTGAGGTAAGTACATGATTTACAGGCTAATTCACTGCTCAGGCCACCTCCAGTGAACTTAGATTAGTCAAGAGATGAGTTTGAAAGAGAAAACATATGTAAACAATTGCTGAACCTCCAAAGAAGGTTTCTTCCACAGGAAAGCAAAGGATAACATTTTGGACTATAGATCTGTGAGAGCAGACAGCTAACTTAGTTATTCCAGAGTTTTTCCTAACATAGCAGGGCAGATGGTTTGCCTATGATATGATCTTGAAATCTGAGCCCCTTTTACCATTTTATTTTTAACAGCTTTATATTCTGTCCATGTTACTTGACTTTGTCTGAAAGCAGTGCCAGAAACTCAGATGAAAACTCACCCAATGTCATTGAGGTTGTAGGATTTCTCCTATATTTCACACAGGAAAGGTTTCTCAGCCCAGGATTACTCAGAATCTTTCCCTAACTCATTTTTTTTCAAAGGGTGGGTTTGATTCACATCACTAGCTGTCCAGATTTCTCTTTAGGATCCTTCATGCCTCAGGCTGAAAATGCATGGTTGGGTTTGAGATCTGGCTCTTAGGGAAACCTGGGCTCTATCATGGGATTACATTTATATAAAAAATAGGAAAAAGTCTTAAGAACATGATAACTGGTCTCAAGACTAGAGCTAACATTTGTCTAGGAAGCTTTTTGGAGCAAGCAAGAGGTAGTTTAATCAAGAGGTAGTTAAATCAAGAGTAAAAACAGCAGGGAGATGATGTGAAATCATCCAACATGGCCTTGGAATCTTCCAGGGATGGCACATCCACAACTTCTCTGGGTAACCTGTTCCAGTACCTGAGCACCCTCACATATAGAAATTCTTCCTGCTATCTAATCTAAATCTATCCTCTCTTAGTTTAAAGCTGTTACAAGAAAACTTGTCTCCTCCTGGCTGTGAAGTCAGCTACTTAAAATATGCCCAGATCGAGCCAAATTCAGCAAATACTGATTGAGCAGCAAGACAAGCTGAAGAATAACAAAGATCAGGTTTTGAGACACAGCTGGGAGTGATATTTGGGAGGAGATTATCTTGAGGAGCAACTAGAGATATTACCATGGGACCACGTGGGGTGTGGGACCATGATCTTTGATATATAAGTATGTAGGGTAAGGCAGGCACAGTCTGACAATCCCTTGTGGTCTCCTGTGGCCCCTGGTGCGATAACTGTGCCCACAGCAGAGGGAGCATTAAACTCATTGCCCACGGGAAAGTGTGGGGAGTGATACCCATGTTCCTAGAATCCTTGGATGGGTAGGATGAGCTCATTAGCCTTCTGGCAGTCATCCTAGGAGAAGGACAACTCTGATTCCAAACCCGGGCAGATGGAGCTCGTTTAGCCCTGGAAGGCCTTCCAGCTAAGAGTAACCTCTGTCCTAAAGACCTTGCTGCCAGCATCCAAGCTTGCTAGGCCCTGGCAGATGAACCTTAGGACTAAAGGGTGGGTCCAGCTCTGCACATGCTGTGTCTCACCTAAAAAAAATCCCTAGTGCAGGCTCGAGGGTGCTATCTGCTATCCTCTTTGTATCAGCACGCTTGGAAAAGGCGCTGGTGAGGAGCGTGGATGGAGCCCTCCCTGGAGCTTCGTTCGCGAAGCCTAGCCATACATGTAGGGTAAGGGCCTCATTGATTCTGTTCCCTTTAGAAGAGCTTTGTTTTGATATTACTAGAAGCTTAAAAATTCAGGATCTCAACTGACTAGTGATGATGCAAATGTGATATGTCTATCTGCTGTCTTATGAAGTCTGGTTGAGGTATTGGAGAAAGCAGGAGATGTCACAGATCAGTGAATCCAACTCCCTGAGCAACTATCCATAATGGAAAAACCAGAAGAAAATATCTTTTTAATGGAGGACTTCAATTTGGGAGACATATGCAGCCAGCAGTAAACTTCTCTTTAAATTTAAGAAAAATCTAAAGATGAATTAATTATGGGCTGGCAGTTGGTGGTAGCCTAGGGAGCAACTGTTAGTTATTATTATCTTACACTCCATACAGACAGAGGACAGGACAAACCACAAGCAAATACACTTTCCTCTCCAAAATAACTCATTCCTCAAAACTGGGAAATTAGAATGAGATTTAGTAAGTGTGGAAAGGAAAAAAAAATTAGGAGGATTGGGATGAATATTGGGAATTTTTTAAAAGGAGTTTATGAAGCTCTAACTTTGAACAAAAAGAAAAACTTTGTTCAAAGGCAAAGGAAATGCACTAATTAGAAATAAGAATGCAACTTGTGACAAGGGGAAAGAAAGGGACCTTAACACACACAGCAATATAAATTAAACATTATAAAGTGTAGAAAATTGATAAGGGAAGCTAAAGACATCAAAGAAAATCCCATGCTTAGTAGGATTAATGACAATGAACTTAATTTTTAGCAATAATTAGGAACAAACTAAACCCTACAAATAGCATAAAACCATTTAGTAATGGAAACTGCCCAACTGTTTAAAGTGTAGAGTGGAGGGTCAGGTCTCCATACGTTTCTGTTTATCTAATAAGGCTTGAACAATTTGCATCTTCAAAGAGCTTGTACACTGAGGAGTGCTCTATATCCTGTCATTTTAAAAGTCATTATTAAATTAGTCTTATGGCAGCTTTTCTAGCATTTTTTTTTCTTCTAGGGTCAACTTCAAAGTAATCAGTCTGTCCTTCTTGTCAGTTCATTTATCTCTGTTTTTACATATACTGCTACAGCACTAGGATATTTTCCTTTTCTAGGATTTCTTTGTTATGCCAAGATTATTAAAAATTAGCATCAGCCATCCACTGTGTGATTCTGTGATGAGATTACAAGTCCATTTGATAGACTGTGTAGGTAATCTAATCTATCTGAAGGCATTTACAATTTATATCACATATTCTAACAAAGCCCCCCCCCCCCCAAAAAAAAAAACAACCCACTCTGAACTTTAAGGAAATTCCATAACAAAAAAAACAAACATCCAGTGGAACAAAAAATAGACATTAAGTAGCAAAAAGATAGGCTTCATAGAGGAAAAAGCACTAACTAAATGATGTTTCAGATTAATTTCATAGGGAACAAAATGGACTTCATTCAACAAAATCATGGTCTGAAAACATTTATAAAATCAGTGATGTTAAAATGCATTCAAATGAAGAATATAGGGAGAAAAGCACAAAATTACATGATTCTGCAGCTTCCATTAGTAAATGGTCTTATGTTCTTTGTAGGATTTTATTTGTTCCTAATTATTGCTACAAATTAAGGTCATTGTCATTAATCCTAATAACAGACAGAATAACATGAATATCTTGATAAACCAAGTTCAAACAAAAGAGATGTCAACACTGTTAGAAGGAAACATGCAAACAAGGCATGAGGTCATATCTACACAGTGGTGTCTATATCCTGGCAAGTAGTGACTGGGAAAAGGACCTAAAATGATGCTGAAACAAGGAAAAGAGCTTTGGCAAAATGTTTAGGCAAATACAAATTATTGGGCACCAGAGAGTGAGAAAAGGTTGAGCACAACACTGTGAAACATCACAACTTAGTTTGAATGATTTCATGGACTCCTCTGGCCTAAAATATGAAGGTTGATGGGACTTATTTAGTCTGAATGGATTTGTCTATTCCCTGTTGGACATTCCAGGATGTTATTGTTGAAAGTAGTGAGATATATAGTGTTTCATAGCTACATGGGTTTTTCTAAGCTAGAAGGAACCATTACAGTCTGACCTCACTTTTAATGGGGCCATTGCAGTTATTTTGCAGCCTGTGGCCTAAACCACATTGCTGTACCTGCTAAGAGAGGCATGAACATGACACTCAGGAAATCTGAATCTGTTCTTTGATTGCTAAACAAATAAATTAATCAGGAACTCATAAATGAAGATTAAATAGCTAAAAAAAAAATTGCTTCCTTTCTACCTCTGTTGATGTGGGCAACTGCCAACCCTCCAGCTCTCTGTATAGGATGGACTAGCCCTAGGTAATAGAAATTATAATGTAAATTATTCCAGTGGCTCTCAATAGTTGTTTTTTTTACCAAATGATTCTTAGATCAAATCAAAACCTTCTACACAAACAAAGTTTGTTGATCCAGGGGGGCCCTACCTAACTAGTTCAGTCCTATTCTCTTAGTTATCCCTAACTGGCAGGGGGGTTGGACTAGATGATCTTTCTAGGTCCTTTCCAATCTCTGACATACTGTGATACTGTGAAGTCCAACATCAGCATCCATATTCCCCTTATAGTTGTTANAATACTGTGGAGTCCAACAAAATTTTAAGTGATTTTTGAACTTTCCCATCAGCATCCATATTCCCCTTATAGTTGTTACAGGATGCTTTGGAAGCCTGGTAAAGAAAGGTCATTCCACATCATTTGCCTTTCTTCTTAGCCAAACAGAGCCACACACACACACACAAAAAGAACTCATGAAGAATGACAGGCATAGATAACTGCTTTTACATTGTTTTCTGAACTGGCATAATTTATCTAGGGTAATACAATGAGGAAAACATTGTACTTCCAAGGATAGCTTCAGAGTCCAGAACACTGTCTTCTTCCAGTCTAATTTGTGTCTGATCCAAGAACAGGAGAGCATTAGAAAAGCTTTTGTTTGAATAGTTTCAAATGGTTGATGTCACCAAGGACTTTACCTATTCCCTGCATAAATTAGAGGATCCCCAAAGCTCTTTTAATCAGCATCACTGTGCCTGTACAACAAGGAACTTGTTCCAATGACAGGGAAAGTGTGGTTTGAAGGAATGTCCCAGATAGTGTTATTTTACTTATGCTCTTGACACCAAGGAGTGGTTTATTCAGGAACTACTAAGCTTGCTCTTCACCATCTGGAGATTTACCCACGCAGAAGAAATTCCCAAGGGGGTGGTTAAACTGGTTTCCCAACTGCAAAACAAAGCCCAACATCTGGCCAGAGTATCTTGTCAGGGACCTATGCTCATTGTGCATAATAAACATGGCTCACTGTTATTCTTGCTTTATTTTCGTTTGCCACTTGAGATCATAAGGGAGCCACCTACAAATCCAAAGCTCTGGGCAAATATTTTTCCTACCCTATCTCTTTATTTGGAAAGGTCTATTTGTTCAGATAGCATTTTCCTTGCAGTGTCTTTTCCAGTCTCCTTTTGATAAGCAACTTCTAACTTACTGTGTCCTTCCCACAGCTCAGGTGGGATGATGAGCCCTCTCATCTGTATTTATCAGTTCCAAAACTTAATCCAAGATTTACTTTACTCATCAATTCTTTTTCCTGTTTATTTCCTGACACCTTCCTGGCCCTCCAACATCACAGAATAACAGATTGGTAGGGGTTGGAAAGAAACTTTGGGAATCATATAGTCCAACCCCCCTGCTAAAACAAGGTCACCTAATGACCACATTCATTTGGAATCTCTATTGAGAAGAGACTCCACAAAATCTTTGGAATTGTAGCCTGGGCCAGTGCTCTGGCACCCTCACAGCAAAGAAATTTTTCCTCATGTTCAGATAGAATCTTCTGTGTTCTAGTTTGTGCCCATTGCCCTTGTCCTGACCACTGAAAATAGCCTGGCCCCATCCTCTTGCTCCCACCCTTTAACTGTTGCTCAGCATGGAGCAGCTCCCCTCTGGCTCTGCTCTTCTCCAGGCTAAACAGCCCTAGAGCTCTCAGCCTTTCCTCCTCCCAGAGATGCTCCAGTCCCTTCAGCATCCTTGTTGCCTCTGCTGGACTCTTTCCTTGTCTCTCCAGAACTGGGAAGCCTAGACCTGGATCCAGTACTCTAGCTGTGAACTCACTAGGGGAAAATAGAGGGAGAGGAGAACCTCCCTTGGCCTGCTGGTCACATTCTTCTTAATGCCCCCCAGGAGACCATATGCTTTCTTGGCCACAAAAGCACATTGCTGGCTCATGGAGAACTTGCTGTCCACTAGGACTTCCAGGTCTTTCTCCACACCTTTGGTTAGTGTAAAACTGTCAGCATCTCATTCCTTCTCCAGGAACATGCTGCACTGCTTTTTTCCTAGTCCTGCCTGACTCCCTTTAAATCAATTTTCCTTCAGATTATTTCTACAGTGTAATACCATAAAAGTGAAAAACCCTGCCTAGTTATCAACTTGACTGTCTTTTGTATCTTGAGCTTCATTGCAACAACCTCATCAATCAACCTTACCAATCTCCCAATAAGATTCCCAACCTCCCTGCACCATTCTCCTGTTCCTAGTATCTTGTGCTAGCTGTATCTTCTACTATCTCTTTTCAGTATGATTAGAGAGGTTCATGCATTTTTTTATAATCATTGCTGGAGTTTGTGATTTCTAAAATGAGAATATCATGTACAAAAATAGGAGTTTTTTCCCCCCTTTTTTTTTTTTGCTTTTAATAACCCTATACTTGAGATACACCAGGGCTTTTGTTTGTCCTCTAATGGGGTATTTATTCCTCTGAGACACTGGTCAGCGAGAAGAATATTTATGTGGCAATAAAAAGACTTGAAGAGAGGGTTGTTTGGATCTAATAGTCTCAGGTATTTCAACATATCTTTGCTTGTCATGTGTCATGCTGAATTACATCGTGGCCTGCATGTGACAGCAGCCCATAATATGACTTATGTAATATAGTTTGAAATGTAATGTTGTGGGAGAGGGAGGCTGAAAGGGGAAAAAATACCCACATTTTCATGCTGGATAAAAAATGTGGATTCAGAAAGAAAGCAACTTCAAACTGTTGGGGAAGTGGAGAAGATTAAATGATAGCTCAGCAGTAATAGATTGATACCTGTAACACATTACATTAATATTAATAACTTCCATTAATATTTTTCCATTTTACAGCCCAGATGGTTTTTTGTCTGTGTCATCAAAGCACTGCTAAATGTCAATTTATCAATTCACTCTTGGCAAGTTATAAATGGTCTATAATTAAATATAAATATGGAAAGGTAAATAAACATTCCGAGAGATAAAATGGCTGTCTGGTACACAAGGACAGAGTCATGGAGAGAAACCACTTCTCCTGATCAGGACAGAGCTTTACACAGAATCCCAGAGTCACAGCATTGTTGGAAGGGACCTCTGGGAATCATCTAGTCCAACCTCCCTGCTAAAGCAGGGTCACCTGGAGCAGGCTGCACAGGATCATGTCCATGTGCCTCTGGAATCTCTCCAGAGAAAGAGACTCCATAACCTCTCTGGGCAGCCTGGGCCACTGCTCTGGCACTGTCAAAGTCAAGAAGTTTATCCTCGTGTTCATACACAAACCTCCTGAGTTCCAGTTTGTGCCCATTGCCCCTTGTCCTGTCACTAGGCCCCACTGAAAAGTCTGGCCCCATCCTCTTGATCTCACCCTTTAGATATTGCTAAGCATTGAGCAGATCCCCTCTGGATTTGCTCTTCTCCAGGCTAACCAAGCCCAGCTCTCTTAGCCTTTCCCCAAAGAAAAGAGACATGTTCAAGTCCTCTAATCACTTTTGCAGCCCTTCTCTCTATCCTCTCCAGAATTTCCCTATCCTTCTTGAACATGGAGCCCCAGAACTGGATCCAGTACTCCAGATGTGACCTCACTAGGGCAGAGCAGAGTGGGAGGAGAACCTTCCCTTGACCTCCAGGACACATTCTTAATGCACCTGGATTAATTGAGCTCAACAGCCTGGTGAAAAGCACATGTTTTTCCACCAATCATGATGCACTTATCCTGGCTTCAGAAAGGATTTGCTTCTTTACTGGATGGTGTGGTATCTGCAACAGGGATGAAAAGGGAGAGAGGGCACAACAGATTTCTGTTTGAGATAAAAGAATGAAGAAGTCCTTCTGTTCTCACAGAGGATCTGATTCTCTAGGGAAATGATGCTATTTGTGTAGATGGGAGGGGGGGGAAGGAAGAAAACCTGTTTTTTTCTGGCAGAAATGGTGAAATTTCACCCTTCAGCAATTTGGTAAACAGTGATAGCTGTGGACACTTCTCAGCCTGGGTAGCAGAGCAAAAGGCTGCACCATGCGAAGTGGCAGATGCAGAGAGAGAGAGAGAGAGAGAAAGATTGCACTTTAAACTTGTGCACCAGGCTGTCCAGCTCTGTTAATCCACTCTGCAGTCCTCCCTGCTTGCACAGGGCTGGTGTGAACTCAGAGAGCAGAGAACTAATGCACTCTGCAGTCCTCCCTGCTTGCACATGGCTTGTGTGAACTCAGAGAGCAGAGAACTAATGCACTCTGCAGTCCTCCCTGCTTGCACAGGGCTGGTGTGAACTCAGAGAGCAGAGAACTAATGCACTCTGCAGTCCTCCCTGCTTGCACAGGGCTGGTGTGAACTCAGAGAGCAGAGAACTAATCCACTCTGCAGTCCTCTCTACTTGCACAGGGCTGGTGTGAACTCAGAGAGCAGAGAACTAATGCACTCTGCAGTCCTCTCTACTTTCACATGGCTCGTGTGAACTCAGAGAGCAGAGAACTGAGCTCATTTTTACCAGCTGAGGATCTGATAAAGCAGATGAGCAGTAACCACTGGTGAAGGAGCTTTGCTTGGGAAATATATTCTTTAGCTAACATCTGCTCAGTCCTTATCCTTCTTTCCTGCAGGAAATCACAACAGGAATCACACCACAGATCAGAGCAGCTAGGTCCAGCTCATCTTTGGAGCTGCAAATGGAAGCAGGACCAGGACACAGCTTTGCAGGCCAAGCCACAAAGGAGCAGGGTAAAAAAATCCTAACAAAGGACAAAATGTGTTTGCTTTATGTTGCACGGATCAGCATTGGAATAGAATTTCCATTTTAAAACTGGAAAAATGTTGCAGAGTGCAACTTGTCACCAGAAAACACCATTGTGTTTAGAGCACAGTGAACAATCCACATTGACCAGGCTTCTTTTTCCTTTGAATATCATGATAAATTAAAAGATTAACATTCTTAACATGCATCAAAATTGTTATAGAATGCCATGTGCTATTTTGAAAGCAGGGCAGGCAATTTGATTTGCTAATGTAAAATTCAAATGAATGTTGCAGTCTAATATTATTACTGTTGTTGTTATTATTATTTATTTTTGTTATCTATTTTTATTATTATTGAATGTCAGGATCATCTGGCTTTAAAACAAGGAAAAATTCCAAGGGTTTTTTTCCTTGCAGAATGGAAATGTGGGTCTCTAATTTCGGACAGTCCATATCTTAAATTAATTTAAGGCCACTGTAACAGGAAAGTAGCAACCATGTCCAAAAGCATCAATGGCTTGTCAGGGGATAATAATAATGTCTATAAATAATGTCTAGTTGTCTAGCTGTAAATAATGTCTAGTTCCCCATTCAGCTCACCTCAGTGTCTGCCCCACAAGGGAAGGCTGATTTTGGCAACATGCTGCAGTGAGCATCACCCCAGAATGTAAGGGATGTAACAGGAATGACAGGAGTAGCATTGAGGAATGGAGTAATGTCAGATATAGATGAACTTAAATGTTCATTTGAGTGTTCTTTGGTCAATAATTAGGGAAATCTTATCATGGAATGCAGTGAGAAGCTATAAAATGTCTGAGTATAAGTGTCTACTGCTGTTTGAGATACGTCTGAGGCAGCCACATATGTCTGGCATATCCATCCCAAGATCTATAGGAGACCAATGTCCCCTTGGTCTGGCAGCTGGAAGAAAGGTGGAAAACTTAGATTATCTCTGATAATGCTGAAGACTTAAGTTTAGGAATAAAAGTTCAGCCTCTTTATTGACTCTGAAAGGAACTGGAGGAAACTAGTTCCAATATAGACACTTCTGGATCTATTCAGTCACTCACATGTAGGCATCTTGTGCCATCTGAGACCTCATAGCTTTGCCCCCTGGCCTCCAGCTGCCACTCCAGAAGGCTGCTGGTTCCTATCAGTACTATGTCATATCTGTCAGTGTTGTGCAGATGTCTTGGATCCCCAGAAGTACCTCAAATGGCATGAGAAGTCTAGGTTAAGGCAACTGAATTCTGCTACTGTAATAGGATTCAGCTTCAGATTTAAACAAAGCTGCAGACACAGTTATTAAACGCAGGCTTCCAGTGACGTCTGAGATGCTTCAACATTCCTAAGACATCTGCACAACACTGGCAGATGTGAAAGAAGCCTTGCAGGAGACCCATAAGGTCTGGAACAGAAACTGGAGGCCAAATGGAAAATCTTGGAGTGCCAGAAGTGACACAACATGTGTAAGGAATGGAGTTTTCTCCCAAGTCAGCATAGCCAACAGTCTGGTCGACTATCCAGATGATCAGATGGAGGAATCCACTCCAAGAGGAGATTGCTACCTGCCCAAGCTCTGTTGGCTCTATTGATAAGATCTCTCTTGACTTAATGGGAACTTGAGTGCACAGCTTCTGTGAAGGCACCATCTTTACAGATGCACTTCTGAAACTCAATCCTAACTCAGTGTTTGCTGGGTGAACCTCACCTGCAGAGTTAAGAGGAACATAAGCATCAGGAGGCACTGCAGAAGGGTCATGGTGTAAGTGGCCATAAAGGCAGCTGGTGTACATGGGAAAGTTGGTCTCAAGGAAGTGAGTTTCAGGAGCACACACACGTGTGTGTGTTGCTAACTACACCTTGGAGGGCTAAAAACTCATCCAAGACCTCACTCTGCACATGTGTAGCCAATGAGTTTTCACTATTGAATAAAGAAATCACTTTGAAATTCCATCCACTCTGATTTTTTTTCCTTCCTTTACAGCATTTCAGGGATAACAACAGCCCAGTAATGCAAGAATAATAAAAATAACTCTTACAAGCTATGCTTGATTCCACTGCAGCACAGCCTATAAGGGCAATCTTTTCTTTCTTTTAATAATGCTTTTATTGCACAAATTTAACAGAATTATGCCCTAATTATAGTGGATTTTTAATTTTTTTTCCTATTTGCCACTGGGAGGAAATACAGCAGATGAAGCTTTTTGAGAAAGCATGGTTCATACAGCTGTATTAAATGCTTCCAACTGCTGTTTTTATGGTTGTTAACAAGTCAGGACCAGACATGCATGCATTTTCTGAGTGCCTTTGAGGATGGCATGGATTATAGTTGTATTTTTATGAGAGCTGCTCAACTCTTTCACTGAGAAATAATGGCTGACCATGCTTTTAGAACTGTCATCTAGAAGCCAAAAAGAAATAAAATGGATCCCTAAAGACAGACCAATGACACTGCACATAACTTGGGGCCTAAAAGTTGTCTATATCTAGTCTAGACCACTTATACTTCCTTTGGAATCAATAAGCCATTCCTGAAGGGGTTCTTTTCTCCCTAGAGGGATGTGTACAGTAGGTCACCAAATGCACTCTCAGATGATTCCTATTTTTTTCCATCAATTTTAAAGAAAGCCCAAGGTGAGTATTTCACAGGTAGGAATCTAACTTTTTAGACATATAAGCTTGAGTGAGATGAATCCTACAGAAAAAGCTGAACAAATTCAATGGGAAAGGTTACACAAAAGAAAAAAACAAGTCTCCCAAATTTACTAGCTTCTATATCTTCCTCCTCCCTACCTATAGACTGAATTGTTCATTCCTGTCCTGCTGTAATCAGTGCTTGCATAGTTATACCCACAGAGATCAGGTTACAAGCTGGCAGCATGGGAGTCTAGATTTGGAATCACTTGGGCCTTGTGATATTTTGAATGGCAAGTGTGGAACAGGTGCTTGATTTTCATAAAATCATGACCACACATGCAAACCCACCCCCAAAGCAAATAAAGTTGCTACCCAAAACCAAAGACATCCAAAATAACTGGTTTTTGAAATACAGATGTTTCAAAAGCCATAGTTTGTATTATCATCATCTCATGTCCTTGGTGTAAAATCCAGAATAACTTGAATAGTTCCATTCACAGAACAGGTGTTGGCTCTTTGACTGCTGGCAAATCCAACAGACCAGATTCAGCTTACTGATTGCTTGGAAGTCTCCAGAAAGTTTTAACTATTCAAATGTTTTATCCTCATTTTCAAACTGTGGCTCAACAAGCAATTTACATTGAAAAGATATTTTGCTTTTTATCTCTTTTACTACATTGCCCATCAACAGGTGTTTGCACATTGTCCTCCACAAAT
This sequence comes from Bucco capensis, assembly GCA_013396975.1. Taxonomy (NCBI): domain Eukaryota; kingdom Metazoa; phylum Chordata; class Aves; order Piciformes; family Bucconidae; genus Bucco; species Bucco capensis. Next base: position 179,246 of record VWZO01007169.1, read on the forward strand.
GATTAGAACACCTCAAGATCATCATAGCACAAAACAATCTGGAAGAGATTCCCAAGAGGAACAAAATCCCATTTAGAAATTGTCAAGTGTTTTTCATTTTCTTCCTAGTTGTGGCTGGTATAATAGGAACTAGAAGTGGATAAAGAAGCAAATCACAAGCATAAATCATTTCTTGTGTTTGCACTAAGTGAGGTTTTTGTTAGAACTGGCAAAATAGCAAAAATAATCAATTTTATATTTTTTTAAGAATTGATTGAGGAAATAAATTTGATGGGGACTGAGGAGAAGCAGAAGTCCACCTGCCTGATCAGAATAATAGAATAAAACCAATGACACATGAAAAAATGCTCACCAATTCCTCCTAAAGACCAATTAAACCAAGGAAGAATGTTCTTTTGGCATTGCACTTCATCTGTAAGGCTTTGACTGCAGTTCCCATCTCTACCCTATAATTTCTGTGTGACTTGGTTAAAACATTTACTTTCCCTGCATTTTTGATTTTTTTTTTTGTATTTATGGTGGGAAAATAATAGCTCTTTTTCCTCATGAGGGGTTGTATAACTCATTATTGTTTGATAGATGTCTTCTGGGGATGTTTGAAGTAGAATCATTTCGTCTCTTGAGGCCAAAGTGACCTCCCCAGGTCCCTCTTGGCCCAATTTTCGAAGCCTCTGTGATTGCTTTTTAGATGCTACAGGAATAAGGAGCATATGATGACCTAGACAGATACTTTCAAATGACTCAACCAACAGAGCATCTGTGGTTACCTCTGGGAGACTCTTTCACAAATGATCTAACAGACACTTAAGAAGTTTGTCTAGCTATCCAAGCTCCTTTTTCCCTCTGCTCAATTTCATCTCATTGCCCCTAGATATGAATCTGTGAACCAGCCTCACCAGTCCCTCTCCCTCCTCACTGCACACATCCTTCCCATGCTCACGGAACTGCAAACATCTTCTCACCACACAGTTGGGGACAGCAGGGAAGAGGAGGGGATGAGCACCTCTTTGGAAGCCCCAAGCACTCAGGAAGAGAGCACAGTGCCTGCAGAGATGCCCATGGGGCTTGTCTCTATTAGAGCAGTGAGCACCTGAGGAGAAGCCCACCTGGTGAGTGAGCTTGCTTTCATTTTTTGGAGGAAAAAAAAACCTCCATCAAATACTGTTTGCCTTCCAATCTTAATTCAAGCACTTAATTAAAGCCAACAGAGGATTCAAAAGTGAGGAGAAAAATTAGAGCAACAACTTTTTAATTACGCTGTAGGCATTTTCTCTCTTACTTATTCTTCCTCCAAAAAAGTCAAACAACTCCTCCTCTAAACACACATTGAGACAAAAGATGATAGTGACTTTCCAGTACTTAAAGGGAACTTACAAGAAGGCTGCAGAGGGCCTGTTTGCAAAGGCCTGGAATGAAAGGACAAGGGGCAATGGTTTTAAAGTGGAGAAGAGTAGATTCAAATTGGACATTCGGAAGAAGTTCCTCCCCACGAGGGTGGTGGAACACTGGCCCAGGTTGCCCAGGGAGGTGCTTGAGTTCCCATCCCTGGAGGCATTGCAGGTGAGGCTTGCCAGGGCTCTGGGCAAGCTGCTCTAGTTGGGGATGTCCCTGGCCACTGCAGGGGGGTTGGACTAGATGAGCTCCAGAGGTCCCTTCCAACCCAAACCATTCTAGGATTCTATGATGGCAAATAGCAAACAAGTACTGGAGGTTGTCTGACCTAAAAAAACATGAGCATCCCTTATCAGGCTTCACCCTTGTGTCACTCCTTAGCTTTCCTTTCCCTAAGCCTTGGGAAAGGAGCAGAAGAAAGAAGGGATTAGAGATAGCTTACTTTGTGGTTTCTTCCAGGTACCCTATCATCTGAAAAACTTCTTAGTCATACAGGACTGCTGCTGTTCCAGAGGTGCAGCAAGTTGAGGAATCAAAAGATTCCTATCATCTCCTGGAACATCAGAGCTAGTGCCTATCAACAGCAAAGAGCTGAACCTACATCAGCCACTCTTGTTCTGCAGTATTATTAGCTGCATAATGACAAGTTTTGTCTTTAAAGACAGAAGGTGATTTGATATTACTTGGGGTGGACATAGTATTGATGAGGACATGGTCAAGCTTGCAAAGGATGTCTTACTGAAGTCAGACAGAAATAGCTTCATGTAGGATGCACTCCAGAAGAAAAAGGATGTTCTTGTATCAATTCACATACAAATATGAACAGAGTTATTTCCTTTCTGAGTGTAGCCCCTCCTGTGATTTTATCAATCTTCTAAGGAGAGAGAAAATACAATCCTCCTTCCAGACAAAGTGTGACTTAGCAAAACTATGGTTTATGCTGAGCTTCATTCAGGAGGACACATTTATTAAATCCTGGAGAACTTGCCAGGATCTCAAAGCATCATGTCCACAGTTGCATCAAAAAAGCATATTAAAGAACTAGGATCATAGAAATATGAACCTTCCTTGGTTTGTGCTGAATGGTTGGGACTGCTGGATCTACCTTGCTTAGCCTCTCCATTCCAGACACCCCAGATCTGACTCCCAGGGTGCAAATCCCATCACACATCACTACAGCAGGGAGACAAACCAGCCAAAAAAGTTTTCTAAGGTGAGATATAACTTGTCATAATCCTTTTCTGACAAATTAGGGACAATACAGCCAAGATGGAAAATCAGTTATGTTCTGCTTCATTCTAACATTTGGAGTCTCAAATGATGGAAGAAAAACAATTATATTTGGCTGAAGAGCAGGATTTTGAGTTGTCAGGAGATTATAGAGTTGTTTAAATATAACACAAATGTCTAAATTGGCCTGAAACAAAACTATTACAATATTTCACACTAATGAGAAAACTCCTGTGGCTCAGAGAAACTGAAATCCTTTCAGTGTCACTGAAAAACCATGAATTAATAGGAGTGGCCTCTTTATGGCAGCTTCCAGAACCCCACACAAAGCCTAGCTCTTCCTAAGATAAAATCATACTCCTAGAGCAAGAAAACTAGTTTGGGTAACTCTCTCCAGCCAGATTCCTACATGGACCTTATCCTGTGACTTCAACACCTTGAGCTGGCTGTTAGTTGCTTTCTCATCCTCATTAGCACCCCAGAAATGTGTAGGGAATTTGATAGGGATATCCTAGACAGTTACCTTTCTTTTTTATGATCTTTATATGTCATTAAAATGACAAATATGGAGCACCTATCAAAATAGCATGGCAATTTGCATTTTTTAACGTGAGAAATGTACTGAGAACGAGGAGAGAGTAGATAAAATGTTCAACCTAGCTCTTCAAAATGATCAGATACCTTCTGAAAAACTTTGACAAGTTCTTTTTTTTTTCTGTAATGTTACTACCAAAAATAATTTAATGGCATGAAATCATCCCTGGACTTGACATATAAGATGGGGACAAGTTCTACCTTGTGGATGTGATGCACATAAATATCTGAGACTGATCGAACTCTATTCTCAGTCAAATGAGTGGTGAAAAATCTCAGCCAGAAAAGGATAACACTGTATAATTTTGGCACTTCCATTCAATGCTTGGAATGTGCTCTTTCACACACCAGCCTACCTAGCTGCCTACATAAGGCCCAATTATTATTTGTCATTAGCAACCAATGACTTTATTCTCTCAGTCAGCTTGTGACCATGACACACCAGAACGATCTACAGAAAGGTCTAGAACTGTCTGCCTTTGAGACTGATGCCCTTATTTAATCACAGAACATGGGTGGCAACTACAATCATCTTTCCCACATTGTCCCAAATATTATACTTCTATCCTGGTGCTTAGGATCAAAGAATATCACAGTTCTTTGCCCTCATAGTCTCATTGTTGATGAATATGCCAGCAAGGGCTCCTCACATTCCCAGTCAGAGAGATTCTTTTTGTTATCCAGAAGATACCAAACTAAGAATGCTTATTTATTCCACACACACAAGTTAGACATCACCTTCCCCCCTCCTCCCATCTGATATTTTTTTTTCTCTTTAAATCATCTCCAGTAAATAAATTATGGAGAGCTTTGCAATAAGATTAACTTGGGAACAGCTCTTAGAGGAGAATATCTCTTTCCCCACTAACTCTTATCCGACTGACAATCATAATGGTTTGGGAAGTGAAAAGGTAGGATTACCAATGCTGAAAAGTAAGAAAGTGCCTGTCTCACTAATCTGAAAGTATTTGGATTATTATGTGGATTACTTCAGTAAACTTGTGTACACTGAGCTGGCAACAGTACTGTGTATTTATACCTGAGGCGAAGGAATAAAATCAGAGGCATCAGCAAGCATCCACACTGCTGTAGGAACCACAGGGTAAATTGGAGTGAGTAGGAAGCAGAGAGGTACCTCTACACAGTCCAAAAAAACAGACTCTTAGTTGCCTAAAAGCACGAAACACACACAAGAGATAAATAAGAAAGTACATCTCCTAATTGAAAACTGAAGACAATGAGACAGATCTTCCTCTGGCTTGTGCTGATGTTATTTCTGAGGAGGTACTGTTGGTCTGAAACACCTCTGAATCTCACAGCACAGCTGAGCTCTCAACGTTTCCCTTTTTCTGCTGGTGACTGTATGGATAATTTTCTTTGATCAAGACTTGAACTGTAAGAGCCAGAAAAGAAAAAAATGGATGCAAATTTCCTTTTATATCTTTCAGGAAAAAAAGATATTTACATCACAAACTATGGTTAATGCATATATGATTCTCCTGAAACTCTGAGCCTGAACTAGGCTTTGGCCATACATAAATCTTGGCATTTAGGGATATGATATAGTGATGTCTTGCCAGTTCTGGGTTAGTGGTTGGACTCAGTGATCTTAAAGCACTTTTCCAACTCAAACCATTCTATGATTCTCTGTCTCTTTTTTGTCTGCCAATTGCCTTTGCTAATTTGTCAATCATTCTTAATTTCTTATTATTTCCTACCTGTCCTTGATATTTCTATGCCCTATTTCCCACTCCTTTCACTGTCTTCCTCTTATGGGAAGCAGTTTTGTATAGCATCTCTAGCCATTCTTTCTTTCTTCTGCTGCAAGATAAACTTCTCACTCCCTCTGGAAAGAATTGGCACATGGGAAGCTGCTGTCCCATGGTTGTTCTGTTGTATCTTTCAGTACCCCTCAGTGACTTCCTTCCTTCACCTGTGTGTTTTCAATCTCTTCACAAACACATTCCCAATCACTCTCATTAATATCCTCCTGTTGCCTACAGCTTTTCACAGCTTTCCCCAGGAAGAAACAAAACAAACAAACAAGAAAAAAAAGAGGAAAGCAAATTTCCAGACAGATTTAACTTTACCTCTAGGATTTCACAAATTTATAATCTCAGGAAAAGGCATGCAAACCTATTTCACCTCCTTTTTGATATCTACATTGTGCTTCCAAGTCTCTTACTGTAGATTCCCTTTCCTTTCAATGGGAGAAAATAGTTTTAAGGCTGTGATTCATCTGACCCACTTTCTAAGGAGGAATAAACTCCCACACCAGAGTGGTCTCTTTCTCTATTACAAAGGTTCTAAACAACCAACTCTAACACAGACATCTGCAGTGTAGATATCTACCTTGTAGGCATCTCCATCTAGTCAGATGAATGTCAGATTAAACTTAACAGACATGAGCCACTGCTCTGTTCAACTAAGGAGGTAAATTCTTCTTTGCTTTACACTCCTACCCAAACGTATAACTCCTAGCAAGGCAAAATTAATCCTATTTTCAAAGAGCAACTTTGAGTTAAAAAAACAAATATCAAAGGCTAAGTTTTACTGAGACATGGCTAGAAACTTGGCAGAGTTTTGTTTAGTGTTTTAACCTCATAGCTTTGACTTCATCCACACTGGACAGGTTATGAACAACTGCAACTGAAGAGAACTGCTGTCACAGCAGCGACAGCAGGTTAAGGTGATAATATAAAGAGGTAAAAGGGAGTCAGTAAATCTCCTTCAATTAAATTTCAATTGGAGACTGGAGAAGCTCCAATGCTCCCAAGTGCAACTTCAAGGTGTTCTTGGGTTGCAGCAGCAAACTCTGGGTCAACTGTGAGAGGACTTCTCTTGAACACAGCCAGCCTAGATGCATCTGATTTCATCCAGCTCTTATTTACATTTCAGCTTTGACTATTTTTTTTTCCTTTCCTGAGACTAGTCTGAAGTTCTAGCAATATCCTTGGAGAAATACCTTGCCTGAAAGAAACATTTGGTTAAAATTACAGTGGAAAACAAACAATGTTAGCTGCTGCCATGTTTCCCTGAAATCCCTCTTCTGCTATTAACAGGAGTCTCAGTTCAGTAAAGAAAAGGAAGACTGGGATTTTTGTTGGTTATGTGGAAAGGGTTTAGTATTACTGTTTAAATTTGTTTTATATCTCTAGAAGTAGCCAGGCTAATCACTTTACTATCATCTCATCACTTTGTGGAGCAGGTATATAGAGTATGAGACAGTCAAATCTACTTTGCTTAATGAATCTGTCACTGCCTGGACAGTATTTTATGGATTGGTGCCTCACATTGGTTACTTCTCCCCTAAACTACTGAAACCATGCAGTTGCTTCTCTTGTCTGCTCTGTCTCTCTTGCTTGCTTTCTTGGATCATAATTTCAAGTTTACCACCAAACTTCTCGCTTGCCTTAGCTCTGTGCCTAGATACCAAACTTTGACTTCATCTTAGCAAAACTAACAAGAATTTTAGCCATCTAGGTACATTTCAGAGAATTATAGAGCCATAGGATTCAGGACAACTGGCTCAGAGATAAACATGCATGTTGCAAAGTTAAGTGAATATTGAGCTGAAATGCCTCAGTGTTGAACTCTCAGCCATTGTGGGTTTGGGTTTACCTGGGCAGAATCAAAGCAGGTTTTTCTGACATAAAGTCAGTTTAAATTCATCTGAAAATCAGATATTTCATCCTGGGTTTTTTTTCTGTAACCAATCCAGAAAGCAATTTTCATCCTTTTTTTTGTTTGTTTAGGTTCTTTTCCTTTTGTTTTTTCAGGGGGCATTTTGAGGTTGGAAGGGAACCTTGTTCATTGCTGAGGATGCAGGGACATGACAAAGCTTTTAAATAGGCCAAGTGAAGCTTCTGGCTGTGAGAGGAAAGAGTGTAAGAAGCTGGCCAAAGTTATAGGGGTGAGACCTCCATGAGGGGTGGCTGGATTTCTTAGGTGGTAAATGAGGGATTGTGTGAGAAGCATCAGATTTCCTAGATAACAGAAGAGTTTTATTGGGGACCTCTTGGTTCACTCAGACCAGACTTTTTGTCTAACCCTACCAAAGGTCAACAGTTCTAGAAAGATAGGATGAGATAGGATGGGCAGAGTGCTTTCTGTGGATTGATACACACCAAGCATTCTCATGCCAAACAAATCATCATGGGTTATCTCTCTTTCCCTGGCACAATAAATATACATCATTAAGTATATAAAGGAGAACATCTAAGCTGAGAGAACAGTTGGATCCATCCTAAAAGTCAGGAGTGTTGAGTCCACATATCCTAATTCAGCCACACAGTTTACATACATAGTAGCCAACTAAATAATTCCAGGTCCTGCTTTCTGGCTAAGTGCATGATCTGTTCACTTCCATAATAAGAAACCCTCAAAGTCTCAAATCATGGTGACTGCATCTAGTCTGCTTGTTAGGATTAGTTTCAGGCCCACTCCAGCACATGAATTGTGCCTGGGAACTGTTTAAATAGTGCTAATTTTCCTTGATCAAAACTGCACCAGGAACCATAATGAGTTCTGGTGCCCGAATCTGAGCATTGCTACTATTTAATTGTCTACAGCAGATATCATCAAAAACTGAGCCACTGCTTTTATTGAAGGAATTTCAACCCAATACTTAAGTTTTTAGTCAGTCTAAAACTACTTTTTTTTTGGCCTGCAGTCAATTTGAGGCAAAATAAAATAACTAACTAAATAAAAATACACCTTGGTTTAACCACAGTGATCAGCATGGTTTGAAGCAAGCAAGCATGACCAGGGAAGGTAGGAGGGCTTCATCTGCCTTTTGATATTTTTTATGCCAAGATCATCATACTGCAATCAGTTAGCAACATCATTTTTATAATGCCTCATATTTCATCCTTAATTGTTCCTCATTTCCTCTGATCTGACTGAAATAAAACCTGGAACAATTTTCTTCAGCAGAGCAAAGCCTGGTAGGAAGAGTACACCATAAATACAGTGTAGAAAGATATAGCTGTTGCCTTTATTTGACAACCTAACTGTTCCCCAAGCACTCATCCACCAGCCTTATAAAAGGAAATGTAGTTACTGAGGTCCAAATTCACCGTTAGCTTAAGTGTGTGCAATTCCACTGGACTCAACACAATTGTCTCTGTTTACTTTCATGGTGAATTGGGACCCAGACCTTTACTGAAGTAATAAAAGGTCAGGCAAACATACAAGGCAAGAGACCAACTTCTTGTTTAAATGGAAGCTATGGCTTTGCTCAAAGTTCTTGGCATGGATGATAGCATCAGTTAACAAATGAGATGAGCAGGCAGTGAAAGAACAAGCATTGGGGTATATGGGTAAGTTACAGAGGTGTATGGGCAGGTTGTGTTAACTGGGTCATGATAAATAATAACATTTTTTTCACCTCCTTTAAATGTAGAGAAATATGTCTTAGCTCATCTCATGCTGGAACAGAAATAAGGTGGCAAAAGAGTGAGGCTGAGTACTTTTCAGGTATCACGCAATATTTGCCGTTAAAAACAAAATGAGTCTGATACAAATGAGTCTCTATTACACTTATGCATAATTCCCTCTGAGGATATTCGGTGTTGTTAGTAGAACTGAAAGTCTAAATTGGCTCTTGAAAACACCCATTTGTCTTGCAGCTACTCTGTTGTGTTTAGGAAGTTCCTATCTACAGCTTTGCCTCACCATTCACATCCAAGACAGCCAGAATCATAGTACATAGATATAAAATAGATGAGTCCCATCAGCTGGATATAACTTGGTCTCATAGTTATAAGGTCTCATTTACTCATATTATTACACTGTTGAGGACCACAACAGGACATCAACTACTATTTGCATTGTCTAAGTTGAATGTACAGTTAGAAAACCATTTTAAAGAGCTGGTTTAAACCTAAGCTCCCTCTATAGTCAGTAGAGACTCTATAATTAGTAAAAGTGATTACCATCCTGATAGCAATTCTCCATAGTAAAGAGATTTGTGTGTTGCTTGTAGCACAAATGGAAGAAGATATGGATGCAGGAGGACTTTGGAGAGCAATAGAGGAGGTGACCCACAGAGTCAAGAGAAAGCCACCAATGACCAATAACAACCATGACAAATACATTACAAAGCAAGCTTACAGCAGTGAGCCTACAACAATGGATTTGGTATTTTACCCACATTTTTGGATCTCAGCCTAAGGCACCAGAAGTTGCTACATGAAATAAAGGCCAATGGTGTAACCTAAGAAAGCAACAAGGACAAAAACAGAACTGCAATGATAGTGAGACTTTCAGAATATATCTAACTGATACTAACTTAGCAAGTTAGGTGGTTGGAGATACTAGTTTACAAAGGGTAGTGAGCCTACTAATCCCAGTTACCAAGATCATATAAAAGCAGTGATGAGAGCAGACAGATCTTACCTTATTTTGAGAACATCTTGATGTCCTTTGCAAAGATGTCTTTGCAGAGAAGGCACTTTTCAGTTAGCAGAACTGAGACAGAAGTGATGGATCTGTGTCCTCCCTGCTCAGGTTAGTCCTTCAGCTATTAGGCCATAAAACTTATTTATTCCCAACTATTTCCATTAACTCTGTGTTCTTTATACAGAGTTATCTTGATACACAGAGTTCACTACTAGCCTTTCATGGTTTAGGCTATTGGCTTTACCCTTTATCTTCTTAAAGAAGTAGACCAGCATCTGCAGTAGTTAATAAAAGGAGACAGGAACAGCTATTTACCTTGAAGCCAGCTGGCACAGTGGAGCTTGTTTCCATGGCTAAAAACTCTTACATCTGCACACAGCCTGTCTGTTGGGAATGGTCCCTGGACTGTGCTGTTCTTGGCCCAGGCACTCTCCAGAGAAGAACCAACTGACCTAACCTGGGAACCAAACAAGCAACTGAACAGTAAGCTTGACCTAATTGCAAGATCTGGACCCATAGCCCAAACTTAATTAGTTTGCTGTTAGCTTAATTAATTTGCTGTACCAAGATATAGTTTCTGTGCTAAACCAGAGAGGAAAGCATCTCAGTGTAGGGCATAAAAATCTATTATTTTAGCACTTTAAGATGGAGGTTGCTCCTGAGAGGCAAAGTGTTGCTGTTTCATTATAGCTTTTACCTGCAAAGATACAGGTGCCATGTGTGGAAACAGGCAGAAAAAAGAGGGCTGGGCAGGACTTCAGGAGATCATTTAGTCCACCTTCCTTCTCTGAGGCAGTATCTTCTATATCAAGCTGATTATGACATATGTTTATTTAACCTACTCTTAAAACCTTCCAAAGATGGAGATTCCATCACCTCCTCAGGCAGAGCTAGCCTGCACTTAGAAAGCTTACCTAATGCTTAGCCTAAATTATCCTTGCTACTGCTTAAGCCCATTGCTTGCCATCCTGCTCCCAGTGGGTATGGAGAATGAGTTATTTCCTTCATCTTTGTAGCAACATTTTCCTTAGCTGCAGTCTGTTGTCCCCTCTCACTTCTGTTTTCTCTGCTCATAAAACTAACGAAAACCCTAAAATAAGAGTGCAAAATATTAAATATATACACTAATTCCACAGTCACTGTATCAAACCTGGTATTATATTAAACCTACTTTAGCAGTGGGGTTGGACTAGATGATCCCCAGAGGTCTCTTCCAGCCTGTACCTTTCTGTGATATTAAACAGGCTATTTGTAAGGGTAAAATCTGCATATGTGGGATTTTGCAGCTGTGTGCCTGTTTTAAATGCATTATTATTTTTCTTTGTTGTTTTCATTTGGGAGCAGGATTGTTGGAGTCATGAGGGTTGCTTTGAAAATATTCAGGTCGATCTGTCTTTTCCTCTAACTCTCAAAGGGTTAAGTCTTTGGCTGATAATTCACTTTGCAAGTCAGCTCCTTCACTGTAAGTAGAACGTTTACAAGAGGGCATATTTCATTTTTTTTTTAAACTGGAGCATATCTAATGATCCAGGGGAAAGCCCTGTCTGGTGACATTTGATCTAGCCTCAGACAAGAAGAGCAAGGTGGCATCAGCCTCTTCCTATTTAGTCCTGAGCCAAGGAACTGCACCAGCACACAAGTGACGTGCAGAACACAAATGCATCAAAGTAGCAGCTCAATCTGTACTGCAAATAACCCTCTTTCAGGTCTCAGCATGGTTGCTGGCCCTGAGCTGTAGTTCCAGTAATTGACATAGTTGCCCAATGCTAGAAAACAAACTCAGGAACTCTTCTCATTAGACATCCCCCTGGTTTGCTGCTCGGTGATTGTAAAACCCAAACACTGAGCTTCCTACCAGCGTGGCTCTGCTTTTAATTAGTTCTGATGGCACTGGGCGACACGCCAAGGCAAAAAATGAACTTCCTGGCATTGAGGCTTGTTGCTCAGTATGTTGCTTCCTCCACACAGAGATTGTTTTCACAACATTTTCTGGAAAGGAGCTACTGACAGAAATAATATAAGGTTTTACTGCTTTTGATTTTTTTTTATTATTATTATTATTAGTTTTTATTCTGCCTTCCATGCCTATAAAAGGGAGCTCAAAGTCAAGGATCCTTAAAGTTACTGTGTCATTATTTTGCCTTTGTGTGACTTGGTTGATTAAAGACATCCTAGCAGATTACATTTTTTTAATAGAATAAGCACAGGCTCCTGGTAAAAAATTTAAGACCAAGGTGTTTTAAATAAATTAATTTGGATATGTTTAGGCATGGGCTGGGGAGAGGCTCAAGGCTTATATTCAACAGCATAAGTTGCCACAGGGTGAGCAGGGGTGAGCGAAATGGCAGATGAATGTGATTCAAAAGCAGAATTAGTGTCTGCATGTGGGGATGTGATGAAGTATTCAGTGTCTTAGCAGTCTCCTTCATTTCTTCTTATGAGGCTTCTCAAGTTAATTTCTTTTGAAGCAAGGTTCAAACACAGAATCACATAGTCATAGCATCATAGGGGTTGGAATGGACTTCTTGAGATCATCTAGTCCGACACCCTTGGTAAAGTAGAGTCACCTAGAGCAGGTTACACAGGATCATAGAATCATAGAATGTTAGGGCTTGGAAGGGACCTAGAAAGATCATCTAGTCCAACCTCCCTGCCAGAGCAGGATCACCTAGACCAGGTCACATAGGAAGGTGTCCAGGCAGCTCTGCAATGGCTCCAGACAAGGAGACTCCACAGCCTCCTGGGCAGCCTGGGCCAGTGCTCTGGCACCCTCACTGGAAAGAAGTTTTTCCTTGTGTTTACACTAAACCTCCTATGCTCCAACTTGCTCCCATTAGCCATACAGGTTTGGAATTTCTCCAGAGAAGGAAAATACACAACCTCTCTGATCAGCCTGGGCCAGAGGAAAGAACTTTCTTCCTCATTTTCAGATTGAACTTCCTGTGTTCCAGTTTGTGCCCACTGCACCTTGTCCTGTCACTCGGCACCACTGAAAAGAGCCTGGCCCCATCCTCTTGTCCCTTACCCTTTAGTTCTTGCTCATCATTGAGCAGATCTCCAGGCTAACCAGCCCCAGGGCTCTTAACATCTCTCAGCCAGAGAGATGTTCTTGTTTCCCTCAGTATCTTTGTAGCATCTGCTGGACTTCCTCCAGTAGCTCCTTGTCTCTCTTGAGATGAGGAGCCCAGAACTGGACACAATACTCCAAATGTGGCCTGACTAGGGCAGAATAAAGAGAGAGAAGAACCTCCCTTGACCTGCTGACCATATTTTTCTTAATGCTTTTCAGAGTGTCATTAGCCTTTTGGGCCACAAGAACACCTTGCTAGCTTGTAGTTAACTTGTTACACACCAGGTCCTTCTCCATGGAGCTGCTTTCCAACACAACACAATCATTTTGTTCAAGTTACTGTCTGTAGGTGAGGTTCAGACCCAGACAACTACATTTAGATGCCTCAAAAGTGCATGTCTGCTTTTGTGCTGTCTCTGATTAGAGTCAGAGCCAATAAAGACCCATTGATACTATCAGTGGTGTCCAGAGAGTAGCTGACCTGACCAAATGCAGGCAGGTATTTCTAGTGTGAGCTGAACTGCTTACACTTCCTTTGACTTGTATGGACAGGATCTCCATTCATTATAATGATAGCTTTGACAACTACAGCAGATGAACAGACCTAAATTTTAGATTCCTAACTACATAAGAGGAGGCATCTGCCTTGGTGTGTTGAACTGCTCTCTAGACTCCCATTGACACCACTGATGAAGGGCTTGATTTAGCCACCCACACACAGGTATGCAATGCTATCTGAGATGCCTCTAGGTCTCATCTCACATCCAGCTACTTCTCTAGAAGAGTACAGATCTCCTGTAAGTCCAGTGTTACATGTGTCAATCCCACATGGATGTCTCACAGGCCTTTGGATGTCCCAGGCCTGTAAGTCCAGTGTTACATCTGTCAATCCCACATGGATGTCTCACAGGCCTTTGGATGTCCCAGGCCTGTAAGTCCAGTGTTACATCTGTCGATCCCACATGGATCTCTCACAGGCCTTTGGATGTCCCAGGCCTGTAAATCCAGTGTTACATGTGTCAGTCCCACATGGATGTCTCACAGGCCTTTGGATGTCCCAGGCAGCAGCAAACAACTATGTGGAGTCAGACTGAACTGAGCTCTTGATTTTTGTTGACAGTAATGAGAACTTAGGCACCAAGTACACATACAAATTCCCACACTGTCATCATCAAGACTTGGTAGCTGAACCAGGGGATGGGTCTCTCCTGCCATTTGACTTTCCCTGAATGGATGCTACTCTGTTTGATACACAGGTAGGTCTCTCCCAGCTAGATCTCTGCTGTATAAATTTCATTTTAAAAGATGGTTTGGGAGGAAAGGGATAAATTCATCCTAAATACTTCTGAACCCAGTTTATATGGTTAAATGCAAGCTGTAACAGCCTGCTCACCTTTGCTCAGCTACTTCGTGGCACTCTCATTTCTACAAGGATATGTAGAGATAAAAGAAAAGATCCACCCAATTCAATCATAATGTCAGTCAAGTCAAAGAGAAAACAAACACTGCTCTTCATTGTTGTTTTGTTTCTCAAGTTCTTGTCCACTAGGAGCCTCTCTGCAAAGCTGCTTTCCAGTCAGTCCCCTGCCTGTAATGGTTCATGGAGTTACTTGTCCCCAAGTGTAGCATTTGTCATTCCTCCTGTTGAACTTCATAAGATTTCTTTCAGCTCATTTCTTCAGCCTGTTGAAGTCCCTCTGAAAGGCAGCACACTCCTCTGGTGTACAAGTCACTCCTCTTAGTTTTATATCATCTGTAAATATGCTAAGGGTGCTCTTGGCTTCATTATCCAGATCATTAATGAAGAGCTTAAACATCATTGGCTCCAGTATTGACCCCTGAGCACTGCCCATTTATCTACTCCATGCTTAATCAGCTTGTCTATGACAATACTCTCCACCTACCCACCAGCCTCTTTCCTCTGTTTGAGACATTAAACAGAAGTTAATGAGTTTATATCTTACTATGTCTCATATCTTAAGTTTGATCTAAACCCTGAGATCCAGGTAGTGGTGGGATGGGAGGCACCATGGTCCTCCTGTATCTCCCAGTATGTCCCTGGTCATTATTTACCATTACTTTATGTTGTGAAATGGTACCTGGGTTCTACCTAAAATGTAGCTCCACTCAATCTAGTTGAAGATGTCCCTGATGACTGCAGGGGGGTTGGACTAGATGACCTTTAAAGGTCCCTTCCAACCCAAACCATTCTATGATTCTATGATTCTATGATTCCATGATTCCATGATTCCATGATTCCATGATTCCATGATTCTATGATTGATTCCATGATTCTATGATTCTATGATTCTATGATTCCATGATTCTATGATTCTATGATTCCATGATTCTATGATTCCATGATTCCATGATTCCATTCAAGAATCAGCCAAATTGCTATTTCTTGGCAGTATTTTTTAAAGAAAAGCAAACCCTTCTCAACAACAGCAATCCAATGTAAAAAACACTGATGATTTTCTGATTAAAATCTGGTGCCTCGGTTTTGTTCCTTTTTTTTTTTCCCTTTCCCTACCCAATCCTTGGCTTCTTTCCCTACAAGAATTTCCTAGAAAGGCTCTTTCAAATCATCTTTTTCCTGTTCTCCCAGGGCTTTGCTGAAAGATCTTGTCTTCCTTGATGGCCTTTTATGTGCCTAACCCCAAAAAGCATGTAATTCTCTCAGCCTCCTTCACAAATCTCCATTTTCAAATGGCTTCACACATCAACTAACAGCAGCTATACCTGTTAGCTTATTTAACAAGGCTGCCTCTCACTGAGCAGGGTAGCAGAGTCCAGCCCTTAAAACCTGTGTATTTCTATTTAACTTACACCTTTGAAGACAGGGTAGGTCACAAGCTTCAGTGCTGGAGTTACACAAGGGATTAATTTGATTCTGTATTTAGATGAAGGGTGCTCACATAAATACTGAATTAGAGCTGATGTCAATCTTTTATGCTAATTGCTAGCTAGACCCCATACAAAGACATGCTTGGCTTGGACCACTTCTGTCAGATTGCTATCTATCTGCTGTAGAGAGATTGACCCATTTGCTTTCCATTAACATTAATAGGGGCTGTCCACATAAATCACTCAGCACCAGCAAGAAAAGATAAAGTCCTGCTAAGTTCAGAGAACACAGGCTTTGCCAATTGAAAAAAAATCTATTAATAATAGAAAACCTACAATGTAAATATCTGACATCTGAACTATGCAGTAGCAGTGTGGTATGGAATAAAGTCAGCCAGGATGTAGTTGCTTCAAGGGGAAACAATGCTTGGCTCTTTCTAAACCCTTTGTAAAAAAACTCATATTAACTCCTCTGGTAATGGTAAAAACATAACCAAAGCAAAGAGCTGCAGAGGAAGGAGGAGGAGCAGGAATATAGTGATTTCTATTGTTATTTTCATTGCTCTTTATTCTTTTCTGCAAGATGGTGACAGATCCAATAAAACACCTTGTTACACGTGCAGAGGGGATAGAGGTTGCTCTTAACTAATCCAGATGTAACTGAGCATCAGAGCATTTAGGCTAAGAAGATGAAGGTGACCAGATGCAGTGCTTGCTGCTTTGCTCCTTGTTGCTGTTCTTTATGAAATTGATGCAATTTATCTCACTAGGCCAGGAAAACACATAGATCATTGGCCAGGGCTCCCTGGTACTTGGAACTGGGCCAGCCTTGATTGTGATCTGTGTAACTGTACAGTAGGATGATATATAAAACATACAAATAAAATTCTGGGGGGGGGGGGGTGTTTCCCTTTCTGGTGGTGTCACTCTGGATTGATTCTAGTGAGATTACAATAAAGGAACAGAGAAGAATCAGAAGAACCAAGTTCCATCCATCATATTGCCATCATTTAATCCTCTGTGTAGCACTGGGTACTGGTTTGTAAAGCAAAGCCATAAAGAGGTTGTCAAAAGCCTTATCTGTGTTTCAGCATACATAGGCACACTTTTTGTTTTGTGTCCTTCTATACTTAAAAGAACAAAATTGAGCATTAATTGGGATTCACCAGTGCAGCACTGTGCTGTCACCTATCAGAAAGCAAACTTGAAGCAATGTTATATTTTGCAACTACTATCTAAACACTTGACACTAATGATGTTAGCAAAGTGAATATTGTGTGTGTATGGTCCATGACAGAGAGGAATAATTTCTCTTCAGAAAATACCATAGGAATATAACTTTAAAAATATATTTCTTGCGTTTCACAGGTGTTTCACAAAATTATTTTGTGGTTGGTTGGTTGGTTTGTTTGTTTGTTTTTCCCAATTCATTTCATAGAGGGAACACATAGTCATGCCTTTCTGATGCCACAGTGTTCTATACCACTGAACATATTTTCTTTCACTTAAAAGCATACCAAATAAGCTCCTGCCATGATCCCAAGATCTTGTGGTAGAGCTTGAGTGTCTTCTTAAGAAAGACAATCAGCTTTAAAGAAAGAAAATCTGCAGAATCTACTGCCTCCCCTGAAAAATTGTCCTTATGGATCCAGGGATTTCTTTAGCTAGAAATAGGAGGTTTCAATTTATTCAGCCTCTCTGTCTCTTTGTTACATTGAAGAAGCTTCCAGTGGCATGCAGGTAACTCTGGTTGTGCTGGTATAGTTCATTAGCTGATATAATTCACTTGGAGTTTGGCCAAGGTTTTACCACTGGCTTTGATTATTAGATGAAGAGGAACAATTCCTCTCTCTTAAGGAACACTGTGGCAGCCAAAGGTTAAATTGATTTTGGCTATCATAGAGCAACCTCTTTCCAGTTTATCCAGTGCCTGATAAGCTTGGGTTCACATTCAATACTCAATCCAAACATCCATTGAATTTATGTAGGAAGTTGATTGGAAAGAGTAAGGAAACAAGTAAAATGCTTAGATATTGTGACTGGCAACATCAGACTTTGAATAAGCTGCTGAATTATATTCATTATCATTTTAGGGTTATCCAAGATCCTTACAGAGGATGTAGCACTTGTTTCTTATCTATTCAGGACCCATCACAAGAAAATAAAGACAGACCAACAGGCAAACAGGCAGGTTAGATACTAAAAACATCTTTGTGGTCTCATTTATAATGAGAGTACCATAAAGGGATTTCTAGCACAGTGGCAATGTGCAGAGCCCTCAATGTAATTTACACAGCTAAAAAAAATAACATAAAGAGGTAAAGAAGCCATGGTGTGAATGCAAAGAAAATGAAACTATTCCTAATCTATGCAGGAGTGTTGATATTTTAATCAGGAAGCTTTATTTGTTATAGACAAAGGTGATTCTGAGGGTGCACAGAAAGATGCAGCAGAACAAAAAATAATCCAAGTCATGATTAGGATGAAGCTTCTCAAAAAGAAGAGGCTGACATTGAAAAAGAAAATATTGTTCCTGGGAGAGTTAAGAATAACAATAGCTAGAGCCTTTAGACAAAGTGTAGCATTGATATTTTACATCTTTCAACCAGCACTGAGATCTTCCATAAGAAATAACCCAAATGCTCCCAAAAATGATTGCATAGATATATTTCTGTGTAGGTAGACAGATGTGGTGAGAGAAGAGACCCTGGGAGAGAAGGAGAAAAATCAAAAAAAAAAAAAAAAAGGATGGAAATGGCTGAGTCTTTCTTTGTGACATATTTTCTCTCTCATCCTTGCATATTTGCATTAAAGTGATTGTGAATAATGTACATTTGACCAGTGCTGTCTGCGGAACTAATGCCTATTAAAGTGATGGGAAGTAGCATATGTTGTGCCTTGGGCACAGAAAGTCCAATCACCCCCACTGTGTGCAAGTCTCCAACTAAAATGCAGGACAGCCTGGGTTTTATCCTAAATGAACCCAGCAGGGAGAACCAGGACATAGTCCCTCATTCCACATTTAAGCTTCTAAACTAAGGTTTAAAGAGTTAGGTTCAGAAAAAGGGAGCTGTAACATCCATCATTTAATTTACACTTGGCACTAGGGTTATTTTATCTTTTAGTGGTGCTATCAATACAAAGGAGAGAAGTAAGGCAAGGGAAAGGGGACATGTGTTCTGTTGTTTGAAGAAGCAAGGAGAAAGAGAGAGAAAGGGAAAAAGAAGGAAAGGAAGGAATGGGAGAGGNNNNGAAAGGAAAGGAAAGGAAAGGAAAGGAAAGGAAAGGAAAGGAAAGGAAAGGAAAGGAAAGGAAAGGAAAGGAAAGGAAAGGAAAGGAAACCCAGCTCCATTGCTGTGTTCCTGTTATTCTTTCACATTTTCTGCCAGTGCACAATTTTGTCAGCAATTGCAAAATGGTTTGGGTTTGTTTGGTTTCACTTTTATGTTCCTTCACTCTACTAGAAATGTTCTGCTAGTTGAACAGTCTGTAAAGCTTTTTGAGTCATGTTACATAATCTCTCTGACGACCTCCAGCATCAAGTTCAGATCTAAAGCATCCTTTCTTCTACCTGTGTGAACTTGATAGCTGGGGAAAAAAAAAGGGGGGGGGGAGGAAAAAGAAAAGAAAAAAGGCAATTACAGAACTGGATGAGAATAACAAATTCAGCTGAACTAAGGAAATAAAATGTGCCGAATTGTCATGTTTAGATCTGTAGCAATGAATTTTGCTTCAGCATTATACAAAGGAGAGAGAGCAGGGGGGAGAAGGGAAAGGAGACAAAGCCTTTTCTTTTTTTTTTTAGTATAGTATTCATAGGAGGAATTTATTTCCATTTCCAGTGAAATAAATCTGTCTTAAACAGAACTGTATCTCGTAGTGATGTGGAAAAACATTTGCTGCCAATGTAAATCAGGAGCAACTGCAGTGAAATGAATGGATTGGCACAGGATCCCAATTACAGCCATGATGCAAGTTCTGAGCATCCCATAGATTTGGGATTAGTGAGCAGAGGAAAGCCTGGAATTTCTTCTTTATTCAGCATAAAGGTAAACTGAATAGTTAATTATATTTGTAACCTTTGGAGCAGACTATTAGGATGCCTTAAATGTAAATTATTGCTAGGTGAGAGTTCTGAAGTTTGTACTTTCCATTATCTCTTCAGAGAGTTTAAAGTAAAAGTTCTGACACCAGCTCGAGTTAAATCCTATATTAGAGCTACCACTGAAATTCAGATCCAGATTTGTAGTGTGAAACTCATTTACATCCCAGATCCAAATCCAAAGAAGTCAGCTGCTCACTTGCACCTCTACTCAGGTAGTGGCTGTAGGTAGGAAATAATCACTATTTTTTCCTGTTTATTGCTGATGCTATTTAACTTTAAAAGGTAATGAGTAAATAGGGGGATAAAGAAGTATTGCTAAGATAATTACAAGAGGCTATTCTCATTAACAGAGCTTAAATTATATGATTAGACTTCCATTATTTTCCTCACTGTTGCCTAGGAAATCTAGACTTTCTTTGGAGGAATTATTTCAGCTTTTATTTCCTCCTCTTTCTCATCTTCCCTTAACAATTCCTTAAGATCTCTAATAATAAAAACACTATGAAATACTCTGAGAGCTCAACTGGATTCCACCACAGCAAGCATCCTACATCCACAAACTGTGGCTTTAAGCCACAAAAAAATGGGAACTTCACCCAAGGCTATGCTGCCTCTGCCCCTCCCCTTGATGTTAGAATTTGGGACATTGTGAGCTTGATACCCAACTGATCTTGCTAAGGAGGAAGAGGAGAGGGAGAAGAATAAAGTTCAAGCAAATCATTTAGATGACTACTCATTGACTGTTCTAGCTCAAACCAAGACAATCTAAGAGGTGTCTTAAGTGATTAAACTCTTGTCCTTTTTGAAGTCAATGAGACTTTTGTCTTTAACTTCAATTATGCCACAGTTTCTTTCCTGGTACTTTTTATACATGCACTGATATGGTTTTGAAGAAAGGTATCTGTTCTGTGACAAATTGTGAGTTGACAGAGCTCATGGCTTGGCTTTTACTCTAGAAGGAAATTCTGTGCAGTGGTAGCTCTTTTGCCTGTGGGAATATTGTATCTCACTGCTAAAAAGCTTTATAACAAAATGTAGGAGACAGTATAAATAGACTCAGTGATGCTACTAGGTCAGTCAAAAAATTGCTCTTTCAGAGGTGGCTGGACAGGAGCACATGTTTATGCATCACAGAATCATTAAGGTTGGAAGAGATCTCTAAAATCATCAAGTCTGACTGCCAACCTACCACCACCATGCCCCTAAACCACATTACTAAGGACCACATCTATATGTTTCTTAACACCTCCAGGGATGGTGACTCCACCACTGCCCTGGGCAGCCTGGGCCAATGTTTAACAACCCTTTCAGTGAAGAAAATTTTTCTAATATCCAATCTAAACTTCCCCTGGTGCAACTTGAGATCAATTCCTCTTGTCCTTTCGCTGGTAATCCAGGACAAGAAAACTACCCCCACTTTACTACAACCTCTTTTCAGGCATTAGTAGAGACAGATAAGGACTAAACAACCCCAATTCCTTCAACCATTCCTCATAAGACTTCTTCTCCAGACCTTTCATGATCCTCATTGCCCTTCTCTGGACAATCTCTAATGCATTTGTGTCCTTGTAGTGAGGAGCTCAAAAATGAACACAGTATCCAAGGTGTGGCCTCACCAGTGCTGTATACAGGGGAATTTCCCTGGTCCTGCTGGCCACACCATTTCTGCTCCAAGCCAGGATGCTGTTGACCTTCTTGGCCTCACTTTTTGAATCTTTTTTTTTTTTCTTATTCTTCATTTCAAAATGCATCTCTGTCCTGCGAGTGGATATGTTTGGCAAAGGAATTACAAGCAGCTACCACTGAGCACAGCTGTTCATTGTCATCCTTGGTAGCAACAAATATCATCAGTCCAAAGGAAGATCACTCCTCTAAGGAGAAAGTATATTTAGCTATCATTCAAAATCCTCTGCCTGGTATCTTTGATAATTCAGTAACTCATTGTTTTGCCAGTGGGGTTGATGGAAGTTTCTTTGTTGTGATGGATGTATTTGCCATTACTCACCATACCAGTTCTTCCCTCCAGCTGTTTTACTCTGGTACAATATCCCAAACCTATGAATCTTACAGTACCCTAGCAGCCTGGTCTGTAACATTCCAGCTTGACAAAATTAGAGCAAATAATTCAAACAAGCTAAAACCTCAGATAGGAAAGAGTCAAAGGAGACTTTTCATTAGCAACATCAACTATTGGGAAACCTGGGAGATAAATGGTGATCCAGTAATCATCCTTGTCAAATCAGAAAGTGTCAATGTATTGATTGCATCATTATAATTGGATTAATTACAGTTGCATCTCTCTAGCTATTTAGCTTACAGCTTGATATTAAGACTTGTTTCTCTTGCCAAAAAGCAGGAGGTTATGTTTCAAGGCCCTCAGAAGTTTGGGTTGTTTGGATTTCTTTTTTCAACACCACTCACATGTTTTGCAAAAGGATGCTGACCTGGAAAATTAATTTCTGCTTATCCATGCAAACAGATATGACATCTCTGCAAATTTCCAGTCTGCCAGCTCCTTCAGAGATATTTCTGTGAACCAGAGCTAGAAGAAAACAGGCTTTGCCTCTATTTTATAGGAATCAGAGTAACAATATATTCCGCAAGGTGATGGAGTCTAATGAATGCATTTGTGATGTTCCTGTTGGGAAGCAAGGAATTGTACAGGGAAAACCAACTTAGTCCATTTGATCCAGCAGAAGGTCACAGCTTTATAGAAAAATGAATGTCGATGATCAAGAAATCAAGCATCAACCTGCTGATAACAGGTATATAGAGTAATTACAAGATCAAGTTGCCTTTACATTTTTAGCTTGCTCCCTAAGATCTGAACATCTAAAGTCAACAGCAACAGGAAAACTTATTCTGTATTTAATTTAATTTTTATTAAATTAAATTTAATAATTTAATAATTAATAATTTAAATTTAATTTAAATTTAATACATTTAATGCAACATTTCAGAAGAGAAGCTCCATGTGAGATGGAGAGTTTGGGAGTCATTACTGACATCATTTTAGTGAATGTTGTTTTGGTTTACTTTGTTGTTATATTTGACAGAGATGATGCCTGATTTTTTGCATCATCTCGTCACTCATTCATTTCCAAGTGATCACTTCTAAGGAAATAATGGCACAGGAGGATTAGGCATTTTTGTGAGTTCTTTCAGGAAAATAACTTGGATGTTTCAACAGACAGGGCAGCATGTTGTTCAATGAGCTGTGTTCTCTTTCTGTGATGTTATAACAACAAGACTTATCTATCTCGATCTTGTATTTTCTACTTTTATCTTAGAAGGTGTCCTCATAATTAATCTGGAGTAAATAGGATGAAATCTGATATTGAGTACATCAGAGCAATCATTAAGAAGTCCAACCCTATTAGGATTCTCAGACTCATTTGTCTTTGCTTCAATGATGTAAAAAAAAATATATGATTGGAGAAGTAAACTAAAATACATATTTCTCTAATGTTGAAAGACGTGGGTCTATTACAGGTGCATATGATTTCAACTGTTACACAAGGGACACAAAACCCACATGATTAAGTCTTTTTGTACTACTGTTGGGTTGGTTTTTTAAGGTATAGTTGTTTTCAGTGTTTGATTTCAGCTCCACAGTGAAACACAGAAAGATCAAAAGAACACACAACTTCAGTGGCCAGGTTCAGCTGTGAAGGTCAAGTTCACAGAATCCTAGAATGGTTTGGGATGGAAAGGACCTCTGGAGGTCATCTAGTCCAACCCCCCTGCAGTGGCCAGGGACATCCCCAACTAGATCAGCTTGCCCAGAGCCCTGGCAAGCCTCACCTGGAATGCCTCCAGGGATGGGAACTCAACCACCTCCCTGGGCAACCTGGGCCAGTGTTCCACCACCCTCGTGGGGAGGAACTTCTTTCTAATACCCGGTTTAAATCTACTCTTCTCCAGTTTAAAACCATTGCTCCTTGTCCTTTCACTGCAGGCCTTTGCAAACAGGCCCTCTGCAGCCTGCTTGGAAGTTCCCTTTAGGGACTGGAAGGTCACTAGTAGGTCCCCGACCTTTTCAACAAGATCAAGTTGCCTTGTGCTTCTGCCTCAGCAAAGAGAGTGACATTAGCAAACTGTCTAAATTCACTACCTAACTGCACATTCCCTCATCTAGGCTTCATTCACAGCTTCACTCACCTGAAGTCGATCTACATCCATTGCAGTCTGACTCCAGGTAGCTTCTCTGGGTGCAGAAACCATATTCCCTCTTGGCTCTGTGCAGTAAGAATGTAGAAACCATGAGGTCTAGATTGAAAAACATCCCTTTCCCCCAGTGGAAAAGCCAGACAATCCTATTTGCTGGCAGAGGGAGAGAATGATTATCCTTTGAAGGATGCATCCCAAGAAACTATGGCCATGCATTTTGATAGCAGAGTGAGCAGAGGTTGGAATTATATATATATATATATATATATATATGCATAATTCATTGTCTCTAGTTGCAAAACCTCACCAAGGCAGATGTTTCTGCTTCCTCATGACCACCTCTTGAAAAAGGCACGTGCAAGTTGTTACATCACTAAAGGCAGGGACACAGCAATCTGTTGTGTGTAAGGGGTGAGACTTTTTAAACGGTCAGACTGTGATAGGACAAGGGGGAATGGCTATAAACTGAAGGAGGGGAAATTTAGATTGGAGATTATGAGGAAGTTCTTTACTTGGTGGGGGGTTAGGCACTGGCACAGGTTGCCCAGAGAGGTTGTGGATGCTCCATCCCTGGCAGTGTTCAAGGCCAGGCTGGATGCAGCCCTGGGTGACCTGGGCTAGTGATTGGCATCCCTGCTCAGTGTGGGGAGGTTGGAACTAGATGATCTTTAGGGTCCTTTCCAACCTGCCCATTCTGTGTGATTCTGTGTGCAACAGGAGCTGAACAAAGGCTCTTGTTGGCTGTGTGGAATGTCTAACTAGTTTGCATTAGAAAAGGACATTGTGTGTTTTTGAGGAATAGTAAGGCAGATCTTTACAAGGACACCTCCCAACCCTTCCATCAATCTCTTAGTATCTCTGGTATTTCTTTCTTTTTTTATAATATGGTACAACTTGTATAATAATAATAATTACCTCATGAGAAAGATATGGAGCTTAATTAAATAAAGGCTGATTATCAGAAACTCAGAGCATGTGCAGAGCCTGTTTGCTAGAGCTTTTCTGCTGTTAAGCTTTTCTGCAGATGAAGCCTGGGCTGTACAAGAAGTGATATGAATCATCTGTATCAAAAGGAATATGACTCATTCAAGGCAGAGCCATCCAAGACCACAAATGAGGCATTATTTTGATAATGAGAGATTTATAGAGGAGACACAGGGAGAAGGATCTCCTGGTTCTTTTAACCTAGCCCCTATTGTAGGCCCCTACACAATCTCCTTAAAAATGTATGTAATCTTCGCTTGAACATCTTGACTGAAGAAGACTAGCCAGCAATTCGTAGAAGATAGAAAGCAGATGAGCTTCAGTCATTTTTACACCTAAACTCAAACCAGACTTCATCAAGTTCCTCTAATGTTCTTCTACTGCTGGTTGCAAGCTGGGACTGGAAGTGGAAATGCCAAAGCATCCCAAAGACAGGCAGAATTTGTGATGGGATGAGAAGCAGATGTTGAAGAAATCTCTGCAGAGAGATGATCTTCTCACAGAAATATCAGACCTTTTTTTGCTTCAACAAACAGGTGTCTGCAACCTCCACTCCAAAAGAGCTCAGTTTGTAATATCACTTGTGTCATATCCAACAGCTCCATACTCATTTCATAAAATTATATAAGCATTAAGGTTGGAAAAGATCTCCAAGACCATCAAGTCCAACTGTGTACCCAACAGCACAATGCCACTAAACCATGTCACCAAGTGCTACATCTCCACATTGTTTGAATGCCTTCAGGGATGGTGACTCCAGAGATGCATGTCCCAGTGCTTGAGATATCCTGGAGTATCTCAAAGGGATCATGACCAATACATAGCTCACTGGTTCTAGTCCTAAGTGTAACTTGATTTTATGTGCCCAAGTGAAAACAGGTTAAGTGAAAACAGGTTAAGTGAGACCCATAGTTTAAGTACTGATGCTCAGCATCTCTTTGAAAACAATGACCCTTTCATTAATTTAAATTGAGGGTTTATACCAATATTTAGGTACTGAAAAGAAATAAATTTCAAGATCTTGAAGAGACTGAGAGGTGTTGTTTTCAAGGAAAGGCCTTCAGAAAATCTCACCATTCACCTTGACAGTAGCACTTGTCCAGCTACTGTGGTGAGAAGTCATCCATAACTACTGTAAATCAAACATGATCAAATAGAGAAATCCATTGTATTGTCTCACTTAAAAAAAATGGAAACCATAGGTGGGATTCATCTTACCTGAGAATGTTTAAAGTCTTGATAACTTGACTAATTTGCTTAAAGGTACTGCAGTCATCTGCACTAAGAACTGCAAATTCCCTAATAGCAACTTCCAGAGAGTTGTTCATCTCAGCTGTGATAAATTCTTATTTTCAGGTCTATTTATCACAGAAATTACCTTTTTCCTCCACTGCATACAAAGGGAATCCAGAACAATCTCCTTAAATATAGACTTCTAACATGTAGGCATCTAAATTCCACCTTAAAAAATAAAGCACTGAGGCATAATTGAACATTTTAAACTCCAACCAGAACGCTAGCTGTAAGCATCTTCTGGCAGAATATTTTCAATAAGATTTTTGTTCATTAAAACTATTTTTTTTTTAAGGAAAGAACCCCAATTTTAAGAATAAATGCATTATATTTTACCTTTTACAGGTCTACATGGAGCTAACAGAACATAGCATTTTGACTAAAGAGGGTGTTTAAGGGCAATCAAACCAAATGGATATTAAATGAGGATATTGTAAACACACTCATAAAATATTACTTCTTTTTGCACAAGCACTATCTTTATTGTTGCCATATTACCTGAGTATTAGTATTTTTGCCTCCAACTCTCACAAAATCTCAGGCTGCTTTGTAGTGATTAATTAATTAATTATAGTTCAAACTCATTCTCTTGGATAAAAAACTACCTGATGGGTGGAAAAATTTAATCTTTTTGCCACCTGCTTTACCCCCAAGAAGACACTTAGAGAGTATACCACAGGGCTCAGGCTACAGTTTCTCCTCTCAAGGTGTTTGGCCATTTACCTGTGGATATTTGAGGCTGCATCTCACCATAGCTGCTGGTGGAAGTGTTCAAGAAATGAAGAGCAGCTTCATAGTCCACCAAGCACATGGTTCAAAAAGAAATAGATACTTCACTCCTATTTATTAAAGCCCAAAGGAATTCAGAGATAAAGTCAAATTTCTTCTCTTAAAGAGCTGTAGGTTTTGTTGTAGTGAGGTGGAGGTCAGTCTGCTCTCCCAGTAACAATTGATAGGACATGTAATGGCCTCAAACTGTCACAGGAAAGGTTTAGGTTGGACATTAGGTAAAATTTCTTCCCCAAAAGGGTTGCCAAAACCCTGGAAGAGGCTGCCCAACATAAACACTCATCATTGGTATTGTATGGTTAGGCTTCGCGAACGAAGCTCCAGGGAGGGCTCCATCCGTGCTCCTCCTCAGCGCCTTTTCCAAGCGCGCTGATAAAAAGAGGATAGCAGATAGNCATTGGTGACTACACCCTAAAAGACATGTAGCTATGGTGTTGAGGGACATGGTTTAGTGGTAGACTTGGCAATGCTGAGCTAAACGTTGGCCTTAATGATCTTAAAGGTGTCTTCCAACCTAAACGATTCAATAATCCTATTTCTCAATACATTTGAGGTGCTCATATTTCTGAAGCACACACAAAACTCATCTCACTAACACCTATTAACTGTGGCTCTGATCACACTTATGTCTGCATTAGGCTCCTGGACCAAACCAGATATTCAGAGTCTGTCTATGAGCTCCACATAAAAGAGGTATGAACCTCCTGTGATTCATTCAGTCCCAAATTGGGTTGCTAGATGATTATCCAGGACTAGGTGTCTAACAAGTAGATAACCAACATGAAGTGAGCTTAACCCTTCATAAAGAGTCAGATACTGCTATAATGTAAGTCTTACCCCAATTAAATCAGCCTCTTGTACTACCAGGTCAACCAGACAACTTGTTTCAAGCCCAGATAAACATCTCCAGCAACAACAAATATCAAAATGTGAAAATTACCACCATAAAAACACTCATTTTGATGAAAAAAAAATAAATCCCTGTTTTCTAAGGCTGTTTGGCATAAATCAAACAGCCAGCTAACCTCTGAACCAACACTGGGAAGTTTCCATTCCAATGAGAGCTTTAGGAATACATGCCAACAACCTACACTCTATCCCCAGTTGGCAGGAGGTTGGCAAGGAGACAAAAAAACCATGTTAACAATGATGCTTTTTTCTATACATACAGTAAACCTTATGTGTATCAACACACTTGTTTAAACAGCTTTTTGAATCTGACTCACAATCTTCATGAATACATAAAAAGTTCCAGATGTTAAAATGTCCCAGAACGTGCATTTTAACCAACTTTGTTCTGCATCTGTAGCCTGACATGCGAAGAGGGCATATTGATTAGAATTACTGGCATACTTACTGCTTCAGTTCTCCTGCTTCCTACTGAGTGGTATTTGCCATGGAATGACTAGTCTTTGTCCTATTTATTTCTAGCGTGGTGTTCGTGGGATCCTGGATGCTTTGGAAATTCCCTTTTTATCAGTAGCTGGAGAGTGATAGAATCATAGAATCATTTTGGTTGGAAAAGACTTTTAAAATCAAATACAACTCTTAACTGCCAAATCACAACCAAAACCATGTGCTTGTGCAGCACATCTATAGGTGTTTTAAACCACTCCATGGATGGTGACAACACCACTTCCCTGGGTAGCTTGTTCCAATGTTTGACAATCTATTTGGGGAATAATTTTTTCCTAATATTCAACCTAAACCTCCCTGGCACAAATTGAGGCCATTTCCTCTTGTCCTATCACTAGCCATGTGGGAGAAGAGACCAAACCCCACCCCAGTACAACCTCCTTTCAGGGAGTTGTAGAGAGTGAGAAGGTCTCCCCTGAGCCTCCTCTTCTCCAGACTAAGCAACCCCAGTTTCCTCAGCAGCTCCTCACTAGACTTGTGCTCTAGACCCTGCCCCAGCTTCCTTGCCCTTCTTTGGACATGTTCCAGCACTTCAAAGTTGAAAAAGGAAGAAAGAAAACGGGGCAGAAAAATCAATCTGAGGTTTCACAGGTGCAATAAAGGACAGGTTGAGGGAAGGAGAAGAGGGTGAGAAAGAAGATCTGTTTTCCCTTCTCCAGTATTACAGGTACTGATCAGAAGGCCAATGGCATCCTGGGCTGCAGCAAGAGAAGCGTGGCCAGCACATCCAGAGAGGTGATTCTGTCACTTTACTCTGCTCTGCTTACACTTCCTCTGGAATACTGGGTCCAGTTCTGGAGCCCTCAACACAGAAAGGACATGGAGCTGATGGAGCAGGTGCAGAGGAGGCCACGAGAATGCTCAGGGGCTGGAACACCTCTGCTCTGAGGACAGGCTGAGGGAGCTGGGATTGTTCAGCCTGGAGAAGAGAAGACTTCAGGAGGAACTACTAGTGACCTTCCAGTCCCTAAAGGGAACTTCCAAGCAGGCTGCAGAGAGCCTGTTTGCAAAGGCCTGCAGTGAAAGGACAAGGGGCAATGGTTTTAAATTGGAGAAGAGTAGATTTAAACTGGACATTAGGAAGAAGTTGCTCCCCATGAGGGTGGTGGAACACTGGCCCAGGTTGCCCAGGGAGGTGGTTGAGTTCCCATCCCTGGAGACATTCCAGGTGAGGCTTGCCAGGGCTC
>VWZO01007169.1:224459-235875 GCA_013396975.1 Bucco capensis
GGGTAGCACCTCTTAAGCAGCTTGTGGGAAAACAGCAAAAGCAGCAACAATAGACAGAGGAGCACTAAAAAAATGTGGGATCGCGGTGCCTGTGCCCAGAGTGAGAATAAAAAATGCAAAGCCTGGGCCACCTCGCCTTTAATTTCCTAACTGCTGTTTTGTAAGGCTGTGTCATGCTTCTCAGTTCAAACACGCTTTGGCTCTTTATTATTCATGGGCCTTTTTCTCAGTCAGTGGTGTTGAATAATAAAACAGCCCAGGATCAAATGGGCCAATTCTCCACGCCTGACACCAACTGCTACTGTTCGCTGGGCTCTGCCAAGCGTTGCCTCTGATAATGAGTGGGATTTCGTTAAACAGTAAATTAATGAATAATGAAATATCCAGGTTGATCAGTTAGAGAGCACGCTTGCCTTGCCCCCGGCCAAACGCTCGGGGCAGAAATTACTCTCAAACGGCACTTGCCTGTGTGCTGGGCTGGATAACTATTTTACAGCCTATTGCTTGACAGGATGTTGGGAAGGGGGTGAGGGGAAAGGGAGGGGAGGGAGGTCGGGGAAGCAAAGCGGGCAGGGCATTCTCCTTATCACCCCGCAGCGAGGGGAGAAGGGGCAGCTTTGGGGCTGCGCAAACCCCATGAGGAGGGGGAGAAGGTTGCAGAGCTTGAAGAAACTCGGTATGAGGCTGGGGGAAGGATGATCTCCCTCTCAGTTCTCTCCCAACTTTAGGAAGGGATTACTTTGACCCTAGTTAGCACTGGGGTTAACCCAACTTTACTCTCCCCCCATCTCTCTGTCAATTCTCGCTTTACATTAGCCTTGTCCCAGCGTGTTTCTGAGCCTCCTGGCAGCCCAGACTGCAGTAAGAGCCTCACGGAGCTGTGTGTCAGGTGGTTTTTCTGGCAAATAAAAAAGCCCATGAAAGGCGACCTGCACGGGCTAGGGCAGTGCAGGTAAACAGGGAGATGGAGAGAGTAATGCAGTAAGGAGAAAACAAGCCTATAGCTTTCATTTTCTGCAGCGGGAGAGATAAGTAGTTGTAAAATATTTCCCGCAGGTCAGTAACACAAGGACATGGATGTACACCAACACACACACACACGCATTTCTACAGCTGGAGGAGGGGGGGAAAGCCGTGCCTGGCTCCTCACACTCATCCCAGGGTGTGTTTTGGTGTAGGGGGTATTGGGGAAAAAAACGCTATAATTATCACCTTTTAGCCAGAAGGGAAACTCTCCATAACTACCACTACGCCTTTTGCTTTTTTTTAAAAATATGATTATTTTTCATGCCAAACTTTCCAAGCAAGCCCTGACTGCCCAACGAGGGGAGTGAGGGGAGAAAAATAAAAACAACAAGAAGAAAAAAACCCTTATAAGCAATAACAACAAAAAAAATCAAACAAAAACTAAATAAATAAATAGAAAGAAAAAAGATTACTTTTTTTAAAGAAGAAAATAAAGGAGAAAATATAAGAAAGGGAGAGAAAAAAAACCCTCCGTTTCCAAAACGCGAGTTTGCAGGTAGGGGCTGAGTTACTTTCAAGTCTAAGTTAAAGTTTAAAAGAACCTTTGAAGCGTAAGGGAAAAGGAGGTCCCTACCAGCCTCAGCTATCGGCCCCCATCCTCCCCCGGCAGCTGCCGGGCGCAGGGAAAGGCTCCAGGCTCCGGTGGCAATGGCAAAGTCCCAGGAAAGCAAGGCTAAAGGGGATTTAGTGATAGCCTCTTCGCTTTCTAGGTCTTCCTCAGTCATGTGCCTTGCACAGTGAGAGCAAGGATGAGCAGCAGCGGGATGTCTGGGGCAGGTTAAAGCTGATGTTTATTGTCCTCCACAAACAAAACCATCTCCCACCTTCGCCGTCAAATGTTCGCATTAAAATCCAGAACTTTTCGTTTTAAAGTAGCTCACCTCCTTCCTTCCTGCTCGGGTTATACCCGTTTGAAATCGATTTTTAAATCCTGCCTGTTTCCTCGAAAAAAAAAAACAACAAAAATAAAGAACCAAACCTAAAATTTATCCTAGCTCCATTTGCCGTTCTCCCACCACCAGCCCTTCCCATTGTCACCAGTTAGTGGGCTATGATTTTCTATACAGAGCTGGAAGCAGGCTTCCTTCTTCCCAGGAAAAACAGGATCCACTCTGCACTGAAATAAAACAGAGTTTAGGGAAGACTGGGGCTTACTCTTGTCCAGATCGCTGCTCCAGCTTTTGGAAAGAACAGCTCCTGCATTTTGAGGAGTTTAGAGTTTTGCTTTATATTTTTTTTAGGTTTGGGGGTTTTGTTTGTTTGGTTTTTGTTGTGTGTTTTTTTTTTCTTTGCAGGCAACAATAGTTTTCGTTAAGTTACTGGGAGATTTTTAGGAGCCAAGACTCTCAGGTGATGCTCTATGCACCAAGAGCGAGATAAACTCATGTTAACTCTCGTTTCGTAAGGCAAAAGATCCTTCTCTCGTACTTTCATGGATTGTTACAAGGAAGGGAAACGTCCACAAGCATTTCATTCACCTTGGCGTTTTAAGCGACTAAAACTATGGATATAACCGCAATTGTACCCAGTGAGCTTTGTAAATCTCAACACGCACTTCTTTATCCCCTGGAAATCGAACTA
Organism: Bucco capensis; assembly: GCA_013396975.1. Lineage (NCBI taxonomy): Eukaryota > Metazoa > Chordata > Aves > Piciformes > Bucconidae > Bucco > Bucco capensis. The sequence continues at coordinate 227,067 of VWZO01007169.1, forward strand.
GAGGTTTCTGCTTTGAAGGAAACGTTTCTATGGACTTGAGGAAAGCATCCTCCTCACACGCAGTCAGGAGATGAAGGCTGTTCTGGGCACACCACTGAGTATTTGATAGCACCAGTAAACAGCGGCACAGTACCTCCCAGGCTGGGGAACTGGGAAGGTCACACTGCACCCGGTAGAACCCAGCACAGTCCTTCCCTTTCCTTTAAAAACACCTTGCCAAGTGTTAAACCGGTTTTTTGTGAGTTTGGGTTCGGGTGGGTTTTTTTTTTAGCGGGTTGTTTGTTTTGTTGGTGTTTGGGTTTTTTTGTTTGGACTTTTCTGTTTGTTTGGTTGGTTAGTTTATTTATTTGGTTGGTTGGGTTTTTGTGGACATTTTTTTCATTTGCCCCATCCAGGGCAATGAATTGATGAGGTAAAAGATTCTTGTCTCTGACTATTTAGGGAGTGAAACACACAGGCAAATAAAGACATATACCTTTAATTTTAGTGTTGTTTAGAGGAAGCTCCAAAGTAATTGCAGTGATTTCATAATTGCATGAGATTCTGGGTTGTTTTTTTCGTCTTCATATTAAGGAGAGAGTATAGAGACACTCCTAACTCGTAAACCTACAGAGATTTCCTTCTTCCCCTACCCAAGAAAGCATTCAGAGGCAGAAGGACAGCTTGTGACACAACGTGTAACACAGTGTCCTGGTACATCTCTGTACACACACAGACACACGTCCAGTTACAGGGGAAAAAAATGTGTGTGGATATCTGTTTATGAGAGAGAGAGAGAAAAAAAACAAAGGAATTCAGTGAATATATTGGTAGTGGGGATTATTTAAGACGTTTGACTAGTTCTATCATAGGGACACCAGATGTTATTTATGAGGTCTCGTATAAATGTGAGCCATGCCATGCAGGTGGAGAGGGAAAAGGGGGGGGAGGGGGCAAAAGGAAAAAAGAAAGGAGTTGAGCCCAAAGGGATGAAAGACAAAAATGATGTTTATGGCTATATAAATCATGATGAAGTTCTTTAATGGAAACTAGAACTACCTAGAGTTTAAAAAAGAGACTGGGGCAAGGCAGGAGAGATGGAGAGAAGGTCCCCGCTGGTGATGAGTGGGAAAGCAGATTGGAACATCAGACCGGTGGGGAGAGGAAGTTCTGATGAGCTAGAGTACTGCTGCTATTCATTTATTTCTAACCTTAGCTGAAGGAGAAGCTTGGAGAGAAGACAGGCAGATAGATAGAGAGATAGACAGGTAGATAGATAGATAGATAGATAGACGGATGAAAGACAAGATAGGAAAAGAAAGAGAAGGAAGGTGCAGAAGGAAGGTGCAGAAGCTGAGGAGGGGAAGGAAGGAGACAGAAAGAGAGAGAGAGAGAGAGAAAGAAACGGAAGAAGAGAGAATGCAGTGGAGCAGAGATGAGCAGTAATTTCCCGCTCTTCTCTCCACTACACTTGCAGAGCTCTGTGTAGAAGCTCTCCCCAGCGCCGCTGGCCGCGGGGGGAGCGGGAAGAGCCCCCGGCCCGGGGCACAGGTAGGGCACAGCGGCAACCTCCCGGGGCAGCAGCCAGGTGAACCTTCTGGAAAATACACACATAGGTGTGCTTTGAATTTGCAATCGGAGCAAGCCCTTCCTCCTCTCCTCGGGTCCCATTTAAAGGGAGCTTTCAGTTCCCACAACCGGCTCTGAGTTATAAAAGAGCTTTTCCTGATACTTTATTTTTAAATCCCCTTTTTACACAACTGTTGCACATTTGTTGGACAACAGAGAAACTTCCTGATTCCTCCCCTCGTCCCCCAGACAACCCTCCCAGACTCCACCGGGAGCTGCGAGAGCTGTTTCGAAAGGTTTCATGCGAAACATCTGCTCTACTAAAAATAATATCATCGACACGATAAAAACAAAAGAAAACCAAACAAGCCAACAACAACAAAAAAACCCCAAAAAACGTGGCACGCAGCCTGGCTCTTGGAAGTTCGCTCCAGGGTCGCTGGTCTTCCCATCTTTCCCTGCCCGCGGGTATCCTTCATCCCGCACCTGGGTCAAAGGGACTGGGGAGGGCAGGTTTAAGGGGTCCTCACTCCTCGCCCTGCTCATCCCCAGTAAAAAGGAGAAAAGGGAAGGTGGGATTCCCTTATCTCTTTTGCTCGCAGCTCATTCACTCCCCCACCTCCTTTATCCCTGCTCGGATCCCGGGCGCTGCTGTTCCCATCCTGTCCGGTGCCGTCCCGTCCAGTCCCCCCCCGCCCCGCTCCCTCCATCCCGGGCTCCCCAAACTTGCTCCAGGCGGTTTTGCCATCACACTACGGAAAGAAAGTAGGTCACGGCTGAGTCCAAGCCGAGAGGCAGCCGAGCCTCCAAAGCTTCCCCATAAAACAGACTTTGGGGACGTTGTTTGCAATTTTTGTTTTGTTTTTAATTATGATGATGATGATGATTTATTTTGGACACCTTGGGCGATCAGCTGAGTCGGCTCCTGTAGTCCAGAGCTGGAAGGAGAGGGAGAAGGGAGGTAGTTTGGGAGATGGAGGTGGGGATGGATTTCTTTTTTTTTGCTCTTCTCTCCCCATCCCCCTTCCGAGAGAAATACTAAGATGCAAAAACCGATCCACACCTCCTGTTACAGCTTCTCCACCTCCCCGTCCGCCCTCTAAAAACCAACAGGTCAATCCCGACGCAGACAGGTCTCCAGAGCGACTATATAACCAAACTAGTTGCCCGCAGTAAAAACGATGCTTTAAACCGATTTCCAGCCTCGGGGCTCCTTGTTTGAGCACACGTGTGTGTGTGTGTTACTTTGACAGTCCTTTCAGCCTCTGGTTTACACGCGAAAAAACCTCCCGATGCTTGCTATTATAACACTAAAAAATAATAATAGTATTCCCGAAGCCTCAATCTGCTCCCCTTTCTCCTTGCCCTAAGAGCAAGGTAAACCCTGAGTCACTCCGGAGTGGCTCCGGGTTAGCCCCAGGGATCTAGATCTCCCCTCAGGAGAGTCGGTTCCAACCCGAAATAAAGCCAATTTGGGAATAGAGAGGGGAGGAAGAAGTTGTTTTGGCTTAAATATTTCCTTTTGCTGATTATTGGTGCTGCAACTGTAGACCTAAAGGTAGAAAATACTCGTGAATATGAACATCACTCCCAATCTGTATATAAAAAGTATGTATACACACTCACACCCATGTACACATAAGTGAAATGTACAATAACACAGCAGAGGGGGGGGGGGGAAAACCCTTTCCTGCTATTGAGGGTTTCCATAACATTTCCTTTTAATGGCTAATACTTTGAAAAGAAAAAGAAGTTTTACTCCTAGTTCAGCTGGTAAAAGCAAAATGAAACGAAAGCTCACGTTAACATGACATGAGGTTTATTACAGGTCTGCTTAGAATGAAGAGGTAAGAGTGGTAAAAATATGGACACTTTCGAGTCAGACAGAAATAAAATACCAACATTTCTGAGAAGCAATATTTATTGTCTTTTTTTTTTTTGTCCTTTTTTTTGTTTTGTTTTTTTTAAATGTAGAGACATGTCCTGAATTTCCCCAAAAGCCTAGGTTGGGAAAATAAAGACTTCTTGGCATTATAAGTAAATTCCGTCTGCAGAATCGAAGCAGCACCAACATTCAAAAAAACTGAAGAGGAAAATACAACAAAACACAACAATCTCTTCTTTTTTTATTCTTATTATTTATGTAAATCAGGTCATCACTGGACAAGAAACCAATTTCTACCCATTACCATAACAGCTTGTCTATAAAGAACAGAAAAGATTCAAGTAGGATACTATCTAGTCAAGCGGGATTATTTTTTTGTTGGTTTTGCTTTTTTTTTTTTTCCTTTTTTTTTTTTTTTAGGTCAGTTTATTTTTCCTTTTTTTCTTTTTTTTTTTTTTTAACTTTTTGCTTTTAAATTCCCCCACCCATTCACAGAGGTATAGATTCACAGATAAATAACCCAAAAACTACTTGCTCGCCATATTTACACATTCCCGTTAAATTAAGCATAAATAAATATATACAAACTCAATACTGAATGCCTCTCCACATTTCTTCTCAGGAAGAGTCAATAAACTGATATTTCTCACTGCGTGGTCAGATTTTTCAAGAAGAGGAGGTGAAAGGGATCGTTTGGGGCATAAAAGGAGAATTTTCCACTTTGTTGTTTTGTTTTTTTCTTTCATCTTTCTGGTTTCTCACTTGCTTTTTCAGAGCTTTGCGTTTGTTTGGGTTTGTTGGGTTGGTTTTTGGTTGGGTTGGGTTGGTTTCTTTCTCTCTGGCACACAATGTTTTGTCTCTCTTAACTCAGGCATTTGCCAGGGCGTTTGGGGATATTTTCTTTGACTTTTTTTTTTTTTCCCTTTGTATAAGAAAATATACTATTTGTAAAAAGCCTAGGGTCTCTCTCCCACAGGGAAGCCAGAGGGGAAGGGGAGTTTGGCTGGATCGATCTGGTAATGTTTAAGGGCAGCTGAAACGAGCACCAAAATTCTCTAAGAAAGGTATTAAACCAGAGCCAAACAGGTCTGTGTGATAAATCAGTCAGAAAGCGATGAGCAGGGGAAGGGAATAAGCCCTTTGGGCACAGCTAAAGGTCTTAAAATCATCCTCCTTCCCTCCTCCCCCTCCTATTTCCCATCCCTAAATGTAAATTTAGGGATTTTGGAGGAGGTTAGTCTGGGATGCAAAGGGACTTGAAACAGCTTCTCACAGAGAATTTCTATTAGGTGGGACAAGACCCGACCCGATTTTGAAGAAACCATCGGGTTGTAAAAGGATTCCCATCAAATTGGCTTCTTGTTTCCTTCACACCTTGTGTGAATAACAACCAGGAACACACACACACACAAAAAAAAATAATAATAATCCCCAAACAAAACAAAACAAAACAAAAAAGGAGTTAGGGAAATAGAATAGATTAGAATAGAATAGAATAGTTAGGGAAATACAGAATTGTTATTAAAGAAATTAAGAAAGACTAAGAATGAAATAAAATTTACAGCAACCCATCTGCTTGGTTTGAAAACAAACTTTTCATGGGTCTCTCCTCAAACTTTTCCCTTGAGTTAAAAAGCAAAGCTGCTGTGTTAATCCTCCTGTTTATTGATTTATGATCCCAAGGAAACCCAATCTTTTAATAACTCAATTATCAGATCAGCGTCTGAGGTGCCTCACCAGTACAAGTAGTCAGTTCTTCCCAGTGCAGGAAAATGCCATCCAGTGGGAGACTGAGTTTAGTTTTTGGGGAGACATCAGTTCTCAGTGCTCAAAGGAGCCACTGAGCAATGGATATTTCCCTCTAGGACCAGTACTAGGCTAGGGGGAAGAAGAGAGATGGATATATTCCTACACCTGCTTTTCTCCCTCTTTGCATTTCCATCAGAAACCTCATGGATTTTGTCTCCCTGCTTTGGGGAGCCAAAGGGGACATCCCACTGAGATCAATGGGAATTCTGCACTTGGTTTTATGTCACCTGAGCGAAGCACAGCCTGGCATTTGCAGTCTGTCTCTTCCAGGTAGAAGGCACGAGGGGCAGATCCAAAGTTGCCAGGAGTCAACTGAAACTCTTTCCTCAACCTTCTCAAAGTTTAGGTCCTGGTCCAGTTGACCAAACCTGTGCCTAGGGGAGATTTCAGCAGCAGGATCAGGCCCTCACACATGTGTGAGCATGTTCACATGTGTGTGCAAGTCCTTCCTCCAGAAGTTGCAAGGGGCTCCCTCCCCTCATTAAGTGGTGGTGGGGTACTGCCTTCTGCAGTTAAAATGAGCATCCCCAACATCTCCCCAAAGAGGAGGAATGACCATCCTCAACATCCCCCCAAAGCCTTCTGCTAGAAGCTTTTAGGTGGCAGGGAGCAGATCCCCACATCCTTGAGTGTGCAGCTGGGGAGGTGGAAGACTAAGAGTTAACCTGGGGTCTTCCCACACCCATGGGCTGGGTGATGATGCAGGGCTAGGCCCATAGGCTCCTCACAAAGGCTTGAAGAGGGAAAGCAAAGCAAACTTCAATACTTTCTGCTCTGCTTCAATAAACAGAGTCGTCTCCTCCAGTAGAGAAGGGAGATGTTTTCTCTGGTGGTGCCATTCACTCCTCCCCAGATACGCATACAGGTACCCCTTCCCTTTCCTGTGCATCATTGCTGGGCCATGCCCTGCCCTGGAGCTTGGATTATCCTTCCTCAGGGGCCTGCTGAAATTGGGGATGGTTGGCAAGGTGTAGGTTTTGGAGGATCAGTAGCTGTCTGGAGGCTGCTTTTCAATCTGGGGATCCCCAACACACCAGTGGAAGATCCATGAGATCTACATCAACCAGGGATCCACACTTTTCTCTAGTGGCATCCACAGGGCCATGCTAATTACCAAACCCACCACCAGAGTGGAAGGCTACATCCCGCTCATCCCAACAGCCCATGGAGAAGATTGTCTGCCTCAGTTTCCCTCTTTCCTCACATGACATTCTCCACAGCACTCTACCCCAGAAGAGCCAAAGATATGTGATGGAAGAGCAGCTCCAGAGGGGTCAGTGCTCCCTGAAGCCACATGATTCCTGGGTTTCTATTGCCATGCACATGTCCAACCACAGGTAGGGGACAAGAGCTGAGACCTTCTCTTGCTGCATATAAGATGCCCTCCCTCAGGTGTAGCCATTTCTCAGAGAGCTAAGGACACTAAGGGTGACAATCAGTTACTTTTTTGTTTGTTTGTTTGAAGAAAATTTTGTTGGAGGATGTTTGTTGAGGCTATTGCTGGATTATTTCTCCTCACCATCCACTTTGGAAGGTGTCTAGAAAAACCAAGGCTAAGGTTTCACTTTTGTCTCTCTCTTTCTCCCTTGTTTTGAGCTCAAGTGTGCCTGCTTGGGTAGGTGGGTGGGATTGAGTCCTGCAACTTTAATAGGGACTCTTGGGAAAGCCTGAACCCCCTTGGAGTTTTGCCAGTGATTCCAGGAGCTCTACCCACACCCAGTAACTGTCCTCACATAACCAAAAAGATGTGTTAGTGCACAAAGCCTACCCCACTGAGAAACATATGCAATTACCCCATGTGGCAGAATCCAAACAGAAATTCACATCCTTACACTTCAGCGTTATTTTTACCATAAAAGGCAAGGAAATATATGTTAAAAGAAAAAAAAAAAGGAAAGAATCAGCCTTCCCCTCCACCACCCTCCCCAAATCATATGCATAAGACATCCTGTCACACACCAAACCACTGAGAAAAACATTGGAGTTAAGAAGATTTTTTTTTTCTTCCCCCTACCATGACTTGTTCTAAAGCAAGAGTCACAAGACATTTTTAAAAAGCTTTCTAAGAGAAACAGATTTCCTCAGACTGAGCTCAGAAATTAGGATATTCCCTGGCAAGCCCTCCCCACTCCCATCACGAGGAGCCAGCTCACATGGCAACCCTTTCCTCCCTGGGTAAAAAAACCCTAGTGCCAAGCAAGTGTGATAACATTCAACACAACTCTTATTTTCTTTGCAATATTACACCTCAATTCCAGCTTATTTAGATATATATATTTTTTTTTATCTCATTCAAATTATTCCCTTTGAGCTTCTTTAAAGAAGTGCACCTACAGAATTGGGAAACAACTGGCTTTGATTTGAAAAAAAGCAAAAAAATAAAAGAAAAGAAAAGTATCAGAATATCAGAATTGTGGATTTTTTTTCTCTGTACCTGATATATTGTGTAGGGATCTCTAGTCCTCTTTGAAGAAGCTCATAAGCCAAGCGGGCAAAGCTTTAGGAAACAGAAGAAAATAAAATAGTGCATACTCCTGAGAAAGAATTACATACTCATATCACTCATTTCTTTTTGTTGTTGTTAACAGTTCTTTAAGAATGGGGGAAGGTTCTCTCTCACACACACCACTCAAAGAAATTAAGGGCTGAAACATTAGAACAGACAGGAATATAAAACCCCTTAGAGAAAAAGAAGAGATCTCAGAAACAAAACAAAAAAAATCAGAAATCAGATAGTGCTGACATTTTACCAGACCTTACTTCCCAATTTGGCAAGCCGTTAGAGACAAGGCATTGTAGCATCCAAGGCAAGTACTGAATTACAGAGGTATGTTTGCATGCATGAGTATGTGTGGCTGTCCACATTTGATATATATATGGCTAGATCCATCCAGATCCATATATATAGACAAACATACACAGGCTGCACACGCACCTCTAGCAAGTTACGTGTGGACACACATAGGCACACAGCTGCCCATACACATCTGTAAACGCTCGTAATTGAAACAGAGAGTCTGTCTAGACCAGGAAAAAAAATCCCAAAACACACAAAAAAACCCAGAGTTTAGTAATTCAACTGAGCTAAGACAACTTGAAACTTCCCATCTCATGGTATCCAAGGTTAAGACACTACCATGAGCACGGCTCGGGCCTGGCGGATGCTGGTGGCTTCATGAGAGGTCTGTGAGCTCACCTCTCCTCCTTTCCTTGTCTAGACAGAGCCAGGGTGGTGAGATGATGAGATGGGAAGAGCTGAGGAGGGGAATGAGGCGATGAGGTTGCTCTGAAAGGAACATTCTGGAAGAGCGTTTTAGCTAGGGTGGAGACAGGATGTTGTTGGAAAACCAAACAAAACAAAAGTAACAGCAAGACAAGACTGTGCAGCTCAAGAAATCAAAGCACTGACACCAAAAATGTTTCTCCAATTTCTTCCAATAAGTTATTCATTTCTTTCTTTTATTATTATTATTAATTATTATTATTATATTCCCTTCCCTCCCCCCACCCCTCCCAATCAGTATTTTAAAAAGGTGAAAGAACAGAAGTGGGGGGGGGGGGGGAGAT
>VWZO01007169.1:235886-260033 GCA_013396975.1 Bucco capensis
GGGGGGGGGGGGGGAAATCCTGGTGGTTGTCTTCACATGTTCCTGGCAAGAGACTCTGAACCACTGGTCTTGCGCCATTGTGCTCCTCTGATCTTAAATTATTGTCTTTCTTTTATCATTATTATCCTTACTTTATTTTTATTTTTATTATTTTGTCCTACCTAATAGAATTCTTCCAAAGCCCAATCCAACATTTTTAAAGCTAAAATTAAGACGGTTTTGTTTTAAAAGGTTATATCTCTCTCATTCTTTTCTCCTTTTATTTATTTAACTGTTTGCTTTTCCTTCCTTTCTCTTTTTTTTTTTTTTCCTCTCTCTCTCTCTCTCTCTCTCTCAATTTCTCTCATTTTCTGTGTTTCTCTTCCTTGTCTCCAGTTTTACTACCTGGTCCTTCGCCAGATGTGTGCCTGTTAGCAGTGTTGTTGTTCAAGAACATCTTGTCCATGCCTTTGAGAGCTTCAGTCAGGTAGTTTTGAAGGGCTGTGAGGGCAGCGCAGATAGCAGGGGCCCCAAAGCCGTGAGTGATGAGGCTGAAGTGAGTCAAGCAGCTCTGAATGCCTGGTTCCAAAATAGGGGTGGGTCGGCTGTTCCCAATGGGTGTCCTGTCCTGGGCCAAGAGATCTGTAAATTCTTTACAAAGTTGCCTACACAAAGGAAAGAAAGGCAAAGAGAAGAAGAAAGAAAAAAGAAAGCAGTGGTTAGGCTCATCCCATCCTCCTTTGAGACAACCAGGGTTGAATGCTGAAGGAAAGGGCAGGTTCAGGATAAAACTGATACTAAGTCCCAGGATGGGATCTTTTTGCTACCTTCCTTTCCACTAAGTGCTTTGGAATCAGCCATGGTGAAGCAACAGCTCCCTGCTCAAGATGATGCTGTAGGAGAGAGGTTTCAGCAGTCGCAGGATAACACCAAGTATGAAGATAGAAATCTCTCCCACAGCCTCAAGGATGCTTCTGGGAAGATTTAGACTGGATATTAGGAAAAAAAACTCTTGCCCAAAAAAAAGCCCTGGAACAGACTGCCCTGGGAAGTGGTGGAGCCACCATCCCTGGAGGGATTTAGGAGATGTCTCAATGTGGTGCTGAGGGACATGGATTAGTGGTGGACTTGGCACTGCTGGGTTAACAGTTGGGCTCAATGATCTTAAAGGTCTTTTCCCACTTAAATAAATCTGATTCTGAAGGACTGGGAAAAGCCAGCTCTAGAAACAAGCCAGCTGAAAGGGAGATGCACTATGGGTCTGCCAACCAACCACCCATCAGCCTAGAGGCCTGACCCTGCCTCAAAGCAGCTCCCACCAATGCTGTTCCTGCAGGAAAGCACAACCATGTACTGAGAGCTTCTGGGTGCCACAGGGAGATAGTTCAGGGAAGGGCCAAAATGAAGTCTCCTCTGCCATTGCTCAGGCTGGGCCACCTTGTTGAGAAAGATCAGGACTTTGGGACTCCATGCTGGCTAAGTCATTGCATGAAGAGCAAAGCTAATGTTTCCTATTTTATTTTAGGGAGTGACAGCCCAGTTAACACATCAGAGTTGACATCTGGCTCTTGTTTGTTTGCCTGCACCTTTGAAAAATCAGATTTCTTTTTTTTTCCCCCCCCTAATCAATTCCCCCTCACACACTTTCTTTTGCATTGCTTTAGTCCAAAAGGTCTTCAAGTCAACAGGTGCCCAGGCAACACAGAAACCCTGGGGGCTGGTGAAGTTCCCAAAGGAATAGTTTCTTTGAGATAAATGCCTATCCAGGGACTAGAGGGAAAAAAAAAGAAGACTAGAATAAAAAAAAATAATATGATAAAAAAGAAGCAAGAAAAATGAAAAAAAAAAGAAAGAAAAAAAGAAACCCTTAAAAAAGGCATTCAGCTCATCCTCTGAACCTGCCTGAAATTCCCAGTGGGTTAAAGGTTCTAGAGGGTGGGAAAAGATAAAGGTCTACTTCTATGTGTATTATCCATTAAGAAAGTGCAAGAGAGGAAACTTTGAATTTGGAGAACAAATAGTAATGAGTCCAACATTTTACATCTTCAAAGAGCAAAGCAGGGTCTGCGAGCAATTAAAGTTCTGGGACATTAATATCTTCTGACCCTGTGGAAAAGGGCAATCAAATTCCAATCACGTCTAAAAAACATCTGGACAAATTTGAGCAAATGATTTTTCAACCCTCCATATATTTCTTTAAATTACTCTGTCATCGGAGGCAAGCCACGTCCCAGAGCATGAAATAAATGAGAGCTGGGGGGGGGGGGGGGGGGGTTTTGGGGTTTTTTTTTTCCCTTTTTCTCTTATTTTTTTGGCCTGGTTTTGCTGGATAGATGGAGATGTGTGGAGCACCCACCACCACGGACCCAAGTAAACTGTGAAGCACTCAGTTAGTAGGCTGGGAGGAACAGTCATACCTCATACATACATACAGCATATCCACCCAGGAAGTCCCAAAGGAAAGAGATGGGTTGAGGTGACCCAACTGAGGATCATTAGCAGTACATGGTGGTGGGGATCATTTGCTGGGGTTTAGGGTATTTTTCTTCTTTTTCTTTATTTTTTTATCGGTTTTTTTCATGTATTTTTTCTTTTATATATATATATTTATGGGGGTTTTCTTCATTATTTTTCTTTCCCCCCTCTCCCTTTTTTCTTTATTTTTTCTTTATTTTTTCTTCTTATTTTTCTTTCTTTTTCTTTCTTTTTTTCTTTACTTTTTTAGCTTTCTTCTATTAAACACATGAAAAAGGCACTACAATTCGGTAGCAAACAAACAGGTATGTATGAACAGCAGGAGGGACAGACAGACATGCTGTGGAAGGAAAATATAAATTGATTTTTTATTTATTTATTTTTTTCTTTTGGTCCCCTTCCCATAAAGATTTTTTTAACGGCGGGTGGCTTGGACACGATGTACACTAGCTAGGGGACAGTCGCCTACGTCTTCTACAGGCACAGCGTGTGCTGGCAGAAACCTCACTGCAGAGGGATGCAGGGGCTAGAAGCTCTACCCTGCCCATAGGGCAATACGAGCATCCTTCCTCCCCTCGGGGCTGTTTCATTTAAGGATGGGAGACTCCGTCCGCTTTCAAAACGAGCTCAGAGGAAAGGTTTGAGGAGGGGGAAGGGTTTTCTCGGGGGAGGGTTAGTCAACTTGGCACTCACTTTGTGGCAAGCAGCATGTTTTTCCTGGAGTGGAGGTCGCTGGGGTCCGTGTGCTGTCTGTTCAGGTACTCCGAAACAGCTTTGGCTGGGAACTCCGTTTCGCAGATGTACCCAAAATCCCGAGCTAAATGAACGGCCTCACCTGGAGGGAAGGAAAGAGATCTTAGCACCTCCGGGCACCGGCAAGCTGGGCTGGCTCCGACCCACCGAGATGCCAGGCTGCTGCCCACCGCTCCCTCCGGGAGGGACCAACCCTTTCGGACCGTGCTTAGAAACTTTGAACATCCCTTACAGGCTTCAGGTATAGGTTTTCCCTCCACAAACCCTATTTTAGGGGGCAGCAGTAAGTTGGTGGGGCAGATTTTTCAGTTGATGAGATTTTAAGATGATGAGATTTTTGAGATGTTGAGGAATTAAGGTGATGAGATTTGTCTTTGTCAAGATGCTCTTGTGATGGTTGTGTGCCCACATAGCTGATTGTACAGGACTGTGGGGAAAGTACATACACATATACACACACACACATACTTTCAAATTAACTCGGCCAAGGAAAAGGGAAAGGAAATTAGTTCAACCCCGAAAGACCATAGGACCCAAACTTCTCTTAAGAGCTGAATTGTCGCAAAATAGAGTTCAGTAGAAACAAAAAGTCGTAATAAGTTATCCAATAAGTTCTTATCTAAACTTCTACAGATGTGGGTATAGTGTTAATATGAATGTCAACTCTTCGTGGGATGTTGGACACACGTTTGCTTATAGCCTCCACGCTAAGCACTTGCATTCTTACCGCAATTAACGCCACATTTATAAAACGAGGGTATAACTACATTTCCTCCGATGGAAATTATTCATCTGTTTTGTTAACTGACCATCATGCAACAGGAACTCCTCTGTGCCCAGTAGAAAGATAAAAAACTATTGGGCAACCTTTTCTTTAAAAAACAAACACACACCAAAACCCAAACCAATAATTATCCTAACTTTAATTCTAATTGTCACTTTTCCTGCCTGCCTGGTTTCAGGTTTCTTGCCTCCAGAGGTTCATGTCATCCAACTCCTACTACTGATGTACTTCACGCCACAAGAAGAAGACAGTAGCTGCAGAAAGGAGGAAAACAGGAGGGGAGAAAAAAAAAAATCCTCAGACTCTGGGGGGATTCTACCAGATTATAGCTCAACCCCTCTAGAATAAAGCATTAAACCCTTTAAAGCATCGCCGGAGGGACCAGGAGGAAGATTTCCAACACGCAAACCAGATATATCTAAGAACTCCAGGACCACTTTTTTTTTTTTTCTTTAACGATCAAGGGGGTTGCTTTCCAACGTCATCTTCTGCTTTCCAAGGCTTCTCTCTAATCACCACCAAATCGCTTCAGGAAAGCGAAGGCACCCGGTGGAACCTGAGCAGTCTCCACCGAGGACACCAGGCTCCCTCCGGGTACCACTCCGGTAATCCCGGCAGGGGCTGGCCGCGGAGCTTCTGCTCTCTCGGGGATACCACAGCAGCAAGGCTTAGGGGCAGAAAAGAGGATCAATCTCCAGTAGGTGCAGCTTCTTCCAAAAGGAGGGAGCTCAACCAAGGTACACTGTTGATTTGTGAGGAGATCAGGGGAGAGGAGGGTGATGTGCACCTCGCTACACCCTTCACACGGATTTTAGAGCAGAATCCTAGAATTCAAAGTTTAGCATCACTATCCAATCGCACATGCTTTGGAACCTTCAGCCAGCTTAGGGGAAGGGCTGATTTTCCTGGGAGAAGGGTATGCTGGTTTTGCCACCTGCAGAGGGGAGTGAAGCAGCAGTAACCCCTGTGTTAAAGGGCAACTGTCACACCCGAAACGCTTCACATCTCCTATAACGAGACCCCCATCGCTATAACCTGTGCTGTGTTTTGCACGCTCAGCATAACCTATATGCGGGTACCAGGAGGAGCTGCTTTCTCTCAGCCCCCTGTCTTTTTGTGAGCCTGCGATAAGGTCTTATCGCTCACATAACTCAACCAAAAGAGCTGAAAAGTTAATATATTGCTCAAATGTTTGTGCGTGTTTATACGCAGAAGAGATAAGTGGATTATTTATACGCCTCTCGGTGTGTATGTGTAATGCAGATACATTTAATTCATAATTACATCCATACTATTCCCGTTATGGTTTGGTTGTTTTGGAGGGTTTTTTTTTTTTTGGAGAAGGGCCAACTCCTCTTAGCATAAACACGCATATATCCTAGACATATTAGTGGCTCTACATTTTACTTTTCAGTACAGTGACAACAAATCAAAGAAACCCACTGAGCACTAAAATGACATTAGTTGACTCTCTCTCTCCTTTCTCCTTCCTTAGCTTATCTCTTTGCTCGACTCTAGCCACCCTGAGGTAAACTATCCTCTGTGGCTCGTCAATTATTCGCATATCTTTAAAAGAATATTAATTCTACATTATTTTTTTCCTCATTGAGGGTCCTGGCCATAAAGAAACTCGTGAGGAACGAATTAGTGGGACGATGGAGTAGATGTGGAGTGGGAGAGCACATGCTCGATCAGTGGGGAATGGGACTGCCCTGGGGCATCACACACATATACACACATATATACACATATACATACACGTACACACACACACAACCTCATTTTCTTGTCACCAAGAGGGATCAATGACTCTCTCCAGCAAGTGACTTCATTTTGGGGATGGCATCCTTAACTGTGAGGGAGTTCATCCTAATCTGCCCTGAATTTCACCTCCGCCAAGTTTTTCCCACCTGATCCCGAAAGTTGTGGGATGTTGATTTGGGGTTTGTTGTTGTTTGTTGGGGTATTTTTTTTTTGTAGGTAAAATGTCAGACACGAGTTCAGAGCAGGCAGGAGTGTGACGGGAGCTGCGACTTTCTGCTTACCTTCCACCAGGGACGTGAGTAAAGTGACATTTGCAGCCTTACGCCTGCCGGCTGGTAAATTCAAACCGATTTTTTCTAGCCTTTCTCGCAAAGATCTCCCCCCGTTTTTCGATTTGGCTCTAGAATTGCAAAGAAATTAACATCGTGATTAACCTGGAAGAAACGTTTAGTCTGTGTAGTCAGTGAAGCCTGGGAGGGTTTTCACTCCACATTAAAGACTTTGGGGGTGTTGATTTCTGCTTGGGTTTTCTTAATTTCTCCCGGGGTGGGAGTAGGGATGAACCCACTTTTCTCCCTGTGTTATCCAGGGAAATCAAATACCAGATAGCAATAATTAATGGACAGGGTTCTGATCTAGAGAGAAAACTGGTTCCTACTGTATGACACTAACTTGTATTAAGATGGAGTGAGAAGATGTGCAGAAAGGGAGAGGAGGAGAATTAAATCCTCAGTTATTCCGGAAAAGAGCTAGAATGGGAAGAAGAACGAAGTGGGGGGACGAGGGGGTGGGGGGAATCTGAAAGGCTCGAAGGGAGGATGTGTGTGCCTGTGGATAAATAGAGAAGGAGGAAAATATTTACTAAATCATTTCTTGCGTGTGCGTTAGTGTCTTCTTGTGCGGAAAGGCGATGCTGAGACGAAGAGCTCACCTGGAGGCAAGGGTGCGTTATACAGAGGGAAATGAGTGCCTAAAGGAAGATTTGAGTATCTGTTGGAGGTTACTGATAAGGAAAATAAAAGGATGTGAGTGAGCTATAGGTGGGAACTACAGAGCTATTGTTGAGACGCCTATACATATGTAAAACCCAAGGGGTAAAATCTTGCCACTTGAGAAATCAGGGAGTTTTGGCACTAAAGATCAGAGTCTATCCCAAATATCTTTGAGTTCTTATTTAACATTTGTTTAACAATTAGCGGTCACACTTAGCGAGAGGAAACCAGAAATGACAGTGAAGTCAGACTGACTTCCCACTATTTTGTACCAAAGTAATTAGGGTTAGATGGCAGAACTGCAAGAGAGCAGCAGCATTCTACATTTCATCTGCTCTGAACCAAAAGCTTGTCTATAATTTAGATTCAAGATAGGACCTTAAGTCAGCAGCAGCCAATGATTATGGGCTTGGGCCATCTCCAGAAGTTCAATAATGATGCTTCTTTACCTTAATAATTGTATTTTCTACAGTGTATCTCCCAGCTGTTCTCCCTACTCCATTTGGAGCTGGACAGAACGAGCAGGCAGGTTAGCATCTGCAAGTACAAACCTCTGCTGCTCTCCCTGGCAAGGATCACAGCTAAACAATTACAGACATTCACGTGGAACGGCATCTATTTTAGGAGACTCTCCTTCTCACGTGTGTTTTCGGGTGACTGACTGCATGTAGCAGGACATTCCCTCTCCCTCCTCTCCAGACATGAAGCTGGAGCCCCTGACGTCATCACAGAATAATTTTTTTGCATAGGAAAATAACAAAGCAAAAGAAAAGAAAACAAAAAGTCTTCATTTTCAAATACCTTAGAGTCAATAATGCCTAACTGTTGCTACAGAAGTTGGCAAGATAATTCCTCCTCTAAGATCAGCAGCTTTTAAACATGATGTGAAATGTATTCAGGGTCAATTTTGTTCCTGTCTTGAAGCTAGGGGGTTTTTTCCATTCTGCTATATACCTCACACATAAGAAATGAAGTCTTATGCCCTCTCAGCTCTCTATTGGCTCAAGTGAACTTGTCATGACTTCTTCCTTGTTGAGACCAGAGACACAGTCTTAGCTCACCCTTCTTAGAGACAAGTCACATTGACAATTCACAGTCCTTCAGTCACTGTCAAGAAGATAAAAATCCTTTCTCTCTGATAGTCTTTTCAGTTGATGACCTCGGAGCTTAAATTCTTGCTGCTGGTACTTAAATGCACAGTCTCCCATTTGATATTATGGAGTGGTAACCAGGCCTCCAGGTTATCCCTTGCTCCTCATTTTCCTCATTACCAATAATGCCAATAATTTTGAGGTCTTCAGCAAAATCCACCAGGATAGTAGTGGGTAATTTGCACAAATGCTAAACAACAAAGGCCTCAAGACCAACTGTGAGTAATTTCTCTAGATGAAGCAGTAAGTTTCTGACTTTCAAAAGCTATCTGTTGGTGGATTCTTTTTAGTCAGGTATTTACCTGCCTTACAGGTTGCCTACTAATCCCTTAGCAATTTCAATATCTTGTGTTACGCCATGTTATTTGCCTTATTGTTATTGCCATATAGAGGAGGGAAATCTAGGAAATACATCAGGTCCTGAAATACACCCAGTTCATCCTGCAACATCCAACAGCAGCATGCCCATCATGGCATTTTATTTTGTTCACTAAGAGATAAGTGTGAGGAGAAAAGACAGAAAGTGTGGGCGTGTGCAAGAATGAAGATCTTCTTGCCTCAGATCCTTCATGTGGAGATTCTTTGCTAGAAACTGGCCACAAGGCCACATCTGTCTGGTCTCCATACATTCATCTCACTGTCTGAATACAGCATATTTTCACCTTAGCCTGAACATTACACACACACAGGCCATGACAAAGAGCTCAATGCATATCTGCAATCATCTGTACCATTCACCAAATATCTCTGGTGCATGCATGGATGCCCACACCCACTCACCCCATCCTCTTACCTTCTAAGTACTCCTCCTAGGAGGGATGCATTCAGACACTCTGGAGGAGAAAGGCGTCTTTGAACTTCTCCCACAGTTACTTTATACTTTGAAGTTGAACTAAGCAAAGACAAGCGGCCAGGTACAGAGCAAAACACCTCTCCGGTATTGACTGAAATTCCACCCAGGAAGCCATCTTTATTCATCATCAAAGAAGTAACAGATTTTGGAGGAACTGGAACTGGAGAAAGAAAAGGGGAAGACGGGACAAAGAACCCATCAAGCTACCGAAGTAGGAGAAGGCAACCACAATCTCCCTGACATGCACAGACCAGCAAAATGAAAGGGTATTTGGAAACTCTAGCTATCTCCAGCAACCTAAAGGGTGCTGCTCCCCCAACCTCTAGGCAACTGCTCCATGAATGATGGATGGAGAGAAAGGTGGTGCAGTACAGCCTCTATGCAGGGTTTGATCATTGGGAAAGAAAAGTACATATTGGCAAGCACCTGGCAACTTTCGGGTTTGAGCCTGTGTCAGAGCCCCCCGATGCCTTTTGTACAATGGACAGCGCCTTTCTGGAGGGGAAAAAACAACACAAAAAGAGGAATATTTACTTATTTTTGCTAATTCCATCACCGCTAAGCTGAGCCAGGAATAAATTCACTACATGAAGGGAGTTGCTGTCTTAAATAAGTATCAAGGCTGGAGGACACAGCAAGCAGAAGACAGCTCTGTTATTGCTTTGTGGTTTTATTAAGTCAGGTTTATGAAATCAAATGAGTCTTTTCCTTCAGAAAAAAAAATAAAAATAAATAAATAAGTAAAAATCTGGTCTAATCATGACATTCACCACCTTGATCCTATTGTGCTGTTCGTGAAGTAGAAGGAACTCTCCTACCCCTAAATAAAGCTGATTTAATTAGTGTAACACACACTTAAAGATAGCTGGGGTGGGGGGGGAGAGCGAGGAAATCAGAGTAAAACAATAAAGCGAAACTAAACAAAATAGAAACATGTTATTCTGTCCAGGATAAACCAAAATAATTCTTTTCTCTGAGAAAGTAGTGAGGTTATTTTAAGAGTAACCGAGGGGATTATAAAGAGCAAATGCCTATAATAGCAACCAGACACACTCAAAAATAAACAACCAATCAAAAAAAGAAAACAAAATGGCTAAACTAAATATGAGAACAATTCCCCCGTGACACGAATTTTGCTTCCAAATGAACGGAAATGGCTCCTTGATAATTGTGTGTAACTGTTATGATTTACAGCAGGTGCCCTGATCAATCAGCCCATGGCTGGCATTTGGAAGGAGCCTCGTTGCATTCTCCCAGTTGTTTCATTTCTGCAAGTAATTGATAACCAAGCGTACTTAAGGTATGTTTTATGCAGGAGTTAATAAGAGCTGACAGCTGCTACTGCTGCTTCCTCTTGGAATCACCGCAACACGCCTTCCCTCCTCAAAAATATCCCCTAAAATTGGGGGTTTGCTGGTGGTAGAGTCCTGGCAGAGCAGCAGACATATTTCAGAGGAGAAGACTAATTGATTACACACCCTCGGCGAGCAGATACTACTCCACAGCCTCCCGTTTCCACTCAATCAATTGCAAAACCAATTCGGCAAATAATAGGGTTCTATTATGCACATATGCCAGCTATTTAGGTAGTTATAAGACATGTCAGTTAAGTCATAAAAACCCTGTTTATTTGCACCATATCTGGAGAATCAAACCATTAGGGTTGAGGGGATATTTAAGTCGTCTGGAGCTGCTAAACAATAAGATCGGGTATCCTAATATATTACCAAGTGCTAACTACTGGGCAATTGCCAATTTTATAACCTCAGTGTATGGAATAGACACAACCGTGTTTCACTGTTTTTATTACAGATCATTTCCTACTGCCAGACCAGACCCCCACAATAAAAGCTCTATAACAGCTAAAAACCAAAAGGCATGTCGATTTTAGATATACATATTGCTTCATATGCCTTGTATATAGTCTCCAGTATAAACAAATTATTTTGAGTGGCTTTACTTCAGGGAATCCGCCAGTGAAATGGATTCCTATTTCTCTATTATTTTTAGTTAGGCACTTTATGTAGCTCATAAAGGAGGTTTCAAATAGTTGGAGAACGGCACAGAAACAGTTATAAAAGAGTTCGAGGCTCGCTCCTGCTTTCCTTGTCATTAAAAGGATTTTTTTTCACCATCTGATTCTAAAGGAAAAGACTTGTTTGGAGTATCAGAGGTAGTACTGGCACTATACATAGATATATCACTCGTTTCTCACACAGTGTTCTGCAGCATCACTTGGGTGAATCATTAAGAAAAAGTGTAATAAAAAAGGGACAAAAAAAAAGTAAAAGGAAGAAAGAGTTAGATGAAAGCAGTGCCACCAGACAGACTTTCCTGATTGGCATTTTTTTTCCTTTGGACAAGCACAGGGGCTCAGTGGCTGGAGTACACCTTTTACAGTAGCTATATTTAGTGACCAGTTTATCAGGTCACTGTCCAGTGAACTGAGAAATTAAACAAGAGGCAGCAATTCCACGACCATCTGATCTTAGTCCAAACTCACTAAAGAGAGAGGGACCCGTGCAATGCTTTTAAAGACCTCACCCCACTCGCCTTGGCCTTTTGGAGCACTCATTACATTAGTTAACCTTTGAAATATGGATTTTTCACGTGCTTAGTGGTTTGGGTTTTTTTTTGGGGGGGGGGTGTTTTTGTTTTTCTCCTTTCAAATTGCTTTTGGGAAGCAGGCTGGCTCCCTTCCCTGCTGTGCTGAGAACTTCCCAGTTTTTCTTCCCACCTCTGCCTCCCCAAAATGAACCATATGAACATAGCCATCAGTTGGAGTCTAATAACTCTAAACCCATTTTAGAAGCTTACCAGGCGGTGTAAGCATATCTATTGCAATTTCATAGCTTCAGAGAGATGTATTCTATCTAGATTCCATATCTTCTGTAAATTACCTAATGCTGCCTCAAAAAAAGTGTCTGCCATGGAATGAATTATCTCTATCTATATCCTATCTATGTGTTTATCATGGCTATAGCTTTTCAGATATAGCCCAGGCATTACCAGAGATAATATAACGTGGAGGTTTTAGTGGGTGAAGAGATATATACACCTCCATGTGTGCAGCTGCATGTGTCAAATCCCTGAGTGTATGTAAATAAACTGTAATGCAAAGTATATTTTTAGCCAATGCCAACTTTCCCAGTTGGGTAAGGATTGCCATAACTGCTAAGATAATAGAGAATTACACCAAGGTGTATACACAGAGTGCCCACCACTTCTACTTTAACTTTATCCCATTTAGTTCTTGTTATCCCCAACTGTGACTATTCGATTTTCTTTCACTCCCAA
Organism: Bucco capensis; assembly: GCA_013396975.1. Classification (NCBI taxonomy): domain Eukaryota; kingdom Metazoa; phylum Chordata; class Aves; order Piciformes; family Bucconidae; genus Bucco; species Bucco capensis. The sequence goes on from VWZO01007169.1 coordinate 247,935, forward strand.
ACTCTGTTTGCTGTATGTAAGCACTCACAAATAAATAATGTTCCTTTCTAAAATCTGGTTATATCTATCTTTCTTTCTCTTTCTTTTTCTCTCTTTCTCCCTCTATCTCTTTCTCTCTCTCTCTCCTTTCTCTCTCTCTTCCTTTCTCTCTCTCTCCTTCCTTTCTCTCACCTTTCTTTCTCTCTGTCTCCTTTCTTTCTCTCTTCCTTTCTCTCTCTCTTCCTCTTTTCAAAATCTCCTTTTGTTTCTTTCTTTCTCTCTCTCTCCTCCTGTGGTTATTTCCAGGCTCTTTGTCATTTCTCCCCTTCCATTTCTCTTCAGCTTATCAATAAACCGGGAGAGCAACAGTAGCCGCTTGATTTGTTAGTAATTATAAGCATACTGTTCCTGCAAACGGGATCTCTAGATGAGTGAGATCGCTTTAAAACGACAGCAGGAAATGGTGGGGAAATGGAGCATGGCGAAACTCAGCGTGAAGCTTTCAGTTCTTTACATGTTTACAATTTTCTGTGCATACATTAAGTCTTAGGGTTTGGTGAGCTTGGGCTTTTTATTATTTATTTGGTGGTGGTTCTCTGTTGGGTTGCTCTCCATAAATGCATCAAAATGCGCCCAAATAGAGGCACAAGAGGCAACGGACATCAAAGGGCACTTCAGCAACACTAAAAATGAACAAATAAATAGGTTTATGTCCTGAAAGTAGCTGAATAACAAGACTCTAAGCTGTGGATATCGTTGCAATTATCCTGCTGAAGAATATGATAGTCGTTCTGTCAATCAAACAGAAGAAATATTTCTTATATTTTTTTTTTTACTAACGTCATGGAAAAAGTTATTACTAATCAGCTATCAAATCTTTTTTTAACTGCCTACTGCGTCTGAAATGAGTCAAAAGTTCTTTGTCCATTGTAACAACAGGACTTTGTTATAACAGGCGATTTGGTCTAACTTGGTAGCCAAACCTAGAAAGTGCATGGACAGAGTTTTATCTATTGCCACTAAAGGACCGGATTCCTATTTTCATTTTAATGAATAAATACAGAAAATGTGTACTCACATCCCGTGCCCTCCTGTCCCTCTCATCCCCTCCTCTTTCCCCCTCCCTCTCCTCCACCGCAGTCCCTTTCCCCTGACTAAATTTCCAAGCGAAACCTATTCCCTCGAAATTGTTTGGCATTCAATTAAAGGAGATCCTAAGGTTCAATGGGTAATCCAGGGAAAAGCACGAAGCTGAGTGGCAGCGAAGCAACATCTTCCCAGATCTATCACCTAAAAAGCTGAGGCCAGGCTGGTTTCCAGTTAATCATTTACCCGGATACCTCCAGAGGAGGAGGGGAGGAATCTCGTGCTGTATAATTAGGAGTTAGGACACCTCCTTTCAGATATTTCTTTAAAATTATAGGACCAATAGAGGGTGCTTGCAAGGAGAGAAAGGAATTAAGGTGTTAGGGTTAAAATGGCCTTTCGTGCCAGATCAGATGGGAGCCTGCAGACGAGCGTCAGAGCCGGCTCAAAGTAAATAAATGCATCAGGATAATTTTAAGGTCACTGCCTGTGCCCCAGAGTCACAAAAAATTAACTCGGGACTAGAGTAAGATTTTGCAGGAGGACAACTTCTCTCGCCATAGACGGTGCCAAGCAAATTTCAGATGAGCAGTTGACAAGGGGACCCGATCTTTTTATTCCTGACAGAGGGAAAACCTTCCCTTCATTTCAGCAGAAATCGAGGGGAAAGGGCTGAAAACGTACAGCCGGTAAGCTTTGAAGAGCCGAGTTAAATCTGGTATTAATGCTCTTGGTGATTATTATCTTCTTGATGATTTATCTAGCTCCCTCCCTCCCACTTCCACCACCCAAATCTTAATGGAACTCGGAGTTTAACGATGATTTTTTAATGTCTCGTTGGATTTTTAGGCTGTTAATGTACCGCATCCTTCTCATTATTAGTTTATTGATTGTTCATTGACCAGCCCCCTTCAAATCGTATTAACCACCCTCTGCCAGCTTAGATTAGGAGAGTTTAAAAAGCACCTTTCATTATTCCACCACCACCACGGTAGAGTTCAGGCTTGGTAGCTTAATGCTCGCTCTAATGGGGCAGCTAAGAGACGAGGGGCCACGGTCCCTGCCTATTGCATTAATAGCTCAAAGGGGGCTAATACAGAAAATTAGCCTTAAACGAGCTCTGGAGATCTCCAAATGAAAGAGCCATTTATCACGCTGGCTACCTTCACTCCACTCGTTTGCTCTCTCTACTGGGAACAACTCATTTCCTCTTAACTAAATTACTTCAGAAATGTCAAGTAAGCTCCGATAGCAAACAGAACAAGAGACTGGCTCTGTGTAACCTATTGTGCGGGATCGATACGCGAGATAAATCGATAGCCGGGGATGAATCCCTGGATCATTTCCTTAATATTTTTGGCAATCCCTTTGCATAGAGTGATAATTCCCTTTTCAGGCCTCAAAGACCATGAAGAAACAGACACTCCCAGCCTGGGTGAGCTAATGAAGTTTAGCCTTCAAGTCTACATCACACTTTCCTTTTTTTTAACCTGCTAGATGGCAATTAAAGCATTTTAGGCACTATGTAGATTTTAGTGCAATATACTCCATCTAGCAAATATGCCCACTGCACCAAAATCACTCAGTCCCCATCGATCTATGCCATCCTCCTTGCAACAAGGGCTTACAGAGTTTAAATAACTTATTCTGACTCCAAAGCACATCCTCACAGCAACAAACTGCAGGGAACAAAGCGAAATTGATACTGAACCCTCTCTGTGTTGCTTCTTCTCTCATCCTGATGAAATTCTGTCTTGCCACAAATATGCCCTACTGTTTATTACCCATTTCTCTCTTCATCCACACCCAGGGAACTCACTCTGCAAAAAGAAACTGAACTCCACATATTCCTTTCTGCTGGAAAAGTTCCTTAGAGCTCAGCATTACTTCCAAGGAAGAAAATACTCCCTGCAGTGACTTTGAAACAACTGCAGACGAGTCTCAGGGTGTTTTTTTAGTCACTTAATTTCCAAAGTACGTATGTGTCCTGTTCATCACGGATAAACCCAGAATATCTCTTCCTCTGGCTGCAAATAGACACATGTAATCCCACCTACATGAGATTGTGTCTCTTGAGGTGGCAGCTGCTCGACCTGGGGCTCTTACAATGCCCATACACAACATGAACACTTAAATCTATACTGAATACATACGATTATTAACATTCACATTTGAGTGCCACTCGCTATCGAACTGTAGCACCCAGCATGCACATCAAATAATCTGTGCTTCCCTCGTCATCTTAAAGGAGGGAGAGCCACAGAGAGAGGGAGAGGGGTGGTAATAATAATAAAAAAAAAACAACAAATAGAGTGTTTTGGGCTGAGTGATCAACAGAAAGGTGTTCTGCTGAAAAAAATAAAGTAAAATGCGAGCACGGCACAATGTTAGAAAGGAGCTTCTGGACCACAAATCAAGCACCAATTAATCAAACACACCCAAGAGAAAACATCGTGTATGAGGTGTCAAGCAGGGGCGGGGAGGGGAGGAGAGTGAGGGGGAAAAAAAAACCAAACTCAGAGAGAAATACAACCAGAAACCATCAGGTTAGAGACCCTGAGCACAAAACCTACTAAACATTCAAACTGAACCAAACCAGGAGAAATATATGTATATATCAAGGGAATTAATTGTCTCTTTCTCAAAACCACCTTCGACTTTTCAGCCGATGGTCATAAAATGATGCTGCCAAATAGTCTTCAAGCTTTCATCTGTCCTCCCTCAAATAGCCTGAACTTGATCGTGTGTTAGAGACTGTACATGAGAATTTAAATTAAAAAACAATAAATACACGGAAGGACCTCCTGCTACCTTGAACACATTTTAAATAAACACCCTCCCTTTTAGTCTGCTTTATTATTCTCTATTTGTGCGCATTTGACAAATAATAAGGTCCTGGAGATAAGTGCTGTTGATAGCAAGCATAAGGGGCAGCATTTCTAAGCCTCATCTCTGGTACTTAAAATTGAATCTAGAAATAGAAACTCCTTAGATAATTAAAGATAGCTTTCCCTACATTTGCAGTGCGTGATCTGTTTAATGTCTATCAGCATAACACAACACTAATCGCCCAGCATCTTCCAGGGACTGTCAGAGAAATGTAAAAAAATTAAGCAGCTGCAATACGCCCGAAATGAGTTATTGTAATTACATTTAATTAGTTTAATTAGTTAATTATTTTGCTTACAGCTGTACAAGAGACTGCAAACATTTGTTAATATCACATTCCCTTTAACAGTATGGGGTGATGCTGCAGTTACACTAAATCATGTGCGCATATGTAGGAAGATGTAAAAAATGGGCAAGGGGAAGGGGGGATCCTTGGAGGAAGGGGGGAAAGAAGAGGCTGCCTTTCCATAGGCATTTCTTTCTCTCCCCTTCACGTTTGATTCGCCTGGGAAATGCATTTATGCCCCAAAGGGAATCAACTCCCTTCCCCCATTAAAAGCCAACGGGTCTCCATCGAAGACCATCGAGGGGAAAAGAGGAGGGGGCCCATGGAAACTGCATGTGAGCCCGGGGTGCTCCAGTAGGGAACATTCCTGTAATTAAACCCTTTAAAGGCCAGGGAAACAGAGGACTAGAAACTTTTCCTTTCACGTCTTTTCGTCTCTATCTGCCGATCATCCAACCCACTGCTCACCTCGCTGCCATGGATTCCTGCTTCCCGGAGAAATTCATTGCCCCACAGTAAAAAAAAACCACCAAAATAGATCATGAAGGTAATGCTACACACAGTAAAAGTTTGTCTAGCTTGTTGGAATAATCCATACCTTTTTTAATGACAGACTGGTCCAATAAGTTCATACCGCTGTTATTGGCATCTTCAACTGACTGTGGATATAAAAACATCACTATTCAAATTGACTGGATATTAAAGAATCACGTACATAAATCATGTCATTCCAAACTGGAGTTGCTGTTATTTCCATTTATATTAATTCACTTGAAGAGGAGGGATTTTAATATTTTTTTCACTATTATTATTGTTATTATTATTCCCCCAAATCGACAAGGAAATGAAATTCTTACAAATTATATCGTCTTCTAATAAAAAATAAAATAAAAAAGAGGTGTGAAGCATATGGGGTGCAATACTGGTTTTGTTATCTTATAAAACATAGATATCACACAGACTCCTTTGCATTGGATAAAGCTTTATATTTCTGCCTTTGAAAATCTGGCAATTTGGCAACATCTGCAAGATCTATTGCATGACATAAATGAACACGATTAAAGACAACTTAAATTCCCCCTCCCCTTCCCTCCTCCTCCCTCCTTTTTGTTTTGTTTTGTTTGTTGGTGTAACCCTGCTACATCTTAATAATTCAAGGGCCATTTACTTTTTATATATAATAGTTTACATTATGGACTTTTAATTAAAGCCTGAGCAATTCGGAGCGCAGCTCAACGCCCACATCTCACGGGGTACAAGGAGAAAGAGATTTACAGCTCTTGAGGTTGTTTCCATGTCCTAAATTAGTGGGGATGGGGAAGGGGGAAGCACAGATAGACATCATCAAAAGTATGAACTATCAAATTGATTGCTTAGAAAAACTCTCCCGACTTATTTTTTTCCTCTCCCCCCCCTCCCTTTCCCCTTTCTTTCCAAGGCACACCTGTTATTATGGCATTAACTTCTTCAGCAGGGAAGAGAACAAAGAAGGGCACAGAGGACAGAGCAAATGAGGGGTTTCATTTCTCAAGACGAAAGTGGGATATCAAAACAACCCCCAAACAACCCCAAACAACCAGACAAACAAACACAAATTATCGCTGAACCCGCGGTCGGCACAGCAAGATCATCTTCCAAAGAGAAGGGATGTCATAAGAGCAATTTAATGAGGAATTGTAACAGGTTCCGTTTTAGGGTAAATTCTAGGTTTCAGGGGAAGGGGAGGACTTGTGGGTTTGTTAGGTTTATTATTATACTTTATTTCCTTACTATCTAGGGTTCGGGTTTTTTCGGGTTATTACGTATTTGGAGATTGGTCACATTTTTACCCTGATAAGGAAAACATCTTTACAGTCAAAACAATGATTTTCTTCCCTATTCTTTTAACTTTATCTTTGCTACACCGAGAGGCTGAGCTTATCCGGAGCCAACCTTTATTTCCGACTCTCTCTCTGCTCGGCAGAGACGTTCAAAATGCAATACGATCTAGGAGAATATTACACCTCCCCAAAATGTGACAGAACAATATTTTCCACGAGATCTTCCCTTTCATTTCCCTTGAATCTCCACTCAAACGAGCTCACACACACACACAGAGTGAGTGGTTCGTGATGTTGTGTGTTTGTGCGTGGCTGTGCCTCTCTTTCCTAATCAATAGGCTACATACCTAAAGGGCACAAAATAAAATTACAAACTCTTCCCTCCTTTCCCTCAGCAGCTCCCAGAGAGGGAGGATGAGCAAATCCTGCAGCCTGCTGGAGTACAGCGTGGTACTCGCTCCTGGATGGCACAGAATTGGAGGTAAATATGAAACGCCATCTTTCCTTCCTTTTTTTTTCCCCCTCCTCCTTATCTCACCTTATCTCTGGAGTCGAGGGTGGTGCACAGGCTTTATGTGTGCGCCTGCACTCCGCTCGCTCCATCAGCAACGTGGGTTAGTTGTTGTAGTTAATGAGAAGACTCCTGTCTGATTTTCTATCTAATTACGCCCTCCTGCTGGGTTTTTGTACAGGATATTCGCTCAGCATGCTGGCAGTTAATAGTCACAGAGAGGATCGTAAAGATTTAATTAGGACTGCATGCGGAAACGTGGAAAAACAACTCAGACTTTTAATTACTAGACTTCTTTAGTTAAAAGTGATACCAGGGGTTACTTTATAAGAGACTTGGGTGTTTTGGTGCAACTTAACTTGCCGTGTCTCTAGCTAGCTCAGAGGAGCAGGGACGGTAGTGTGAGGGAGGAGGAGGAGGAGGAGGAGGAGTGGAGGTGGGTGTGCAGGGAGGGGAAAGGTGATGAGTTTCCAGATCTACTTAGAGAATCTAGAGAGGAACATTCCCCTCCCTCCCCTCCTCCAATAATCTGGAGCTTCCTGTACCCCGTCTGTATGCACCTTATTCATCAGCTGAGGAAAAAAAGCCTGAAGACTGATCTTTTTGTTTTCCTTTAAAGAGTCTAAAGAATCCAGCTTTCCCCCTGTATATTATCTTATTTTTACTAATAAAATCCAAGTTTTGACTAACTGGGGAAAAAAAAAAACAACCCACCCAAACAAAACAGCGGCAAAACCAACTGATTTTTTTTCAGAATCCCTATTAGATCATGCAAATTTGTTTTCAATAAGCAGGTCTTGGCTTCTCTGTTCCCTGTCTGAGGGCTGTAAATCGCAGATTGAAAATTCCTCTCGAAAAGGGCAGCAATGGCAATACAATACGTCCTGTTTACAATAACAGAAAGCGATCGTGTTACAATCACTTAATTCTAGCCCTGGACAATGGCTCACACATGGCCTGCCTTTGGTGTTTATAAAATAACCACTGTTTCTCTCTGTCACGCACTCTCCTTCTCTGCCTCATTCCCCCCACTCCAATTCTCATGGCAAGTATTTAATCAGACATGCAGAAGATAAAGCAAATTGACTCATCTTTATCCATCTATACACCTTGATACTGGTTAACTTTTTGACTAGTATTAAAAAATAACAAATGATACAAAAAGCAATCCACAACTATTTGAGACTCTTCCTGGAAATTCTAGCTAGTGTTCGTGGATAGTAAGTATCTGTCGCCTAAATAGGAATCCCTGTGGTTAGGAATGATTCCTAGAATGGAGGATAAATTCATATTAAAAATCAGGGTGGAAAACAGCCCATCTTCATCTGTGACTAGTTGGGGGACAAGAACAGAAAATGCTGAACGGTAGGAGCAAGTCCTGGGCTGCTTTCCCTCCTGCTTGTGCTAACTTGCAGTTGGACACTTCCTCTTTCACGTGCTTCTCCTTGGGATACCTTCCTCTCCCTCTTCCCTCCTCCTTCAGCCTGAGCCCAAACTTTGAGGAATAAAGGGCCTGTTTCAATTCTTGCGCCCTCAACACCTAAACCCAAGAACATCAGCTCTGCTGACCCACAGCCTCGGCTGCCCCGGTCCATCCCCATTCCTATCACATGCCCATTCCCGGCCCCGGGCGAGTGGGTGGCTAGTGGCTGCGGGGCTCAGCACTGCGCTCGGGGCCTTCGGGGGGAGGAACCTTCCGCGAGTGCTGAAGGGATGTTTTATTGGAAAAGGGAGGGAGAGCTGCTCTATTTCAACTGAGCAAAACTTTTCCTTCTTTCCTTTTCTTCCTTTCTCTGTTTTCTCTTCCCCTTTTCCCTCTTTCCTTCTGTCTTTCTCCTCTATCTTTTCCCTCTTTTCACTCTTTTCCTTTCTCTCTCCTTTCACTCCTTCTCCCTTTTCTCCTGTCTTTTATATCTCTTTCCCTTTCCTCCCCTCTTTTCTCTCTTTCTCACAAGAGCACAACAACGACCAGCTTTTCTTGGGGGAAAGCACAAACAGCACTTCACGTCCATCGGCTGTAGAGAGCAAGGAGGAGAGCGATCTCCTTTCAGCATCCACAGAGGTAAATCTCTCCTTGACCCTCACGCCAGCATGTCTGAGCCAGGAATGCGAGGAGAGAGCTGTGCATCGCGCCCGCAGGGCTCAGGGGCAACCCTCAGGTCTCAAACCCGTCTTGGAAACCCTCAGAAACCAGCGACCCTATGGCCACTGAGCAGGAGCAAATCCAACCACAAAAACCTTTCTATTTCTGAAGCAACTCACCCCAGCAAAGCCTGAAGCCAACGCAATACAAACAGCCCCCACACCCTTTCTTCTCTGCCGCTCATTCCTATAATGGAAGGACATCCTTCTAATGTCCTTCTCAGCCTCCTCTTTTCTCCATCCTTTTTCCTTTTCTGTAAGTTCAAAGCCTGTAGCCTGAGAATTGCATCCAGTGATCGATATCTTTATGTATCTCAAGTCTAAATATGTATATATATTTATATATATAATGTATATGATAGCTAAATTTGGGGGGGGAAGGAATGGATATGAACCTTCAAATCCTTGTAAAGACCTGTCCCCTGGAGGCTCCAGCCTCGGGGTTCCCAACTGGTTGGCCATGCCTTGTTCCAGCAAGGTGCAAACCATCCCAGCACTGAAGCTGTTAAGAGCCTTTTGGGTTTTGGGAAGTAACACGTGACGATGAGTTTCGTGTGGGATGGAAGAAGGTTGGGAAAGATTATGCTTTGAACCCGGTGAAAGTCCTTTGTTACCCCAAAGAGAGAATAAAATTATTTAAAATCAGTGCTACTCTACCAACTATACTTAAAAATTAAAAGAAAAAAAAAAAGAGAGAGAGAATGGAGTGGCTTGTTCCTGATCACTGATTATTGCTTTTGGTTTGGAATTTATTTATAATTTCCCCCCTGGATGAAAAATGTACTCATTTGACAGTTTCATCAAAAATCCCTGAACGGCAGGAAATTGGTTGGGGGTGGGGATGGGGGAGGGAGAGTTGAGATTGCATGGGAAATGAGTGGAATTGGAAAAGCCAGCCTTAAACTCTGCCAGCTTTTTTGGAACACGTGGAATATTTAGAGCAGCTCGTGGCTCGCTTGCCATGTAGGGGAGGGTGTACAAAGCAGAGCCTGCGCCTGAGAATGATGAAATAAAGTCTCTTTAAAAGAAAAGAAAATGAATAAAAAAAGAAAAGGCGAGGGTGGGGAAGTATCACAACTATAATCCCAGCGTGGAACAAAATAAGAAAAGGACGAATAGTGCTGTAAAAGCTTCTATGTAGCCAAGGGATGGGGGCTCCAGTCTGCATCGCCCAGGAGAAAGAAACGCGGTGCCTTACCTGCACCTCCTCCATCCCTGGGTGTCCGATGCCATGCAGGGAAAGGCTGTCCCCCATGCCGGAGTCAAGGCCATGGTGAGCTGAGTGCAGAAGGACATCTGGCCTCCTTACTGAGTGGTAGTCCCTCCTGGGGTCCAGTCCCGAGAGCTGGGGCAAGGCAGCCCGAGGCTGTGGCAGCAGTGACCCGGTTTCTGATCCCACCTCTTGCCTCTGCCTCTGTCCCCAGGGATGCTGCTGGGGTTGATGCAAGGGGTTTAGGGAGTAGGGGTCATTGACATGGGAGTAAGGGTCCTGGCTTTGGTGGTAAGGAAGAGGCTGGTAGGGGGGTGGGAAATAAGGCGGCTGGAAATCCGAGGATGGGGTGTGAGAGAGCGGAGGAGCGCTGGAGTAGGGTCCCTGGGAGACGGATCCCAGCTGGGACAGCCTGGAACTGTGGCTGGGCACTCCATCATGCCGGTCCTACAAGAAGAATGAAATCAAACACAACAACACAAAAAAGAGGACCTTAAAAAAAAACAACAAAAAACAACCACCAACCCAGAACCCACGCAAAAGGAGCACAAACTCACCCCCAAATAAAATAAAATAAAAGAAAGCAAAATGTAAACAGTTGTAAGCCAGGGTTCAGATGTGTCCCTTTTCTCCCAGCCGCGGGTTAGACACACGCTCCAGAGTTTTGCACCCACATCATGACTATTCCCAAGAATATCAAGAAGAGGGAAAGGGGGAAGGGGGGAGGGGATGAGGGAGAAATGCTAAATGTCATAATTAAAAATGTAGGACTAGTGCTCCATAGGCGTGTATGATCTGTGACTTTAGTCCAGTAATATAGTTCCCCCAAAGAAAACCAAAAGCAAAAAAATAAAAATATATATATATGATGAAAAAAAAAATTAAGAACCCCTAAGCCACCCACCCTTCAAAACAAACCACCCCTTGTCCTGCCTAAAGTTCCCAAGCATTATTGCCTCTGCTGAAGTCCTGAAACTCGAATTCACCAACCCATCTTCACGTGGAAAAGACAAAAAAAAAAGAAAAGAAAAGAAAAAAAAAAGAAAGTTGCACTTCTCGGAGAACTCCGAGGTAAGAAGTTGTGCAAAAAAAAAAAACCAACCAAACCAAAAAACCCCACAAACCCCCAATAAAATAAAAATCACAGGAGCTCTTTATAGGAAAAGAATCCACTCCTTAAAAAAAAAACCAAACCAAAACACAAAACCGTAAAAAAAAAAAATAAATAAAAAATCAAATAAAGTAAAAACGAAACCCAAATATTGAACAAATCCAGTCGCTATGATTTCTGCAGCAACTTCCAGTGCCTTTTGTCTCCTTTTCCAATATTATATCCCGGAGAATGGGGTGGGGGTTAATTGCAATGAAAAGTCTTTGGGGTGTGTGGGGGGGCACATGGAGGGGGGAGAAGTGTGTGGAGGCTTCCGAGAAAAGGTGGGAGAGGAGTTTGTCCAACTCCATCGCGCTGAAGCTGCGAGGCTAAAGTAAACAAGAAAAAAAAATATCTATTCCACAAAGTGTAGCTCGAACCCCCACAAGCAATGGCACACATGGTTTAAAAAAAAAAAAAAAAGGAAAAAAAGTTGGTTTTTTCCCCCCTGCTCTCCCCCCAAACTCCCCTAGCTCAAATGGAGAACACACAATGCAAAAAGGGAGAAGCAGCTGCAAGCCTCCTCCAATTATTGTGCTAAATTACCAAGCCAAAGGCGTTTAAAAAGAGAGAGAGAGAGGGAGAGAGAGAGACAACAGATCGAGAGAGAGAGAACATGCAATTCTAGTACAACATGGATCCAAACTCACCATGGCGGAATAGGTGTGGACTAACATCTGGAAATAAAAAAAGTCTTGTAATAGCTAAAAAGAAAATAATGGCGATAACACTAAGAATTGGAGGGTAAAAAAAAAAAATATATATATCAAGGAGATCTGCAAAGGGACGTGTTGGACACAGGAGAACAGCTTGAGAGATTTCGAAGTCTATCCATCAAAAAAAAANCGGAAACTTTAAGATGAAAAAAAAAAGTTACAGAAAAAAAAAAAAAAAAAAAAAAAAAAAAGAAGACCAATGCCCCCAAAACCGAGCCTGGAAACCTCTATCTACATACAGGATTTACCCCTCCCTCTCTGGGTTTGGGTTTGGTTGTATTTTTTTTTCTTTCCTTTTTTTTTTTTTTTT